>JAPSGF010000012.1:4868579-4994077 GCA_035772895.1 Perdix hodgsoniae | reverse complement strand
AAAAAAAAAAAAAAAAAAAAAAAAAAAAAAAAAAAAAAAACAGCAAAGCTTACCCTATGTATGGGAGCTGCTGAATCACAGCCTGAACCCTTGATTAGTTATCTGAGGCAAGCAATATGTCAGCCCTGGGAGCACAGGTGAAAGCAATTCACCTGTGCTGCAGGAAGGGGTGGAGCCAGGCTCCACCTCTCCTAGACCCATTTAAGTGCTGACTGCCAGGGAGGAAGGATCTCTTCTGAGAGATCCACTCCTTTGGAGCCCTTTACTGCGAGCCCTCTGCACAGGTAAGCATTCCACCTATTTTCTCTTGTTCCCTTTGTGCCTAACTCTTTATTGGTTTATTTTTGATTATACATCTATTTGACTGTACTTTTCAAATGTATTGTTCTTTCCTTGACTGTACACCCTAATAGAGAACTGCAGCCCTAATTTGAGAATGGCAAAGAAGCTGATGGGGGGCCTGGAGTACAAGCCTTATGAAGAGCAGCTAAGGGAGCTGGGATTGTTCAGTCTGAAGAAGAGGAGGCTCAGGGGGTGGCGTTATTGCTCCCTACAACTCCCTGAAGGGAGGTTATGGTGAGGGTGGAGTTGGCCTCTCCTCCCATCTAACTAGTGATAGGATGAGAGGCATTGGCCTCCAATTACAGCAGAGGAGATTCAGGTTGACATTAGGAAATACTTCTTCTCCAACAGAGTGGTCAGGTTTTGGAATATGCTGCCCAGAGAGGTGGTGGAGTCACAGACATTGGAAGTATTCAAGAAATGTTTAGACATTGTACTGAGGAACACGGTTTAGTGGGAAATATTGGTGATAGATGGATAGTTAGACTCGATGATCTTTGAGGTCTTTTCAAGCATAGGTGATTCAATGATTCTAATATTGAGACAGATGTAAATGAAATAAATATTTCAACAGTATTTTATTTCAAGGTCTGGGATTTTGTCTAGCACACATGTGAAACCACCTAAATTAAAACATTAAAACTTAAACTTTCTGAAGTAAAAATGACTGTAGAATTATTATTTTCCAGTATGTATGTTAATTTAACTATGTTGGTAAATTTTGTGTAAAAGACTCTAAAAGATGTAAGTGTCCAGAGCTTTGTTTAGTATAATACTTAGAGAACTCCTGCATTAAGTACCACCTGATTACTTAGCTAATTACTTTGATTTTCTTTTAATTTTCAGAGCTCTGACTGGAAGTATTGCATGAAAACTCCAAAACACTGTAGAATGTATTTAAAAATCAAGCTGTAAAAAATAAGGAGATAAGTTGTTTTACCATAAGCCCATGAAATTTAACTCTTAATTACAGCGGAAGCAGCTCTGGTGATAGTCAGCGTACAAGATGTGCCAGTGTACTAACATCTGTTTCTCCTTGTTTTCATGAACAAGAATATGTCTGTGTAATGACAGTCCTTGCTTAGAATTTTGTGAGAAAGTTTTCTATGTTTTTAAGGTTACAACCATTTCAAGATGCTCCACTTAACTCCCATGCAAAGCTGACACCGCAGTAATACTAGAAAAATAAATTTACAAACATCACTAGATTCTCAAAGACTGAGAGATTTTTGTAAATGCAGTTCACATTATCTATAGCAAACTAGCTACAATTGTAACAAGCATCAATAACTAACATATGCATATGATTATCCATCCACCAAATATAAACTTCCAGATTTATATAGATTTTTTTATGCTATCTTTGTGCTACTTTTCACACTTTTTGCTTGCGTGGCTGGCTGCCCAGTCAGTGCAGTTATACAGTTAGTGCACTCCATCCAATAACAGAAGAGCTGTTCATATAA
Organism: Perdix hodgsoniae; assembly: GCA_035772895.1. Lineage (NCBI taxonomy): Eukaryota > Metazoa > Chordata > Aves > Galliformes > Phasianidae > Perdix > Perdix hodgsoniae. The sequence continues at coordinate 4,992,269 of JAPSGF010000012.1, read as the reverse complement.
TCTGTAATTGAATTCTACACAGCTAAGTTTAGGGATTTTAAAAGAGTTTTTAAAATATCTGGCTGTGATGATGGCTTCTTTACAACCCTTTTGCATTTCTGTTTCACTATAAAGTCAATGTTCCTATTGTAATGAAAGAATTATGGCAGAATACTGAATTCCTCATATTTCTTCTGCTTCCTCTGTACACGTGAGCATTCAGAATAACACCAAACTCTATTGCACTGTTATGATTAATTTACAGTAATGATACTCAAGCCAACAAATTAAAGAACAACTTTTACTCCGTGACAAGTCTAAAAGATCTGGACAATTAACAATTTGCCTCAACTTCAAGTTTCTACATTACTATTATTGATATATTTCTGATACAAGCCAAACCAGCTAACAAATACTGCTAGGTAGGCAAGAAAGAAAAGAACTGGAATATACAAGCAGAATAAGTCATTTTCCCTTAATTAGTGTAGTTTCTGAACCATACTATGTCTGTGATGGTAGGTGAAGGTAACTACCAGTATTCTATGACAAACTCTTATTCATTCTTTTTCAATTTATAACTCTCATTAAAGTCCAAAGTTATTTAGGAATCATATATAACAGTTGTGTTCAACCTGCAGGCTGTATGCAGCCTGGTATGGCTGGCAATGCAGCCAGTCCCCTGCCCCGCACTGCAATGGTGGTTGCTCTTCACCACAGAGAGAACCTGGGCCAGCAGCCATTGCTCAGCAGCAACCATACCATCAGTGTGCTAATAACACTGTGTGAACTGAAACTAGGGCGTTGGGAGGGCAGTGCTGTGCAGCGCCTACTCAAGTGATATCAAATAATTGTATGAATTTTGATAGATCACCTAACCACAGTGCTCTGAACAGTGAAGAATATGCAGTTCTGCTTTCTGTTTTCATAAAGTAGTTTGAGAGTAGGTTTCAAGACTGCCAAAAAAAATCGTCAATTCATAAGTGCAGTACCATTTTCAGCTGATATAAATACATTATCTGCAAATTTTCAGATGAAATGTATAAAGTTGCAATTCAACTCAAAAATATGATCATGTCTCTTTACCAGACTTTTGTAAGACTTCTCTTGCCAGAGAGAAATATCTTTTGCTTCATAACCATACCCTAGTCATATCATCACTTATTTGGCAGTACATTTGTGAACAATTATCAAGGATGAAGCACAGGAAGGGTAATTCTTCACCAAAAATCTCTGATAAATACCTTGAGACCTCACTAAGAATTGCAGTCACTTCCATTGAACAAGACTGCTGCATTAGTTTCAAAAAATCATTAATGCTTTTGTTACTTGCATATTAATTATACTACATACCTTACTAGGGCTCCTCTGAAAGTAATACCTCCTGTTCTATTACACCGGCCCATGACATCAGAGGCAGATGTTGGTAGCATGGCAGCGAAACATGAACCTTCCCACCAATATCTCATTGCATTTTGATGTCTTGACAGCTGGCAGTGCAGGGGCAGTCTGAAAAAGTGGCGTCTGACATGGAAGTTCATATGGAGCAAAGATATGCCACAAAGTCCTCCATGTGGAAAAAATTGCACTCACTGACATTCACTGATACTTTCTGAATGTTTATGGAGACTGAACAGCAGGTATGAGCACAGTGAGGAGGTAGATGGTGCATTTCAGCTGTGGCAACAGTGGGTCACTCCTCTGGTGCAGATTTTTATGGATGCAGCATGCAGGCTCTTGTTGATTGGTGGCAAAAATGAATAGCTAATGGTGTTGACTGCACTGAAAAAGAGTGTTTTGCAGCAGAGAGTTTGCTCTATCAAACACTGTTATCTTGCTTTTTGTATCTGTTGTCATTTCCATGGAAATAAATGGGAGACATTACTTTTGGAACAGTTTAAATATATGTGACCCAAGAAAATTCCTCTCTATTCAGTGCAGCCCAGGCAAGGTAAAATGTTTGATACCCATGATATAAGTCAGTGAACTCACTGTGGTTATGAAAATTGAGAAGACAGAAAAAAATATGTTCTATTTTTTCTATTTTTAAACAAAAGTTGACTTGATACTAGGATGCTCAGAGGAACAAAGTACTTGTCTAAAAGTAAGAGATGAGACAAGCCTGGCTTGATAAGCTTTGTAAAATGAGGGCTGGGAGGAGGAAGGAGAAAACTACAACCTGTGCATATCCAGAATGTTAGAAAGGGGAGACCTGACAGGAGTAGTGAAACACTGTGAGACAGGGAGGTAGTTAATAAAAAGCACTAATTTTATTAAGGAGGAGTACATACAAACTAGCCATTAATATCTTAGAAAAAAAGTCTTTAATTTTAGGAGCAATCAGATTCCACTTCCAGAGAAAGTCATAGCAAAAAACACCCAACCACATTCAAAATGGAATGGACAAAAGTGGTGTCAACGGTTTGTGGGCTGGTCCCGCCCAGTTCCGTGACCAGCAGGGTGGAGGGATCTGCGGATCCGCGCCTCTGGGAAAGGGGAAGCAGGGGACCCCAAAATACTTGAAAACAACAGCATTGATCTGAGGTGGAACAAATGATTTTACTAAATATAATATTAGTAAAATACAATGAGAGAGAGAGAGTCTGTTTGAATTGTATAGAACTCACCACAATGCTGGGGTGAGAAGTGCAGTCCAGTTGAGTGACTGAAGTGCAGATGGCGAAGCGCAGACAGCGAAGAGCAGGTGAAGAAGGAGGATCAGGTGACCTTGCTTGGAGTTATATCCCCTTGCTGACCGCAAAGTCTCCTGGGGAAATGTAGTTCTTCTCCGACAGACAAACATTTGGCAGATATCAAACCCCACCCCCAATGCATTACATGATGTTATGGTGTGGAATACTGATGACCAAAAATCATAAAACCATGACGTTCCACCCCTTATTCTACATCGCTACATCATGCTTAACACGTGGGATTACAGACTGCACTCCCCCAGCATCAAATTTCCTTGTGGTACACACTGAACATCCCCGTTTTTCTGCATCACCCACCAGATGGACCCAGGTCCCTGGGCAAAGACAGTTCCGCGAAGAGGTTTGCCCTTCCCAGAAGCAGGAAAAACCCAAACTGCTTTTCCTAACATGTTCTTTACATGTACTACAGGGACCTTATCTCCCTCTACAATATGTAGGGAACTGGATTGGGTAGGACCGTCTCGACTGATTGATCCTCTGGAAGCCACCAGCCAGGTGGCTTCTGCCAAATGCTTCTCCCAGTGTTTAAATGTTCCGCCACCCATTGCTTTCAACATCGTTTTTAACAACCCGTTGTAGTGTTTGATCTTACCTGAGGCTGGTGCATGATAGGGGATATGATAAATCCACTCGATGCCATGTTCTCTGGCCCAAGTATCCACAAGTGAATTTTTAAAATGAGTCCCATTATCTGACTCAATCCTTTCTGGGGTGCCATGTCGCCACAGGATTTGCCTCTCCAGACCTAATATGGTGTTTCGGGCGGTGGCATGGGGTACTGCATATGTTTCAAGCCACCTGGTTGTTGCCTCCACCGTGGTGAGCACATAATGCTTACCATTGCAAGATCGTGGCAAGGTGATATAATCAACCTGCCATGCCTCCCCATATTTGTACTTTTGCCATTGCCCTTCCTCCGAAAGAGGTTTCATCCTCTTAGCTTGTTTAATTGTGGCGCATGTATCACAGTCATGAATGATTTGTACAATGGCATCCATAGTTAAGTCCACCCCTCGGTCTCTGGCCCATTTGTATGTTTCGTCTCTCCCTTGATGACCTGAGGAGTCTCATGGGCCCACCGAGCTAAAAATAACTCACCCTTGTTCTGCCAGTCCAGGTCTATTTGAGCCACCTCAATTCTGGCAGCTCGGTCTACCTGATGGTTATTTCACTGATCTTCTGTAGCTCTACTCTTGGGCACATGAGCATCTACATGACGCACCTTTATAACCATATTTTTTGTTCGGGTAGCAATATCTTTCCACAGGTCAGCAGCCCAAATAGGCTTGCCCTTTCTTTGCCAATTATTTTGCTCCCACTGCTGTAACCACCCCCACAAGGCATTTGCTACCATCCATGAATCAGTGTAAAGATAGAGCATTGGTCACCTCTCCCTTCAGCGACATCTAAGGCCAGTTGGACAGCCTTTACCTCTGCAAATTGGCTCGATTCTCCTTTCCCTTCGGTGGCCTCTGCAACTTGTCGTGTGGGGCTCCACACAGCAGATTTCCATCTGCGATGCTTTCCCACAATACGACACGATCCATCTGTGAATAGGGCATATTTCTTTTCATCCTCTGGTAGTTCATTGTATGGTGGGGCTTCTTTAGCACGTGATACTTCTTCTGCTGGTGGTGTTCCAAACTTTTTACCTTCAGGCCAGTCCATGATGACTTCTAGGATTCCTGGACGGCTGAGGTTCCCCATCCGTGCTCGCTGTGTAATCAACGCAACCCACTTACTCCAAGTGGCATCAGTAGCATGATGGGTGGAAGGAACCTTTCCCTTGAACATCCAGTTCAACACTGGCAGTCGAGGTGCCAGAAGGAGCTGTGTTTCAGTACCAACTACTTCGGAAGCAGCCCAAACCCCATCATATGCAGCTAAGATCTCCTTTTCAGTTGGAGTGTAGCCCTCCTCCGACCCCCTGTAGGCTCGACTCCAGAATCCCAGGGGTCGGCCTTGGGTCTCTCCTGAGGCTCTTTGCCACAAACTCCAAGTGGGGCCTTTCTCTCCAGCAGCAGTGTAGAGGATGTTCTTCACATCCTGTTCCATCCGTACTGGCCCCAGGGCCACAGCACGGGCTATCTCTTGTTTAATCTGCTCAAAAGCCTGCTGCTGCTCAGGACCCCACACAAAATCATTCTTCTTCCGTGTCACCTGATAAAGTGGGCTTACAATGAGGCTGTGGTTTTTGGAGAATGCATGTTCCAAACTCACTACACCCAGAAACGATTGTGTCTCCTTCTTATTAGTGGGGGGAGACATGGCAGTGATGTTGTCGATCACATCTGTCGGGATGTGACGACGGCCATCTTGCCACTTTATGCCTAGGAACTGAATTTCCTGGGCAGGTCCTTTCACTTTGCTTCACTTAATAGCAAAACCAGCATGGAGAAGGATCTGGATTATTTGCTCTCCTTTCTCAAAAACTTCCTTTGCTGTGTTGCCCCACACAGTGATGTCATCAATGTACTGTAAGTGCTCAGGAGCACCTCCCTGTTCCAGTGCAGCTTGGATCAACCCATGACAAATAGTTGGACTATGTTTCCACTCCTGGGGCAAACGGTTCCAGGTATACTGAATGCCCCTCCATGTGAAAGCAAACTGTGGCCTACATTCTTTGGCCAAAGGAATGGAGAAAAAGGTGTTAGCAATGTCAATGGTGGCATACCACTTAGCTGCTTTTGACTCCAGTTCGTATTGGAGTTCTAACATATCCGGCACAGCAGCACTCAATGAGGGTGTGACTTCATTCAGGCCACGGTAGTCCACCGTCAGCCTCCATTCTCCACTGGCTTTACGCACTGGCCATATGGGGCTGTTAAAGGGCGAGTGAGTTTTGTTGATCACTCCCTGATTCTCTAATTGACGAATTAACTTCTGAATGGGGAGCAAGGAATCCCTGTTGGTGCGATACTGCCGTCTGTGCACCGTTTTTGTAGCTATTGGTACCTGTTGCTCTTCCACTCGTAGCAACCCCACAACAGACGGATCTTCTGATAGGCCAGGCAAAACAGATAACTGCTTAACACCTTCTGTGTCTACAGCAGCTATTCCAAAGGCCCATCGATACCCTTTGGGATCCTTAAAATATCCCCTTCTGAGGTAATCGATACCAAGTATACATGGAGCCCCTGGGCCAGTCACAATAGGGTGCTTTTGCCAGTCTTTACCAGTGAGGCTGATTTCGGCCTCCAACATAGTCAGTTCTTGGGAACCTCCTGTCACCCCATGAATATAAATTGATTTTGTCCCTTGGTGACTCGAGGGCATTAGAGTGCACTGTGCACCAGTATCCACCAGGGCCTTATATTTCTGTGGTTCTGATGTACCAGGCCATCTAATCCACACAGTCCAATAAACTCTATTATCCCTTTCACCCCCCTGGCTGGGGGCAGGGCCCCTCTATTTGTTACCTCTGTTGTCTGCAGCAACTGGAGCAATCACCTTTCTGGAGAAGTTCACCTTGGTGGTTGATTTGTCTTGTAACTCTTTTACCCTTGCTTGAAGGGCAGGAGTAGGTTGCTTATGCCACTTCTTCATATCTTCTCCATGGTCGCGTAGGTAATGCCACAAGGCAAAACGTGACATGGTCTTACTGTTGTCACTTGTTTGAGCAGGAGGACGTCTTCTTTTGATAGCTGAGACATTGGATGACACTGACTGGGAGGAAATCAAGTTGGCTAGCCCCTCAAGTAGGCTCTTTTGGGAATTCTGTTCCTCATTGGATGTATCTGTTACCACCATCTATTCATCGGCATCAGGCATAATTGATAGTTTATCTATTATATCTTCTTGTTTGTTCTCCATTCTCTCCAGCTTTTCAGCTACTTTTTCAATGGCTGAAACACAAGCTCGTAGAGGGCTTAAATGTAACTCAAAGTCTTGAAGCTTATTAACCAACTCATTTATAAGGGGTCTTCTTTCCCCTCTGCCATACATAGCTGCAAATGTACTGGCGTACCTTTCTGGTGCAGTCTTTGTGAATGTACGCCACATATTTGGTGTACACCTGGCTCTCTCAGGATCATGCTCTTGGTTTGGCTCATCAGGAATGAAATCGGGGCTATGTAGCGTTTCCACCACAGCATATTCTCTCAACGGATGCCTTCTTCCAAATCAGCCCATTTCTTCTTCTCGGGCATCAGATCGTCTTTGAAGGTGTATCTTTCTCTTACAGCTAACAACATCCTCTTCCAGAGGGTGAAGGCCTGGTTCTGGCATGTATGAATACCTCTGTCAATGGCTGAGTCCCTAGCAATGCCACCCAGTTGGCGAGCTTCTCTACTATCTAGCCACACACTGTTGGCCCCATTGTCCCAGCATCGAAGTAACCAAGTAGCAATAGGCTCATTTGGGTGGCGTGAGAAGTCTTTTCTCAGACTTCGAATTTCATTCATTTTCAGAGATCGATCCACAAAGGTAACAATATCTTGCTCACCTCTTGCTCTTCCAGGACTTCTAGCCCTTGTAGGTGTTGGTGACCGTGGCCTTACTGAGGGCCCCTCCCCTGGACTCAGAGGTGCTTCTCCTGGACCTTGGAGCCACTCCTCTGGACCTCTTTCCTCCTCTGTCTTCTCTTCTAACTGAGTCGAGATTCGCTTTGTTTTCCATCCTCTTACAGGGGCAACTGACATTGATTGTGGTGCCTCTTGTGGTTGATCAGGTTGGTTGGTTCCAATGCTCTCATTCTCCAGTTCAGCTTGGAGGGTGTGTTGTTGAGATTGCAGATTGTTGAGTTTGGATTGCAGGGAGTCTATTTCCATTCGGAGGGCATCTCTCTGAGATCGATGGTTTTTCCTCTGGAGCAGGAGACTCTCTCGCTCATTTTGAACTGTTTCCCTGAGGCTCTCCCTTTCAATTTCAGAAGCTCTCTCTCTCTCCAGAATAGTATTGAATAAGGCCCGATAAGCATTAGCCAGGCCCCAAATCATATGTGCCTCCTCAGAACTGCCCAAGCCGCAACATTCCTGCCTTAAATAGCTGTTTAGACTCTCAGGGTCTTTCAGGTGTTCTGGAGTAAAGTTCCATGAGACTGAAGATTTCCATCTGTCTAAAGTCTTTCCCAGACCTCTCCACACTCCCTGCCACTCAGTATTCTCTAGTTTTGGGGAGGACATCCTCAAAATATAATAAATACTAATACTGAGCGAAATAATGAGCAATACATTCAATACATTTAGGGAGATTAGTAATGCGTCTAGGTGTTCATTCCAAAACTGCATTACAGGCTGAAAGGTGAGACTGGAAACCTTAAAAAATCCCAGTCCTGTAAAATTGGCAGCTGTCTCCGGAATTGTAAGCCACATTGTACAAACGTGCCAGGTCCATATTTCCACCCATGTTTTCATTTGATTGTATAAGCTGATTGCTCCATAGAGCAAGGTGGCAAGCTTAATTAATGCCCAGTATGTTTTGAGCATTAGGAAAGAAGAGTCAGCAGCGTGCAGCCCTTTAAGAGTAAGTTTCACTACAGAAAACATTTTTATTTATTTATTTTTTTTACAGAGGCAAGATAGTAAAGCTCACAGTTTACAAATATCCTACGATACTGGCAGTCTGCCTGGAGTTTTCAAGGTCACGTTTTCAGAGAGTAGCAGTGAAACAGATAAGCTTTGCCAACGGAACTCTCCGAGAGCAGAGAGTCTAAACAGCTAGAAAGCAACTGTTGCCCGCATTCTCCACCAAAAATGTCAACGGTTTATGGGCTGGTCCCACCCAGTTCCGTGACCAGCAGGGCGGAGGGATCTGCGGATCTGCGCCTCTGGGAAAGGGGAAGCAGGGGACCCCAAAATACTTGAAAACAACAGCACTGATCTGAGGTGGAACAAATGATTTTACTAAATATAGTATTAGCAAAATACAACGTGTGTGAGAGAGAGAGAGAGAGTCTGTTTGAATTGTATAGACCTCACCACAATGCTGGGGTGAGAAGTGCAGTCCAGTTGAGTGACTGAAGTACAGACGGCGAAGTGCAGATGGCGAAGCGCAGGTGGCGAAGTGCAGATAGCGAAGCGCAGACAGTGAAGAGCAGGCAAAGAAGAAGGATCAGGTGACCTTGCTTGGAGTTATATCCCCTTGCTGACCGCAAAGTCTCCTGGGGAAACGTAGTTCTTCTCCAACAGACAAACATTCGGCAGATATCAAACCCCACCCCCAATGCATTACATGATGTTATGGTGTGGAATACTGATGACCAAAAATCATAAAACCATGACAAGTGGTAATACGAAAAAATTTTTGTGAAGGCTGGAAACTGAAGTAAAAGACCAGAGATTCCCTTTATCTACTGCATTCCCTTACAAAAATGTCAGTCTTAATTGAAAAGTCAAAGAGAGAACTTGGGGAAAAATCAAGTCACCATGTCCACTGGAAAAGAATAATTCTGCATTCACAGCTTGAACTTGATGACGTAATGTAAAAGATCTACACTGTGTCCTCACTGAATGATGGTGATGTAACATAACATTGACTAGATAGCTCAACTGAGGAGTGTCAGACACCCTAAGCAAGGATGAGATGGGAGTTTTTTGGAAAAGGAGATATAGAGTATGTATGTACAAGAGGGTAGAAGCTTTGTTGTGAAGGCATTCTTAATCATAACTTTCAAGTTCTTGTTCTGCAATATTAATATGAATAATCTTTTGAAGAGTTTTCACAACTACTTTACAGTAAATATCAGTCAGGAGTAGGTATTTCTGTTCTAGATCAACAGTGGAAGTATTCAAAGTGGTACTTTCCATCTTTTAGTAATAATAAGCAGAAGGGGGCATATGGACTAGACAAATACAAACCTCTCAGTTAAATTTGTTCTTCAATACCAAGTAAAGCCCATGTCTAATTTCAGTACTATGTGGCATGCTGAGTTTTAAAATTTGCTTTAAACCCTCTGCCTAATCATTGAAAAGCATAGGTACTTTTTGTATCATACAAACTAGTGAATCTCTTCCAAGATTTGCTCATTCACCACCTTTTTAAAAACCTAAAGTGATAGACTATTTATTCTTTCAGAGTAGAGTTGTTCCTTATTTTTTATTATCTTCCTCATTCTTTCTAGTTTTCTAGTTCTTCTGTACTCCTCTTTAAGTTGATTTTATCAGAACTTCATTCAGCATTCAAGACAGGGGAACACTAATGATGTACTATGTTTTCTGGTTTCTTCTCAATTTTGGTTGCTTTAGTTTTAGTTTTAGGGTTTTTTTGTTTGTTTGTTTGTTGGTTTTGTTTGTTTGTTTGTTTGTTTATATATATATATAACATTATTTGTCTTTCTGAACCTGAAACAGGTATACAGGAAACTATTAGAATCGACACAAATCTCTTGGTAAGACAAATTTGAATCCAGCCTTATTTTTCAGTGGTTTTGGAAATCTGAAGAGGTCCCACTTGAGTGAAAGTTGGAAAACACTGTTCTGATTTTCAAGAAGAGCAATGAAGAAGACCCTGGTAATTATGGGCCTGTCAATCCCACCTGCAAAAATTATGGAGAAAATAATGCTGAAAAAAAATGTGATTATTGCTCACAGGCAATATGGGTTCATGAAGGAAAGATAGTACTCAATTGAATTGGATTCCCTCTCAAAGGGTGGATTGCCTTTGCTGCTTTCCATTCCTCAGGTGCTGATAAGGACTTTGGTGATAGCTTGTCTGACACCACAGTTGGTATGACATTTGCATTCCATTCACGTGTATTTTAATTCTCTCAATGCACATTTTACAGGAGAGTACCATACAGTAATTTAAAACCTGCATTTTCTTCACCTATTTCATAAAGATGAAAGAGATATACTACTTTTCCACTGTGGTATAAATCAAATATATTAATCAGCAAATGTGACCTTGCTGAATATCTTCCAGTCCTTGAGATTTTCTTTGGTTACACATGGATCTTACTCAGAGCAGGCTGGAAGAAGACCAAATGCAAATGCTGAATTACTGATTTAAAAAATAATAATAATAATAAAATTAAAAATTATTAGATATCAGTAATATCAGTTTAGCATTTACTAAACTCTGCTCACAAAGGATAAAAACTACAGATCTGTAAAAATACACACTAATTAAATAAAAAGGGTAAGTTGGGGGAGGTTTAGGTTAGATATTAGGAGGATGTTTTTCATCCAGACGGTGGTAACACACTAGAGCAGGTTGCCCAGGGAGGTTGTGGATGCCCCATCCCTGGAGACATTCAAGGCCAGGCTGGATGTGGCTCTGGGCATCATGGTCTGGTGGCAGGTGACCTTGCACATAGCAGGGAGTTGGAACTAGATGAACATTGTGGTCCTTTTCAACCCAGGCTACTCTATGATACAAAAGCAATTTTCGCATCTTTGATTTCCTTTTGGTCTTTTCTGAAGGTTAGGTCCTTTGAAAAAGAACATTCTCCTTGATATTTCATCACTTTGAATAATGCTGTCTTTCCTGGTTGATTTGACTTTTTTAGTCCCATGCCTAAATATCTCCAGATTATCAAGACAATTAAAGACCAATTGAAAATGAAAATGTCACAGACTATACATGAATTTTTGTTCCTTAAACAGATCTTTAACTCTTTCCTCTTCCCCTCAGCTCATCTCTGGCTATTTATTTTGCAGATGTGCGAGATTTTCTCTGCTTTTCACAGCTGGGGTTGCCACATCATTCATTCATTTCATTTGTATATTTCAAGGCCATTCTCTCCTCGCTCATACCTGAGTTTCGGTGAAAGCTTTGCAATATGACCAGGTATTACTGGTCCACATAAACACTGACTCTGCCAAACAAGATAAACTCAGTAGTCATCTCCCTTCCCTTTTGTGACATTCAGGTTGAAAAGGTGAATATACATAAGCAGCAAAGGCAGCCTGTGACCAGTACTGCAGAAGAGCAAGGTATCAGACGTTTCTGAGGAAAATGAAATCAGTCAGTGTTAAGATAATCAAGAGGAAGAATAAACAGTGAGAAACCACTACTTCAGTCCTGCCTTTCTCTTTTCAGTACTGTAGTTATTTGACTGAATCACTTCTTCTGGAGTGTGGTTTATGCAAACCACTCTTGATGGGTGATATACTGCAAAACAGGAGCAGGACATGCTTAGAAAAAGATGAACAGGGAGAATTGCCTGTATTTTCTCGACCTTCCTTCTCTGATCCCTCCAGTAACACTACAGAGCTAATCTGCTCAGATTAAATGGTTCATTTTGTTCAACTCCAGAAAGAATTATATGGGAAGACTGAAGAGTTGTTGAAATGATGCTACCGTGGCAGAGTTGTTATCTGCTATTCCTGCCACTCTTAAAGTGGGAGGAAAAAAATATTGTGAAATTACCTGTGATATGAGAGGGAAACTGGTGCAATTATTGACTACAGATTGGGTAAAATATTATTTTTTCTGCATTGTATCTTGCTTGCATTACTAATAGTTGCCAGGGAAACCAGCAGAATCTAAGCTCTTCTGCTAGAAAGGCATCTACAGTTATAAATAGGGTTGTTTAAAACAAATTATGCAAATTATGAAGGAGCTAGGGGGACCCTGATGTGAATTCTGATCCAAGTCCTAGAATCCTGCATGCTCACTTGTAGTTAGATATGTAACATTTATCTTCGTTGGTATTAAATGTGTTTATTTATTTGTTCATTTGTTTGTTTATTTACTTACGGCAGTGAGCAATGAAACCAATTATTCCAATTTACCTTGAGAGGAATCGTCACCAAGTATGATGTTTGTCACTTTGGCTTGTAACGTCACTCTGGCTTCTGCCTCCAGAGTGTACGTGCTCTGTCTGCTCTGATTTCCACAAGATCACTGGATACCATGCAGAAGTTTAAATAAACCTTTAAATATCACAGCAAATAAAAGCACAGATCTCTTTGTACGTGCAGCGAAACTATTTTCCAAGAGGTTAAGCCTGGCTAAATGCCTGTTCACCTTTCATCTGTAACGATGATGTTTCTTACAATTTAGAGTGCCCCACATGACAGGCACAACTACGAACCTTCACACATCCACCATCACACTTTCAGGGAAGAAAGCCAAAGTTCATACATAAATCTTTTTAAGGAACTGATGCTTATGATCTTTCTCTCATGTTGGTTTATGGGACTGACTTGTTAATTGCCTTACTGATTTCAACTAACAAGAGAAAATTATTTAAGATGAATATAGATAATAAAATAGTGACAACGATCTTCATCTTCAAAGGATCCTTGTGTCCTTCTGAATTAAATAATGATCACAAAAACAATTTGAGTATCTTTGATTTTCTTTCTGTCTTTTCTGAAGGTAATGTCCTCCTCGGTGTTTCATCACTTTGGATAATGCTGTCTTTCCTGGTTGATTTGTCATTTTTAGTCCCATGCCTAAATATGTTCAGATTATTAAGACAATTAAAGACCAATTGACAATTATGAATGCTTCTAGACAATGCCACAGGCATGAATTTTTGTTCCTTGAACAGGTAGCTTCTGCCCGCCTCCAGTCCTGCATACTTTACACTTTATGACTTAGTCTTGTTTTGTATTCTGTCTTTTTACAGCTGCAAAAGACAAATCTGACTAAGCAGGTGATCTGAGACAGACAACAAGGCTTCACTGAGGGAAGGCTGTGCCTTATCTGGTGGCCTTCTGCAATTCAGTGATGACATTGGTGGACAAAAGGAAGACAACTGATTTCATCTCCCTGGACTTATCCAAGGCCTTTGGCATGGCTCCCCACCATATCCCTATATCTAAATTGGTGTGATATGGATTTGAAGAGTGGACGACTTGGTGGATAAGGAATTGGCTGGGAGGTTGCAGACAGAGGGTTGGGGTCAATGGCTCTACATCCAGGTGGAGGCTGGAGACTGGTGATGAGCTCTGACCCCCTCTGGTCCATCTTGTGATCAATACCCATCAAAATCTTTGTCAGCGACATAGATGATGGAATTGAGTGAACCCTCGGCAAGTTTGCTGGTGATATTAAGCTGAATAACGTAGCTGATACAGCAGAAGAAAGGGATGCCATCCAGAGGGACCTTGATAAACTTGAAAGGTGGGCCTTTGTGAACCTAATAAGGTTCAACAAAACAAATTGCAAGATAATGCTCTTGGGTCAAGGTAATCCCAGGTGTGTATACAAACTGGGAGGAGAAATCCTTGAGAGTAGCCCTAATGAGAAGAAATTAGGGGTTTTGGATAATGACACAGCATGAGTCAGCAGTGTGTACTTACCAGAAGGCCAATGCTATCCTAGGTTCCATCAGAAGAGGGGTGGCATCTGGGCAAAGGAGTTGATTGTCCCCCCTTACTCGGCCCTCGCGAGGCCCTATATGGTGTGCTCTGTCCAAGTTTGGGGCCCCCAGCAGAGGAAAGATGCGGAGCTTTTGGAGAGAGTCCAGAGGAGGGCCATGGAAATGATCCAACGAGTAGAGCACCTCTCCTATGAAGACAAGCTGAATAAACTGGGCTTGTTCAGCCTGGAAAAGAGAAAGTTATAGGGAGACCTCATTGTGACCTCCCAGCATTTAAGAAGAGTTTATGAACATGAGGAAAGTCAACTTTCTATGAGAGTAGACAGTGATAGTAGAAGGGGGAATGGTTTTAAATTAAAGGAAGGACAATTAAAATTGGATGAAGGGGGAAATTTTTTGCTGAGTGTTGAGGTGCGGGAACAGGTTGTCCAGACAGGTTGTGGATGCCCTGTCCCTGGAGGTGTTTAAGGCCAGATTGGATGGGGCCCTGGGCAATCTGATCTGGTACTTATCTAGCAGCTGGCAACCCTGCCCATGGTGGGGGAGATGATTGCAACTTGATGATCCTTGGGTTCTTTCCAACCCAAGCTATCCTACGATTCTGCGATGCCCGGAGGAGTAGTAGTCACAACCATATCTGTGGCTGTGCTCATGCAGCTCAGCCGTGACTGAAGTTTGTGTAGATGTATTTTGCTACCTCACTGCTAGCTTTCTCAGGTATGTTAACAGCATATCCTGGCATGAGGGAAGACGTGTTGCCCCCATTGAACCCTATGCCATTCTGCCTCTGAGGCTGCTTGGTTTTTGGAGATGCAATTTCTAAGAAAAATGTGGTGTTGACATAGTGTGCAGAACTTGGATTTCTCAGCTTGGGGAGTTTAAAAGAACTCCATACAGGCACCAGAAGGTTTTATTAGTTAGAATTAAATTGTAGAATCGCAGAATATCAGGGATTGGAAGAGGCCTTGAAAGATCCTCTAAGTCCTATCCCCCTGCTGGAGCAGGAACACCTAGATCAGGTCACACAGGAACGTGTCCAGGTGGGGTCTGAGTGTCTCCAGAGAAGGATACCCCCCCCCCCACAACCTTTCCAGGCAGCCTGTTCCGGTCTTCTGTCACCCTCACCGTAAAGAGGTTTTTTCTCATATTTATGTGGATCCTCCTGTGTTCCAGCTTGCACCCACTGTGCCTTGTCTTATCACTGGATGTCACTGAGAAGAGCCTGGTGCCATCCTCACGACACTCACACTTTACATATTTATAAACATTAATGAGCTCACCCCTCAGTCTCATCTTCTCCAAACTAGAGACCCAACTCCCTCAGCTTCTCCTCACAAGGAGATACTCCACTATCTTCATCATCTCTGGCTCTGCACTGGACTCTCTCAAGCAGTTCCTTGTCCTTGAACTGAGGGCCCCAGAACTGGGCACAAAAATCCAGATGCAGTCGAACCAGGGCAGAGCAGAGGGGAGGAGAACCTCTACTGACCTACTGAGCACACCCCTTCAGATATACCCTAGGATGTTATGGGCCTTCCTGGCCACAAGGGCACAGTGCTGGCTCAAGGTCACCCTGCTGTACAGCAGGAACCCCAGCTCCCTTTCTCCTACACTGCCCTCCAACAGGTCAGTTCCCAACCTGTACTGGCACCTGGGGTTGTTCTTGCCCAGATGCAAGACTCTACACTTGCCTTTGTTGTATTCCATTGTATTTCTCCTCGCCCAACTCTCCATCCTGTCCAGGTCTTGATGGATGGCAGCACAGTCTTCTGGCTTGTCAGCCACACCTCCCAGTTTTGTTTCATCAGCAAACTTGCTGACCATGAACTCTATTCTCTCATTTGAGTCACTGATGAATATACTGAATACCACTGGTCCCAGTACCAATCCCTGGGGGACTCCACTAGAAACAGGCCCTCCAACTAAACTCTGTCCCACTGACTACAACTCTGTGGCTTCTTCCATTCAGCCAGTTCACAGTCCACCTCAGCACCCAACCATTCAGACCACACTTCCTCAATTTAGCTGGGAGGATGCTGTGGGAGATGGTGTCAAATGCTTTACCAAAATTAAAACAGACCACATCCACTGCTTTACCATCATCTATCTACCTGGTTATTTCTTCATAAAGGCTACCACGTTGGTCAAGCATGATTTCCCCTTGGTGAAGCCATGCCGACTGCCTCTAATGACCCTCTTATCCTTGATATGCCTAGAGAAAGAGCCAAGGGTAAGTTGTTTCATCATCTTTCCAAGGATGGAGGTGAGGCTGATCAGTCTGTAGTTACCAGGGTATTTCTTTTTGCCCTTTTTGAAGACTGGGGTGACATTTGCTTTCCTTCAGTCCCTAGATACCTCTTCTATTTCCCATGACTTACCAAAGATGATGGAAAAAAGCTCCCTCAGCACCCACTATTGCATCTCATCAGGGCCCATGGATTTATGTATGTCCAGATTGCTTAACGGTCCATAACCCAGTCCTCATCAGCTGAGGCAAACTCCTCCTTTATCCTGGCTTCCTCTGGGGCCTCAGGGGTATGGGGCTCCTCAGGACAGCCTCCAGCAGTATGGGCAGAACAAAGAAGTCATTCAGTAACTGCCTTCTCTGTATTTTCTGTCATCAGGGCACTCACCTCATTCATCAGTGGGCCTACATTGCCTCTACTGTTAGCCTTATCTGAAATGTATTTGAAGAAGCCCGTTCTTTTTTCCTTCACCCCTCTTGCAAGGTTTAATTCTAAGGAGGCCTTACCTCTCCTATTGCCTCCTTACATACTCTGTTAACAGTCTTATATTTCTCCCAAGTGGCCAGCTCCTCCTTCTGTGGTGTCTAAACTCTCCTCTTCCACTTGAACTTGCCCAGCAGTTCCCTGTTTAACCATGCAGGGCTCCTTGGCTCCCTTTCTCAACTTTCTACCTGTTGGGATGCTCTGATCTTAACCTCAGAAGGAGTCCTTGAATGCTGACTAACTATCTTGGGCCCCTTTACCTTCAAGTACACTGTCCCATGGGATTTCCCCTAGCAATTGCTTGAAAAGGCCAAAGTTGGCCCTACTGAAGTTCAGGGTTGTGATTCTGCTTGGTAGTCTATTCCAGTCACATGAGATCCTGAACTTCGCTATCTCATGGTTGCTGCAACCATAGCTGCCCTCAACCTTCACTGCTTCAACCAGACCCCCTTATTAGTGAGAATAAGATCCAGCAGTCCTCCTCTCCTAGTTGGCTCATCCACCATTTGCATCAGAAAGTTACCATTGAGGCACTAGAGGAAGCTCCTGGACTGTGGATGGCTGGCTGAGTTGGCCTTAGAGCAAATATCAGGGTAGTTAAAATCCCTCACAATAACCAGGGCTTGCAATTGTGAGGCCACTATCAGCTGCCTGAAGAAGGCCTCATCAGCTTCCTCATTCTGATCTGGTGACATGTAATAGGTACCCACAATGGTATCACCCATGCCAGCGTGCCCCCCAATTCTCACCCACAAACTCTCAACCTGCTCCTCATCCACCCCTGTACAGAACTCAGTACACTGTAGCTGTTGCTCTCTCACATAAAGAGCAACTCCATCACCTCACCTTGCTGGCCTGTCTTTCTTGAGAAAGAGCCATCCATGACCACACTCCAGTCATGTGAGCTGTCCCACCATGTCTCTGTAATTGCCACCAGGTCATAATCTGATGACCAAACATGGATTTCTAACTCCTTCTGCTTATTCCCCATGCTGTGTGCATTGGTGTACAGGCATTTCAACGAGTGAGCTGAGCACACTGATTTTCACCCTAAGGAGGTGGGAGGTGTCCCAGTCTTCATCAGTACTAGAGCACTGCCCCACCAGTACAAGCCCAGTTACAGCCCCAACCCCCTTCAGATCTAGTTCAAAGTTCTCCAAATGAGCCCTGAGAATTCCTGTCCCAGAACCCTTTCACCTCTGTGAGATAAACCTTTCCCATACATTATTGTTAGGGCTGGTGTGTTATGAAACCAGCCACTGTCAAAGAATCCAAAGCCCTGCCTGTAGCACCAATCTTGTAGCCAAGTATTTATGGACTGGATCTTTCTATTCCATCCCAAAATGAAAAGACATTTTGGATTAAAAAAATCAATGTATTTCACTTGAATAGAATCTCAGTCCAGTCTGATTCTTTCCAAGCACGGACTGATTCTTCTACTCTTTTCTCCTGTAGGCAGGAGCTTTTCTATTTCCAATGATTAAACTGGGGATCTAACCTTCACACTCATGGTGCTGGCAGCTTAGGCAATAAAATACTTGGTGGTTTCATAACCATTATGTTTTCGCCTTCCTCTCCCTATTATTGGAACTATTCATTTGCTCTTAAAAAAAAATGTTATTTTGAAGGAGCAGATGAGAGAAGCAAGACTTTGGGATGATTGCAGGGAAAAATTGGCCAGCACCAAATGCACACTCACCACTGCCATGACATATGAAAGTTAGAAAGGAGATAATGAGAATGAAATAATTTATTCTGAACACATGAAAAATGTGGGAAAACACAACTACATTATAATGAAATCCCCTTGTCAGAGTGACTTAAATCTCACGGAGGGCAGTGTATTTCACACAGCAAAGGGAAAAACTCAGGGATTCGCTCTGATATTACCAAGTGAAGAAATAAAAATGTGGTTCCTTCTTGATGTTCATGTATGATCGCATCAGTGTCCTCTTCTGTGTGTGCAAACATTGTTTATGTATATGTAAACAGTATGTTTGTGGTTGCTTTCCTTCCGTATCATTTTAAAAGCTAAGAAAATATCAGCAAATGAAAACACCAGAAGAAATCCCGCATTTACAAAAATCCAGGTTTATTAAAAAAAGAAAAATGTTGCTCTTGCTAGATATAGAGTCTTCGGCCTTATTAGAAATACAGATCTAAAAAGCAAACAAACAAACGAACAAACATCTAGAGGTGTGAATCAGTATGCTTTCAACGTTATACAAAATTATACCTTTTCCTTTACAGGGATTGTCAATAGTCAGTAGGTCTTGTTTCAAACATAATTTCAAACATAAGCTTTAGAAACAAAGAGATGTTTCTGAAATAGATATGAGATATGTTATCAATATGATATTACTGATATTGTATGACTTATGGTCTGATTTATGCCCTAATACTGACTTTGAAACCAATTGTAATGTGCGTATACAAAAGATATTCATTATTCCAAAAACAAAGGGGAAAGAGAAATCTAACCTACTTAAATTGGTATCTTGAACATGTAGTTATTACATGGAATTATTACTATAGGTCATATTCACCTTCGTGCTAGCACATATTTTCTTTGAACTCTCTGAACTCTTGTACTTTTTGAAAATAGTTGGGGAATATATGTGAAGGGTGAGTTGTTTCATCACCTTTCCAGGGATGGAGGTGAGGCTGATCAGTCTATATTTACCAGGGTCTTCCTTTTTTGCCCTTTTTGAAGACTAGGGTGACATTTGCTTTTCTCCACTTCAGAGCCAAGGCCATTTTTATCAAAAGACCCAAGGAGCTGAGAGTGAACAGAATTACAACTGACTTAAACTGGCCAAAGGGATATTCCAAACTATATGACATCATGAGGAATAAGTTTTGGACTAAATGGGTGTGTATCTCTCTCTCTTTTACTTCTCACAGGCATTGGTCAGGTCAGTCAGAGTTGATGAGCCATTGCTTGTACATCACTTGGTACATATATTCACACATATATATAGTCATAGCTATTACCCTTTTGATTTTCTCTATCTTTGTAAATAGTTTTATCTCAACACATGAGTTATAGGGTTTTGTTTGTTTGTTTGTTTTCCGTGATTCTCTCTCCCATACCACTGGGAACGGGGAAGTGAGCAAATGACTTTGTGATACTGAGCCACCTGCTTTGTTAAATCAACAACATCCACCCTTATTCCCAGTTACAATCCCTTCCATTATCTACAGATGCTACTTTCGTTTGTCAGCCTTTTGTAAATGGAGTCAGCATCCCAGTAACCATTTCCTTGCCAGAATATTCTTGTAAGATTATTAAGCCAAAAATGTATGCTAGTACAACAGCTCATTATACTAAATAAATCGAAACAATTAAATAAAACAGAAAAACAGAAATAAACAATTACAAAAGGTAAATGATAGAATTTAGTTTTCAAGAAAAACAAGGTTCAGCACAAAAAGTATTGAAGAATTATCTATTATCAAGAAAATACTTAACATTAAAACAAAACAAATATGAGCCAAAAATAAAATGACCTGTTCCTTTCAGTATTTACCTCATGTAAACAATCTTCTGATTTTTTTTTTTCTAAGTGCAGAACAAAGGTTGTCCTTTACTGTCAAGCCTCTGCTATTATATTAGTAGAACATTCCCTTTGCATTCGAATTATGGTCCCCGCTGCAGATGATACTTTCTATGTTAATAATATTAACATGAAAATTGAACAAACTAGTTATAATTCAGTCATGCTCTTTTTCACCCTTGGAGTCTTAATTCCTGATCATTGCCCATGCCCTGCCTATAAAAAAATGTAAACACCCTGTGCATTATAGTGAAAATTCTTTATTTCAGGTAAACTATTTTTTTTTTACCAGTAACAGTGTTGTTAATACATAGGCCTGTAGGAACATAGAATATAAATACGTTTTTCCAAATAAGAAGCAATCTGGTACACTGTATGCATAGCTAGACAGCTCAGCACATATTAGGAGAAGCAATAAAGTTTACTGTATTTCTTGAAATGTTGGTGCCTGTATGTAAACCAAAGTTGAAACATGTACAAGAGTGAAGAGATTGGCTCCGGTCATCAGCATGAAGCTGGGGGTTCTTTGGCTGTTTTGCCCCATTTTGAATAAATTGAAAATTTGCATGTTGCAATATGCAGTTAACAGCAATTTGTTGTTATCTGTCTGAGTTGGCAAACCATACACCCCCTAATCTTGATTTCAAATGTGGTTTGTAAGTAGAATTACACTAAGACTTGAATTCTTGACCTGTCTACAGCTGTGTAGAGAGGAAATGTAAACCTTTCACTTGTAAAGACTTACACTTGTAAGTAACAATTCTCTTAAAAGCATCTCTGTAAGCATAGAAGAAGAAAGAAACTGTAGCAGTTCCACTAAACGATCAAGAGGAGCTGATCCTTTTTTTTCCTGGAGACAATGATGTGAACAGAAATCAGATTCCTTATGGACAGTATGAAATTGAAAGCTCTAAAATCTGACATAGGATCTTCAGTGGATTATTCACTCTAACATTTTTGTTTATTTCTCAGGGTCTAATTAACAAAATAAAAATGAAACTGTGGAAATGAAAAACTCATCAGTGGGATATTCTTCTACAAAAATCCATATCTATTCAGTGATAACAGGCTGTATGATGACGGAGAGGTATTATTTATGCAAGCAAAAGTTGTAGTGGTGGTGGGAAGGTATAGTACCTTTGGCCTTATGCAGTGGAGCTGATATAAATGTTGTTTTACACACTTCAGACATTGCATTTAACAGGAAAGGTGAGTAATATTAACATTTCTTCAGTGTAAACATCAAAGCATTCAGCTCCGTGTCAGCTCCCCCTACATGTTCAGTTATCTTTCCAGCCTGACTTACGCCATTTTCACAGTTGTACTTTTTGCCCTGGATTTCTCATGAGACTGAGTTCTGGAAGTGGCCACCTTTCTGTATTTGTGGTTTTGGAAAGCTGTAAGACACAAATTTGGGGAGATTGAGAGAATATCCTGAGGAAGTTGCACAGAATACATGATCTGTTCTCATAATCCAGTTGTTCTTGGCTTCTTGAGCAAAAGGATGCGAGGAGGTAGTGATCTTTGTTCTGATAAAAGAGGCTATTCCTTATATTCAGCCTGTGATGCTTGTAACCTGGGGAAGACATGGAAAGATATAAAGGAGTATTTTTTTCCTACCATTTTTTTTTTTCAGTTCTGTTTAATAAAAGGACTCAGATTGTTTCAGCAAAGGTGGATAGGATTATCCTTGCTGTGCTCTCCAGATTTGAAATAATATCAGCTAATGTCAACTAGTTCTGAGTGTGGCTGAGGTTTCCTGAACTAGCGACAGCTTATGTACCTTAATTTTATTCTTCTTTTTTTTTTTTTTTTAAACACAACAGCTAGCATAAATAAAAAGTAACTGAGTAACATAGGTGTTAACTGACTGTGACTAGATGGAAGCATATGGTGACTGCTAATGACGGCTTATATTTCACAAAGGAGTTCTAACATTAATCCAGATGATCTCACCACAGAAGCATAGCGGTGTTTAGTGGTATGTTTCTTACAGATTTCTTTTAAATGAGAGTCAGAATTCAATGTTTGCCAACTATTTTCTGTAGCTTAGCAGTAAAACTGACCTCTAGTCAGATTTCTCATTTGTACCACTCCTTTTCTCTATTAGTGATTTTGTATGATTGAGTTTAAATATACAAAATAGTTTTCTGGCTACAGAAAAAAAAAAAGTTTTTTGTCTTGCCTACTGTATAATCAAGAAAAATAATGTTACTCAGAGATATAATTAGAGTATAATAAATGTATAATCAAAATATGAAAATGAACAAACAAGAGAGCTAGGCACAATGGAAATAAAGAGAAAACAGATGGGGCGTTTACCCGTGTAGAGGGCTCGCTTCAAAAGGCTCCAGAGGAGTGGATCTCTAAGGAGAGATCCTTCCTCGCTGGCAGTCAGTGCTTAAATGGGTCTAGGAGAGGTGGAGCCTGGCTCCACCCCTTCCTGCAGCACAGGTGAATTGCTTCCAACGGGAGTCTATATTGCCTTACATTAGTAATCCGGTGCGGTTTCGGCAGGCAAATAGGCCCATGTTTCGCATGGCCTCTCAATATCGCCTGCACCGCCCGGATACTGATGCATCTCTGTCGAAGTCTGAACTCCCTTACAGTTGTCTGGAGAGCCAGACCCCATAGAATATCTATGCCCAGTATGTATTCTTGAACTGGGGCAATAGATACCTTATACTCCCGGGGTGGGAGGCGCCCAACCCCCAGTTTTAACCATGTTTGGGTGACAGGAATAGTTTGTCCCCCAAAACCACCAATCATCACTTTATCTCCATTAAATTTAGATGGGTCTCCATAGATAATCAATGTTTCCGCCCCTGTGTCTACCAGTGCCATAACTCTTTGTATGTTTTTCCGGGACCAATAAATTGTTAGTTCTACATAGGGCCTCCGGTCCCGTCTGGAGGCCCTAGGGGGACTAACATCCCTCATCACGCCATGAACTGCACCAAGGCCAATTCTTTTGCCTCTGATGGCTCATGCATTGTAGCCCGAGACACCTGAGGCGGCTTTTTTTCCTATTTGGAACAATAAAGTCCTCTAAATTCCATGTTTGTGTTGGCATTCTCTCTATGATCCTTACCCTTGTTTTTTTAGGGTAAGTTTGAAATTTTTGATTGTCTTTTAACTGTCTCCAGAGCTGGAGGGGGACATAATTAGGCTGGCGGTCAATTTTAGCAAATGGAACCCCAGCCCGGATCAGATCATTAAACATTTTTTTTCGAGAAACCCTTATGGGTCCCAATTGAGAAGCCCGAGTAGCTGGCATTCTGATTTTAGTTACCGGCAGTACTTCAGCCTCTTCTAATAGTCTAACATTGCGTTTCGATCGTAGGCGTTCTGTCTCTCCCAAATCAGCTACTAACTAAGCAGCCTTTTGAATTACTGCTTCCGAAGCTACCAGGGGATTAAATATGGAAACCAAAGTTCCATATAAGTGAGAGGGAGTTTGTTGTAAGATTAGGTCCCTCATTCCCACTGAAAATTTAACCATGTCAGGTCCATCGAATGTATCTTCATAAATTGCTTTCCTGAAACCCAGATCTCGGATGCAATTCTGAAGGTCCTCCATGGAGGACCACATTCCCGAATGTAAGTATATATCCGTTTTGTTTGGCCATACCATATGGCAGGCCGCCATTAACCAGGCTATTATAGAGTGGTTCTCATCAGTGTGGTGACTACAGTGTCGGAATTTCTGCACTAGATCCATTAATTCCGTTGCCGTGTACGGCCAGGCTGTCACATGCAGATGAGTCTGGGTAGGGGGCCACTGATCTGGTGGCACCCCTGCTGGTCTATCCTGAACTTTCTTTGTTTTTTGAGTTACCACCGGACGGACTTCCAGTGGTTCTAAACAAATAGGAGCTTCAAAATCCGATTTGGATCTTTTATCTTCTTGATCAACATGATCTATTGATTCAGGAGTTTGGTCATCGTTTATTGTAATGTTATGAACTTGGCCTATTGGAAGTAGGGTTGATTTTTTTCCTGTTAACAGGCTAAGTTCCTGTTCCAATTTTTCAATGCAGTCTTTTAGAAGTTGGTTTTCACTTATTAAAATATTACTGTTCATTTCAGAAGTATTTAAACCATTTAATAGTGGCCATGCCACTATAGAGACAGCTAGTTGCCTTCCTTTTGTATTCAGTATATCTTTGCTGAGTCCCTGAAAGTACTCAACTAAATTATATGGGGAGGTGTGTCCCATATTACGTATGGGACCCCATTTTTCAATAACAGTCGCTAATTCATAATAAGGAGATCCCGCAAATCCTGGGATCTGTCCTAGTATCATTCTATCTAGGGGGGGAAGTGTTCTCCCCCTTGATCCATTTGCAAAAATTCCAGAGGAAAGACATGATATAAATTCAAGTATATTTAGCTTGCCTGCTGGCTCACCAAGTGTATAATCAAGAAAAATATTGTAACTGAGAGGTATAATTAGAGTATAATAAATGTATAATCAAAATATGAAAATGAACAAACAAGAGAGCTAAGCACAATGGAAATAAAGAGAAAACAGATGGGGTGCTAACCCATATAGAGGGCTCACTTCAAAAGGCTCCAGAGGAGTGGATCTCTAAGGAGAGATCCTTCCTTGCTGGCAGTCAGTGCTTAAATGGGTCTAGGAGAGGTGGAGCCTGGCTCCACCCCTTCCTGCAGCACAGGTGAATTGCTTTCACCTGTGCTTCCAGGTCTGACATATTGCTCGCTTTTGATAACTAATCAGAGGTTCAGGCTGTGATTCAGGAATTCCCATACACCTAGTAATCTTCACGTTTGCAATTAGCATTATAATTAGCATACCAAAACAGAAGCTGCGAGATATGTGTGAAAGTGATTCTGCAGCTAGGTGTATCAAGCAGGTAAACAGAGCATTTCAGTGTTTCTCAGCCTTATAAAACAAGTGATGCTTCATAATGGATAGTGACAAACAATTCACTGCAAATAGAAAAAAGAATACACTGAATTGTCACTTGTCTTATAAGGATGGCTTTATTTACTTGAAGGCAGTTTGTGTCTGCACTGTTTCTATCCATCGCTTTGAATTTTGCAAATTCGGGTGATTTACACCTCAAGAAAACCAGACAAATAGGTGGGGTATTTACCATCCACAGTTCAGTTTCTCTGCATAGACATTTCACTTTATGAATGTGCCATAAATTTGCATTGTGAAAAGCTGAATAAAACTTATTTCAGTGTACAAGTTAATGACAGCCTGTATGAAATCCTTTAACTGCAAAGATCACCACTGTGAATTTTCCTAGGATTTCATATGGACAAGAGTTATACCAGACATTGAGTTCACTGAACAATAAGGGCATTTTTAACTGTACACTGTGAAGGGTCATTCTTAAACTCTTCTTAAAAATTAACGTTCAGGTGCAAATTACTTGACAATTTTGCAAGGCCTGGTGGTGCTGCATAGTACCTTTGTGAGTGGCCTTCAGAGTAGTCCCATGTGTGTATGGGAGCTACTGAATCACAGCCTGAACCCTTGATTAGTTATCTGAGGCAAGCAATATGTCAGCCCTGGGAGCACAGGTGAAAGCAATTCACCTGTGCTGCAGGAAGGGGTGGAGCCAGGCTGCACCTCTCCTAGACCCATTTAAGTGCTGACTGCCAGGGAGGAAGGATCTCTTCTGAGAGATCCACTCCTTGGGAGTCCTTTACTGCGAGCCCTCTGCATGGGTAAGCGTTCCACCTATTTTCTCTTGTTCCCTTTGTGCCTAACTCTTTATTGGTTTATTTTTGATAATACATCTATTTGACTGTAGTTTTCAATTATATTATTTTTTCCTTGATTGTACACTTGGTGAGCCAGGCAGGCTAGCTAAATACATCTAAATTTATATCATGTCTTTCATCTGGAATTTTTGTAAATGGATGAAGGGGGAGAACACTGTCCCCTTAGATAAAGTGATACCGGGACTGATCCCAGGATTTGTGGGATCTCCCTATTATGAATTAGCGAGTGTCATCAAAAAATGGGGTCCCTTAAGGGATATGGGACATGTTTCCCCACATCGCTTAGCTGAGTATTTTCAAGGACTCAGCAAAGATATATTAGTTACAAAAGAAAGGAAACTAGCTGCTTCTATAGAAGCATGGCCTCTACTAAAGGCTCTAAGTACTTCTGAAGAGAATAATAATACCTTAATAAGTGAGAACCAACTTCTCAAAGACTGTATTGAAAAATTGGAACAGGAACTTAGCCTGTTAACAGGGAAAAAATCAACCCTACTCCCCATAGGCCAAGTTTGCGATATTACAGTAACTGATGACCAAGTTACTGAATCAATGGATCATCTTGAACAAGAAGATAAAAGATCCAAGTTGGATCTCGAAGCCCCTATTTGTCTAGAACCACTGGAAGTCCGTCCAGTGGTAACTCAAAAAACAAAAAAAGTTCAAGATAGACCAGCAGGGGTGCCACCAGATCAGTGGCCCCCTAACCAAACTCGCTTACACGTGACGGCCCAGCCATACACGGCCACAGAATTAATGGATCTAGTGCAAAAATTCCGTCAAAAGATCCAGAGAAAGTGTACCGGCCTGGCTGTTAAGACTTTGGGACACTGGAGCAGAAAGTGTCATAGTAAGTGGTCCAGAAGTAGCTAAATTAGCCTCTATGACCACTCACCCTGCTCTCCGACAAAGGCTTTACGCAGGTAGTCACCACACTGATGAGAACCACTCTATAATAGCCTGGTTAATGGTGGCCAGCCGTATGGTATGGCCAAACAAAACAGATATCCCTGTAAATTCAGGAATGTGGTCCTCCATGGAGGACCTTCAAAACTACATTCGAGAATTAGGTTTTAGAGAAGCCATCTATGACGATACATTTGATGGACCCGACATGGTAAAATTCACAGCAGGAATGAGGGACCTAATCCTACAGCAAGCTCCCTCTCACTTGTATGGAACTTTTGTTTCCATATTAAACCGTCTAGTAGCCTCGGAAGCAGCGGTCCAGCAGGCTGCTCAGTTAGTAGCTGCTTTAGGAGAGACGGGACGCCTAAGATCAAAACGTAATGTTAGATTATTAGAAGAGGCTGAAGTACTGCCGGTGACTAAAATCAAAATGCCGGCTACTCGGGCTTCTCAATCGGGACCCATAAGGGTTTCTCGAAAAAAAATGTTTAATGATCTGATCCGGGCTGGGGTTCCATTTGCTAAAATTGACCGCCAGCCTAATTATGTCCTCCTCCAGATCTGGAGACAGTTAAAAGACAATCAAAAAATTCATACTCAGCTTAAAAAACCAAGGGTAAAAATCATAGAAAGAATACCGACACAGACGTGGAACTTAAAAGATTTTATTGTTCCCAATAGGAAAAAAAGCCACCCCAGGTGTCTTGGGCTACAATGCCTGAGACATCAGAGGCAAAAGAATTATCCATGGAGCAGTTCATGGCATGACGGGGGATGTTAGTCCCCCTAGGGCCTCCAGACAGGACCGGAGGCCCTATGTAGAACTAACAATTTACTGGTCCCGGAAAAACATACAAAGAGTTATGGCACTGGTAGACACAGGGGCGGAAACATTGATTATCTATGGAGACCCATCTAAATTTAATGGCGATAAGGTGATGATTGGTGGCTTTGGGGGACAAACTATTCCTGTCACCCAAACATGGTTAAAACTGGGGGTTGGGCGCCTCCCACCCCGGGAGTATAAGGTATCTATTGCCCCAGTTCAAGAATACATACTGGGCATAGATATTCTATGGGGTCTGGCTCTCCAGACAACTGTAAGGGAGTTCAGACTTCGACAGAGATGCATCAGTATCCGGGCGGTGCAGGCGATATTGAGAGGCCATGCGAAACATGGGCCTATTTGCCTGCTGAAACCACGACGGATTACTAATGTAAGGCAATATAGACTCCCGGGTGGGCAAGAAGAAATATCGAAAACGGTGCAGGAATTAGAAAAAGTGGGTATTATAAGACCTGCGCACAGCCCATATAATTCCCCCATATGGCCAGTGCGAAAGTCGGATGGCACATGGAGAATGACAGTGGATTATAGAGAATTAAATAAAGTCACGCCGCCTATTCATGCAGCCGTACCTAATATTGCCTCTCTAATGGACACATTGAGTAGGGAGATAAAAACCTATCATTGTGTCCTAGATTTAGCAAATGCGTTTTTTAGCATCCCAATTGCTGAAGAATCACAAGACCAATTTGCGTTTACGTGGGGAGGCCGGCAGCGGACCTTTCAGGTCCTGCCACAGGGGTACGTGCACTCACCAACATATTGTCATAATCTAGTGGCACGTGACCTGGCGGATTGGAACAAACCCGATGATGTTAATCTGTATCATTACATCGATGATCTCCTGTTGACATCCGACTCACTGGAGGCAGTAGGGCAGGCAGCAGATTCATTAACCACCTATTTGCAACAGGAGGGATGGGCTATAAATCCCCAAAAAGGTGCAAGGTCCGGGCCTGTCTGTAAAATTCCTGGGGGTGGTTTGGTCAGGAAAGACCAAAGTACTACCCAGTGCTGTTACAGATAAAGTTCAGGTGTTCCCAGTCCCTACAACATCGAAGCAGCTGCAAGAGTTTCTGGGTATATTGGGTTATTGGCGTTCCTTTATATCTCACCTAGCGCAGCTGCTGAGGCCACTGTACAGACTCACAAAAAAGGGGCAGCTATGGGACTGGGGGAAAACAGAACAGGATGCTTTTCAACAGGCGAAACTGACAGTTAAACAAGCCCTGGCGTTGGGTATATTTGATCCTACCCTCCCAGCCGAGTTGGATGTTCATGTGACTCAAGATGGCTTTGGCTGGGGCCTGTGGCAACGCCAGAGTTCTGTTCGGACCCCCATTGGGTTCTGGTCTCAGGTTTGGCATGGAGCAGAAGAAAGAAACAGCATGATTGAAAACCAGTTATTGGCTGCCTATTCAGCATTACAGGCAGTAGAGCCAATAACTCAAACAGCTGAAGTCATAGTTAAAACAACTCTGCCAATCCAGGGGTGGGTGAAAGATCTAACCCACCTTCCTAAGACAGGGGTGGCCCAAGCGCAAACAGTGGCACAATGGGTCGCTTACCTCAGCCAAGGGAGCAGTCTGTCTTCATCACCTTTGAAAGAAGAACTTCAGAAGATCCTTGGCCCAGTGACCTATCATAGTGATGCACCAAGAGAAACACTGGTCGCTCCACCAGAGAAGAGTCCCGTTCAGGAGGGGAAATATCCTATCCCTGAAGATGCCTGGTACACAGATGGGTCCAGCAAGGGTAACCCAAGCAAGTGGAGAGCAATAGCATACCATCCTTCGAGCGAGACAATCTGGTTTGACGAGGGGGATGGTCAGAGCATCCAATGGGCAGAATTACCAGTTGTGTGGATGGTTATAACCAAAGAACCCGGTGATGGCATTCTGAACATCTGCACAGATAGTTGGGCTGTGTACCGGGGTCTCACTCTTTGGATTGCACAGTGGGCCACCCAGGAATGGACTATCCACGCCCGACCAATGTGGGGCAAAGACATGTGGTTAGACATATGGAACACAGTTAAACACAGGACTGTATGTGTCTACCATGTTTCTGGTCATCAGCCCCTACAGTCACTGGGAAATGATGATGCTGACACACTGGCTCGAGTCAGATGGATTGAGAATTCACCATCTGAGAACATCGCCCGTTGGTTACATCAGAAACTATGGCATGCAGGACAAAAGACAATGTGGGCAGCTGCTAAAGCATGGGGACTGCCCATACAAATACCTGACATTGTCCAGGCATGCCAAGATTGTGACGCTTGCTCTAAGATGAGACCGAGATCGCTGCCCGAAACGACAGCCCATCTTGCCGGAGGACACAATCCTCTCCAGCGATGGCAGGTCGATTATATTGGACCCCTTCCTCGATCTGAGGGGGCGAGATATGCCCTGACCTGCGTTGATACTGCAAGTGGGCTTCTGCAGGCTTATCCAGTACCGAAAGCAAACCAGGCATATACCATCAAGGCACTCACTAAACTCATGTCTGCCTATGGGACACCTCAAGTCATCAAGAGCGACCAAGGAACTCATTTCACTGGTGCAATGATACAGCGCTGGGCAGAAGAAAATAACATTGAATGGCGATTCTACCTGCCATATAATCCAACGGGGGCTGGCCTCATTGAACGTTATAATGGTATTCTTAAGGCTGCCCTGAAGACAGACTCCCAGTCCCTGCAAGGATGGACAAAGAGGCTGTATGAAACCTTGCGGGACTTGAATGAAAGACCTCGAGATGGCAGACCCAGTGCCTTGAGAATGTTGCAGACCACATGGGCCACCCCGCTTAGGATCCAAAATACAGGCACTGATCATCAGACAAAACCTCAGATTGGTAATGAAAACAATCTTCTGCTCCCTGCCCCTGAGAACTTAGAACCAGGTACTCATAGAATAAAATGGCCTTGGAAGGTGCAGGTAGGACCAAAGTGGTGTGGCCTACTTGCACCTTGGGGGAGACTGTTGGAGGTGGGAGGCTCAGTAGTCCCTCCAGTAATAGGTACATGGCCTACTGATATTGTGGTCAACACTCCAATCTTCATTGCTAAAGGGACCCCCATCGTGTCCCTATGGCAGATCAGGACACCTCCTCTGGTGCCTGATATAGTTATGCAGCCGCAGATATCCGGTCAAAAAGTGTGGTACAGGCGGCCGGGACGTGTCCCAATACAAGTGGAAGTGTTGACCCAGGATAGAAACACGGCCTGTATCTTGCCCTGGAGAGCAGACCTACCCCTCCTGGTACCTCTGAAACATCTGTATTACTCCCCGTGAGCCTTTGAGCCTTCAGAATCACCGGAAGGAACATAATACTAACAAGGCATTCCAGTATTACAGTCAGATCACGTGTGACACCCAGTGATGGCCTACATGGGACTGATGGAATGTAGGACGGACCTGCACCTCATGACCGCATGCCTCCAGTAACATCATCCAGCACTGGCCCATAAAAGAAGATCAGCGATTCACCAATCATCACTTGTCTTGAATTGTACCAGTGTGCGTCGCGACGGACAATTGTATAAGCATTGCGTTATAATGGATCTCTGTAGTAGGGGAAGCTTACCCTGTAGTCAACCTAATCATTTGGTTCACGCTGTGAAGGGGTGGAGTGTATGGGAGCTGCTGAATCACAGCCTGAACCCTTGATTAGTTATCTGAGGCAAGCAATATGTCAGCCCTGGGAGCACAGGTGAAAGCAATTCACCTGTGCTGCAGGAAGGGGTGGAGCCAGGCTCCACCTCTCCAGACCCATTTAAGTGCTGACTGCCAGGGAGGAAGGATCTCTTCTGAGAGATCCACTCCTTTGGAGCCCTTTACTGCGAGCCCTCTGCATGGGTAAGCGTTCCACCTATTTTCTCTTGTTCCCTTTGTGCCTAACTCTTTATTGGTTTATTTTTGATTATACATCTATTTGACTGTAGTTTTCAATTATATTATTTTTTCCTTGATTGTACACATGTGGCTGCTTCTAAAGCATGGCTCTGAACTGAGTGGTGTAGGAGGCTTTAGAGGAAAGGGTTAGAGCACAATCTTGTCCTGGCACTTGCTGTATGGAAATTATGGCTTAATGTCAAAGAAATTAATGTGTTTGGTGTTTGTTTTGTTTTTTCTTAATGTGCCAAAACCTTTGCTAATTATTTGCATCCCGTGAACAAAACAACTGTAAATAGTAAATAATCTTGCATTATTTGTAAATGGTCTCCCTGGATTTATCCTTCAGTCTCTCCTCGTAGGACATATTCTCCAAGTCCTTCACAAGCCTTGTTGCCCTTCTTTGGACCTGCTCCAGCATCTCCATGCCCTTTCTGTACTGAGGTGTCCAAAACTGAACACAGTACTCGAGGTGAGGCCTCATCGATGCTGAGTACAGGGGCAGGATTTCTTACCCAGTCCGGCTCACCACTCCATTCCCGATACAAGCCAGGATGCCATTGGCCTTCTTGGCCACCTGGGCACACTGCTGGCTCATATTCAGCCAACTGTCCATCAGTACATCAAGGTCCCTTTCTGCCAGTCAGCTTTCCAGCCACTCTTCCCCAAGCCTGTAGGGTTGCTTTGGTTTGTTGTGACCAAAGTGCAGGACCCAACACTTGGTACTGTTGAAACTCATACAGTTTACCTTGGCCCATCAATCCAGTCTATCCAGGTCACTCTGTAGTGCCTTTCTCCCCTCAGGCAGATCAACACTCCCTCCCAACTTGGTGTCGCCTGCGAACTCAATGAGCGTGCACTCAATCCCCTTGTCAAGATCATTAAAAAGGATGTTAAGTAGAAGCAGCCCCTGTACCAAGCCTTGGGGGACACCGCTTGTGGCCGGCTGCCAACTTGATTTAACTCCACTAGTTACAGCTCTTTGGGCCTAGCCATCCAGCCAGTCTTTCACCCAGCGGAGTGTAAGCCCATCCAAACATGGGCAGCCAGCTTCTCCACGAGGATGTTGTGGGGACCAGTGTCAAAAGCTCTACTAAAGTCCAGTCTGGGTAGGCCACATTAACAGCCTTACCTTCATTCACTAAGCGGGTCACCTTATCATAAAATGAAATCAGGGTTGTCAGACGGGATCTACCATTTGTAAACACATGCTGCCTAGGCCTGATCACCCGATTGTCCCCTGATTGACCTTTAACTGGTCCATGATGGCTTCCAAGATTATCAGTTCCATAACCTTCCCTGGCACCGAGGTGAGACTGTTAGGTCTGTAGCTACCAGGATCACCTTTCTGGCTCTTTTTGAAGGTGGGCGTCACATTTGCCAGTGTCCAGTGTGCCAGAACATTCCTGATTAGCCAGGACTGTTGAAGAATGATGGAGAGTGGATTGGCAACCACATCTGCCAACTCCCTCAGTGCTCTACAGAATCACAGAATCACAGAATTATCAAGGTTGGAAAAGACCTAAAAGATCATCCAGTCCAACCATTACCAATACTCCCCAGCTAAATCCTATCCCTCAACACAACATCCAAACGTCTCTTGAACACATCCATGCTCGGTGACTCCACCACCTCCTTGGGCAGTGCATTCCAATGCCTGACCACCCTTTCCAAGAAGTAATATTTCCTAATGTCCAGCCTGAATCTCCCCTGGAGCAGTTTGAAACAATTGCCTCTAGTTCTATCACTGTCTACATGAGAGAAAAGGCTGACCCCTAGCTCACCACAACCTCCCTTCAGGAAGTTATAGAGAGCTATAAGGTCTCCCCTGAGCCTCCTCCAGGCTGAACAATCCCAGCTCCTTCAGCCGTTCCTCATAAGGCCTGTGCTCCAGGCCCCTCACCAGCTTCGTAGCCCTCCTCTGAACACGTTCCAGGGCCTCAATGTCTTTTTTGCAGTGAGGGGCCCAAAACTGAACACAATACTCGAGGTGCGGCCTCACCAGTGCAGAGTACAGGGGGACAATTACCTCCCTATTCCTGCTAGTAACACTGTTTTTGATGCAAGCCAGGATGCCATTAGCCTTCTTGGCCACCCGGGCACACTGTCAGCTCATGTTCAGCCGAGCATCAATCAACACCCCCAGGTCCGTTTCCTCCACACAGTCCTCCAGCCACTCCGCCCCAAGCCTATAGCGCTGCCTGGGGTTGTTGTGGCCAAAGTGCAGGATTCGGCATTTGGTCTTGTTGAACTTCATCCCCCTGGCTTCAGTCCAGCTCTCCAGCCTGTCCAGATCCCTCTGCAGGGCCTCGCTACCCCCAGGCAGATCCACACTGCCAGCCAATTTGGTGTCGTCTGCGGTGCAATCCATTCGGTCCTATGGACTTGTGAGCATCCAGTTTTCAGAGCAGGTCCAAAACTATCTCCTCATGGATCATGCAGGGCCAATTCTGTTCACCATCCCAAACTACCAGCACAAGGGGCTGTGTTCCCAGGGAGTAACAAGTCTTTCTATTTAAGACTGAAGCATAGAAGGCATTAAGTACCTCAGCCTTATCCTGATCCTTGGTCACCGAGCTGCTCTCAGCATCCAACAAGGGATGAAGATTCTTACTAGCCCTCCTCCTGCTGTTGATGTATTTACAGAAATATTTATTTTTCTCCTTTTCCTCAGTGACCAAATTCAGCTCTGGCTGGGCTTTGGCTTTTCTAATTTTTTCCCTGCACATCTTCACTATGTACCTGTAATCATCATAAGTAGCTTGTTCACTCTTCCAGAGACCATAAACTTTCCTTTTGTTCCTGAGGTCCAGCCAAAGGTCTTTTTTCAGTCAGTCTGCCTCTTTGCCCATCAGCTCATCTTCTGTGACTTGGGGATGGTGAGTTCTTGCACCTTTAAAATAACCAGCCTTCCTGGTCTCCCACACTCCAAAACTACCTCCCAAGCAACCCTCTCAACCATGGTCCTAAAGAAGTTAAAGTCTGCCCTCCAGAAGTCCGAGGTGGAAGTTCTGTTGGCTCCCCTCCATGGTTACATCAACAAGGATCGAGAAATCCAGCATCTCATGATCGCTATGCCCCAGACAGCCTCCAACATCTTCCAGAAGACCTTCTCTCTTAACAAACAAGAGGTCCAAGATTTTGTTTCCCCTTGTTGGGTCTTTCACCAGCTGTTTAAGGAAGTTGTCTCCTAC
Organism: Perdix hodgsoniae; assembly: GCA_035772895.1. Taxonomy (NCBI): domain Eukaryota; kingdom Metazoa; phylum Chordata; class Aves; order Galliformes; family Phasianidae; genus Perdix; species Perdix hodgsoniae. The sequence continues at coordinate 4,957,472 of JAPSGF010000012.1, read as the reverse complement.
ACAGTATAGGAACCTCCTGGACTGTTTCCTATCTGCTGTATTATAAATCTAGCAGATGTCTGGGAAGTTGACATCCCCCACAAGAGCAAGGGGGAGAGATCTTGATACCTAATCTAGCTGTCTATACAGTGTCTTGTTCACTGTTTCATCTTGGTTGGGTGGCCTGTAGCAGACTCCTATGATAATATCAATCTTATCAGCCTTTGCTTTTATTCTGACCCATAAGCTCTCCTATATGCTGTAGACACCACACCTGGATTAACCACTTCCTTACACACAATTACAAATGCATTCTTTAATTTTAATATAATTAGCCAGGTAATTAATTTTCCTCAAACATAATAAATCACTGATATCTCTGTAAAATAAATCCATTTGATTTCCTACGTTGCGAAGTATGGTAAAGGGAAATCTTACCTTTCTACTGATGAACATTTTAACACCTCATATGTGAAAGATGTTGCCAGAACTGTAGGAAGAATAATAGTAATAAAATACTATTAGGGTGTTTAGACCTCTCATCAGATTTTAATCTCAATTTACAGAAACTTTTCATGACCGTTGTCATGTTTGATGCAATACGGCTGAGATTCTCTTTGACCATCTACATGATGTATGCAGTCTTCTCCATGTAGTAAGAGATTTCAGAAGTTCTAAGGATCAGGAACAACCATTTCTGCAATGCTGGCACGGATTAGAAATGCCTATGGCATAAAGTGTGAATGAATTGAGTCTCTCTTTATTCCTAGGCATGTGCCAAAGTGCTCAGATCTCATAGGTATAAGTTAAGTGAATAAACTTCTAGGAATGAAAAAATATCGATGAAGAAGTACTGAAGAAGTATCATTTTTCTTCAGAAGATGCTCTGTTCTGCTATTCTAGATTCAGGCCATGATTGATAAAGGGGTCCTAAGTTACTAAAACTCATATATGAAGATAAGATTCCCTCTTTATAATCTAGAAATCAAACAAGCATTTATTATTTTTTTTCCTAAAAAATGGACATTTCACTTTAAACTTCTAGAGAGTTAGTACAAATTCAGAGCAAATCTAAACAGTGAGACCTTAACCACCTTGATATTGTGCTCTAAGCCACTATTTTCTGTTTCTAAAAGTATTTAGGTTGTCCCATGCTTCATTTCTACGCATTCCATAATATCTTAGTCGAAATTAATTTTTTATAGGAATATATTCTCATACTGGGGGGAAAAAATCATAAATTCATTATAATCCTGGTTAATATCTTATGAGATTCAGGAAAGAAAAAAAAAAAAAAAAGTATAGAAAACTGTAGAATAGGGTTTCCTTGACTTTCATAGCATTAATTTTTGATAATGTAGCTTCCAGATTACATAAACATTGAACATGGATTGCCATATGATGAGACCAGAAGAATTTCTTCCTGACAAGTAAAATACAACAAGAGTAATTCAACTTTCTAAACAGAAAGATGCAACGTTGCTCAATATATTTAATAATTCCTGAAAAGGCAGAAAAACTTGTTAATGGAGATACACAGGTTAGTCACTACTAGGGAAGACTGATGTATAGGAATAGAAAAATGTTCTTAAAAGTTTTTCTGGTTTAAACATCAGTTATGTGATAAGTGTTCCTAGACTCAGCAGCCCTGTGGTCTTACTCAGTATTGTGAGCTGATGGATGAGCTTCACAAAGATCATGACAGCAAATGAGACTCATCCTCAATAAATGCAAAGCATTAAGACATCTATGAAAGTGGAAAGGATTTGGAATTAATTATTCAATTCAGGAAAGAGACATGAATGGTTTTATAGGCGGCTTGATGAAGACTTGAACTGTGGCCAGAAAACTAAATAGACATTAAGAAGCATAAGGACATGGAATAACACATAAAATATTGTAATTAGACCTGAATGGGAAGTGTTACCACAGCAGTGTGTAATTTTGCTAACTTTGAACAAATCTCAAAACTTTATTTGCAAACAACATCCAAAACACTTGGACAAAAAAAAAAAAGAAAAAAGCAACATTCCTGCAGAATCCTGTCAATTGTATAAATTACAAGAATAACAAAAATTATTTTTTATGGGTGCTACATTTCCATGCTTATCCCAGTAAGAAATTGTTTAACAGGGAGGAGGAATTATATCACAAATTGAAAAAAAATCTTGCTGGCTTTTTGTCAGTGGTTTTTGTGCTCATTTGACCCAGTGTGGTGTGGGGGGACCCACAGATTCACACCTTGGGAAATGGAAAAAGGGAAAAAGGGTAAAGGGTAGAGAGATGGGCCTAAAAATAAAACAGCATCAGTGATCTGAAGAGAAAATAAATTATTTTATTAAATAAGGTATTGGAATGCAAGGTAACACACTATCATACAACATACTTAGAATTGAAGCTAATAAATAATAATAATTTAAAAAAATGCGAGCGTTCAAAAACCGAAGGCCTTACTCTAAATAACCTGAGGCAATATCCTGGGAGCAAAGATGAGCCAGATTATCAAAGGGGGAGGTCAAGTGATCTACAAACAGTTTTTATCTTTCCCTCTGAGCAGAAACGGTAACAGAACAATGAATAGTCCTCTGGGGGACTTAGTTCTTCTCTTCTGGGACAGGTACCCAGAACTGGACCACTAACTCTTTAACTCCCAGTGCACTACATGATGTGATGATGTGGAATACTGGTAAAAAAGAACATAAAGTCATGACTGTTTTATTAGAAAAAGTTGTGAGTTTATATGTGTAGATGAGCCATGAGATATGGCCATTCCTTCTTTCTTGCCCTTTTCCTGTATTAGCTGAAAACTGAACATACATGGAGCAGTATTTAGACATGAGTATCTTTTGGAAGAACTAAGGTCTGGGCAACATGCTTAAGAGATGTCTCAGATATTAGAGCAAAACTGTATAAATATAAACAAGAAAGAGAAGAATAGGATTGAATTGCAGAAAGTTTGCAGTTTGCTTCGAAATGAAATTAGTAAACATTACTGAAATTTGCTTTCTTTTCTTTTCTTTTCTTTTCTTTTCTTTTCTTTTCTTTTCTTTTCTTTTCTTTTCTTTTCCCATACTGAATAATTAGTACTAAACAAAATAGAACCTGAGTAATAGAAATGCACTCCACTGACCTCAGAACAATGCAATCAATTCAGTGAAACGATGTCACTTCATTGCAATACTTTTATTAGGTATATGCTTCAAGCTGTACTTTGAATAGATTAGGTCCAAATTTCCTGCTGGTGTAAAATTAGTGTGGCTCCTTGGAGATCTTAATAATGTTATCACTGATTATCTTATCAAAACTGCCATAAACATAGAATTTCCCATTGATCATATGACTTTTTTTTTATTAATTTCATAGAGAAATCAAATAAAACTGAGCAGAGAGTAGTTCCTACTGCAGTAGTAACAAGTTTTCCTGCAGGATGATGCAGAAACAAAAAGATCACAAGGTCCCTGAATGGTATGGACACAACACAGATGAAATGGAAATAATTATTACACAGAATCTTGGAATCATAGAATCTTAGAATTGCATTGGAAAAGACCTTGAAGATCATCAAGTCCAACCACAACCTAACCATGCTATCCTAAACCTAACAGCACTCAGCTAAATCATTTCCCTGAGCAAGAAATCCAAAAGGTTTTCAAACACATCCAGGTACAATGACTCAATCACCTCCCTGAGGGCAAAATAAATGTATTGGTGTTTGCCTTAACCCTTAATAGGCAGATTGAAATACACAGTTCTTCACCTCCTCTTCCTCTCTGTTGGTAGATTTTTATTTTATTATTATTATTGTTGTTGTTAATTAGGAATAATCATCTTCTTTTCATATTAGCTTTTTCATCTTTTAGCATATTCTCCCTGGCATCTGCATCCCCACTTTATTTTTTTTTTAATTTATTTTTTATTCCAAGCAATTTTTTATTCTTTCACTTATTGAGTTCTGTATTCTCCAGCTTCTTTTTATTTCTTTTACCATCCTTTTAGGCTTCTCTTGACTTTTTTCTGCCTTATCTTTTCCAATCCTCTGCCACTGAAATGTTCAGTGTGTAAATGAACCTAACAGCATAAAGCTAACTGATATTATCAGGACTTGTGAAATAGAAACTAAGCTCTGACTTTTAGAGACTATGAATGCCAAATCTCACATGAACAAACTGGTTCTTGACATACAATCAGGCCTACTTGATTCTTAAAATATGCTTTTAAAAACAACCTATGAACCTGATTTTCCTCTTCTGAAATTGTACGTTTGTATCACAAAGCTTACTTTACTGTATAGCTGTTCTTGATGTTATAACGAAATAGACAATGAAAGGAAACTTATCTAGTTTCATTGCAAACACATATATTAATGGCAGGTTATAGTTTCCTTCTGTGGGCCTTTAAAGATGAAGTTTTCGTAAAGAAAAAAAAAATAATCTTTTTCATACAGTCTATATACACGGAAAAAGTAGATAAACTTTTGGTTTGAGAATAAAGTGGCCTGCTTGCCCAGACATATTTTCTGGGCTACCTTGCTTTCTTTTATGTCTTTAGACTAAGTCTGCCATTCTGATAACCTGAAACATAGTTACCAACTTTTGTCTGGAAATAACTGTTGCCTGTTTAAGGATAAAAAAAGGCTTATCAAATGCATCACAACAATTAGGTTCTTAATTAAAAGAACCAAATTAGAATCAGATTTATCTTATAGGGAAACAGATACAAAAAGAGTCATATTGCCATAAGCAAACCACTGCAACCCATTTTAGGGAACAGCCATTGCAGCACTTTCATCTGTTCCTGATCCTGTCCAGTCCTGCGCTGGGCTTGACATGTGACATTAGAGAGTCTTTTCTCAGCACAGTGACTCAGCTCTGCATTTCCGATTTCCCTTTTGAGCTAAGTGACTAGAGACAGCATCCAGGTCCAGAGTCCATTGAAATTGGAGTATAGGTGTTCAGAGAGGCTGAATAAGGTCTTCAGAGAATAGACAAGCAGAAAATTTCATATTTTTCAAGGAGGCAGAAGCTTAACACATGACAGGCAAGAGGCTTACAGGGGATGTTAAAGTATGGGTCCAGTGAAACAAATGTATAACCTAGTTCGTCCTTTGCAAGGTACCAGGCAGGTGCATGACACTGACAGCTCAGTGAGTCACAGGCAAGGATTTTTGCTGCAGATGATTAGGAATCTGAATTGTACATCTGATTTCTAAAGAGTCTTCTGCTCTTTATTTTATCCTTAACCAACAAGCTATTTCTGTTCTTTTCTCTTTCAGGGGATGACATTGTCCATATATATTTCGATTAACTGCAGCAGTCCTACTGCTGTGGTTTTGTGATTTTTGTAGTCGGTATTCCACATCAGAACATCATGTAAAATAGTGGGGATTAAAGAGTCGATGTTCTGGTTCCGTGGACTGTCTTTTTGGGGCATTTTGGGTTCTCCGAGGGGGAGGGGAGGAGCGGCATTCTCGGAGGACCTGGAGGGCAGAGGAAGAAAGATGGAGCTCCTGGCAGGACATCAGCAGCTGCCCGGCTGAGCTCGCTCTCCCTCGGTTTGCTGGCAGAGGAAAGCACGTGCTTCCCCTGAAGCCTACTATCGTAAGACCTCGCACTTTGGAGACTCTTCTCTCTCATTGTGTTTGATTTACTAAATTGCCTTTCCTCCTGAGATCGTTGTTGTTGTTTGGGTTTTTTTTTTAGACCCATCTGCTATCTCCCTACCCTTCCCCCTCTCCCGGAGCACACAGCCCGCAACCTGCCTTACCTCATTAGTCACAGGCTGCGGCTGGCCGCGATGCAAAAGGTGGGGTAATTTTGCTTTTTTCCCCCTCTCTCCTTTGTCTCCTTCTGGTCTTGTGTCCCAGTCACGGACTCAGATCTAGAGATAACTCCATGACACCTACTAAATTTGCTCACACTTTAAAATATACATGAAGTATATTTGGAAAAGCAAACAAACAAACAAACAACAACAACAAAAAACAATCAACCCACATATTGTGCTCATTCTGTCATGCTGTCTTGAAATGTGTGATTTGTGTATTAGGCAGTTTTACTCTGATTAGAAAAAAATACTAAAAGCACAATCAAATGTTTCTTATTGTTCAGACAGCTTCACCCTATATCTACTACTAAAAGCATAAAACTAATTATGTTGAGATAATAAATTATTATCTTAGAGGCATGTTGACACTATACATCTTTATCATCTTGTTTAACACAAGATTATGTTTCATTGGCTCAACAGTACTTTTTGAAACTTTTAGCCTAATGGAAATTGTGGAGGAAGAGAAAAAGCTTTGAAAGAAGACTAAATAAATGGGAAATAACTAAATGGCCTTGATGAATGTGACTTGTGGAATCAAACTTCATAACCACAAAGTAGTTATAAAGCAGGTACATTATTCAGTGCTGCACACATATGCTGGATGCAGGGTGGGGCAGCCCCTCCTAACCTGCATAATGGATGCAGGTAAGCATCTTTATTTACAGAATGAATACATGCATAAAAGGAGTAGTTATTACAATTACTTCTAGGAATTCATTACAATATCTTATACCCATTCTATGCCCCAAACTCCACTCCTAATTAATGCCTCTACTCACGCATGGTGCATCCTGGTAGTCATGGGGATGGTTTTATATTTTCCTTGCAGTGTAGTTAGAGGAAATATTCCAGCTTCAGTTGGTTCCATTTCTAGGATGTGACTCTTAGGACCAATCAGCAGGCTCCTTGGGTTATGGTTGAGGTATCCCATATCTTTCCCTTTGTTTGTGCTCAACTATTTCTACAATATAACAAATTAGCCCTTTATTCAAATGGAAAATTTCATCCCTCTGCCAGTGGTAGTAACTCCTAGGCATCTTCTAAATGACTTTCAGTGTCTCCTGTCTCTTTTATCAAGTTGAACACATGAGATGTCTCAGTCTGTGTGAGAAGTACAAGACTGCCACTCTGAGACTGCTAGATCTTTTTGCTAATATATATATATTAGATAAATATGGGCATAGATACCAGGAATGTGGTACAGCATTATGCGTGCTGGGTTTCTTCAAGAAGAGACAAGGGTGGAGGAGCGTAAGGGCTCAGCAAGTCCTAAATTTGTGGTTGGGACATGAGGAAAAGAGGTATAGAGGACTGCATAGCATTGAGTGTGTGCCCTATTCATGAGAGTTATTTGATATAAGAAAGAGAACATTTGTTTCTTCTGTCCCTTGACTCTTCTCCTTACCCTGAAAGCACAGACAATTCACATTTCTACAAGAAACTTGAAAATATAAGAACTGTTTTGGATGTTTTACCTATTTCCTGATCAGTAGGACTTTTAGTTTTTGATTTCACTCAGAGAGAACTCCAACTAACTCACAAAGATGTAAGTGGCGTGCAGACAATGACAATTTGCTGATGTGTGTAAGATGAAACAACTTGTGGTGCGGTTGATTTCTCCCATTAACTACAAAAAGAACATAGATGATAGAAGTAGACAAGAGCTCGTGCTTAGGTAGGTACAGTTAAATGGCATGAATTCCACATGAATGACATAATCAGGCAACAAAAGAAACCCTAATATAAAGATGTTTGTGGAAGCAGTAGTGCTTATAGTTCATCTGCCAAAGGACACTCTCCTAGTATCACTGGAGTCTAAATCTCTTGCTGCACTGGAAAGCACTTGGGGCAAAATCCATTCATAAGGAAGACAGGTGACATGTAGAATCAAACTCTGTAACCCACATATGGTTATAAAGCAGGTATGCTTTTACAGCGCCAGGTACAAGGGGGATATCTCCTAAATTGCACACTGAAACACCTGTTGGTTGCCTGTTTATCATACAAAATCATACATATACATAGGATTATACAAAAGGTGGGTTGAGTTAGCTTAAACAGTTCCGAGAACTCATCATTATATTCTAGTGAGTTTGGGGAAATTATAATATGTCTTGCCTCTTTGCACCTGTGTGCTGCTGTCTGGTAATCGAGGGCAGGGGTCTTCTCCAAGTCTTCCTCATGAAGGCCTTCTTGTGTACTTTTCACCTGAGTAAATCACTAACTATAGACCCAGCTCTAACCAGCTAGGTTCCTGTTCTTTGTTTCAAAATGCCCCTGTGTCTGGGCTTCTTCCATTGTTAAGAGGGTCTGTCTTGCATGATCAGAATGTGTGTCCTGGCAACATTACTGTACAAAAATTACATTTCATGGGAATCATCTGCTCTTCGAATTTTGAGGTCCTCAGGGAGTCCCATCATACCAAGTTTCTGGTTCAGGATGATCTCTTTTATATATTTGTGACAGATATAAATTATTTCAGTCAAAACATGAAAAAGCTATGTGATGTTCTCCATCTTTTCTACCTTTTTTAGTTTCCCCATTTTAAAATAAGTTTATTTACAAACACAATTATGTTTATAGAAGAGGAAACAAAATCTAGTGCAATACTACCTATTTTCCTACTTATAATTGGAGGGGGACTAAATTATGTGAAGAAGTGGTCCTTAATGTTTACCATCTTATGGGAAACAATACTGAGCTAATAAGATGGCACCAAGAAACAGATTTTATTCCCCAGGGGTTCTAATTGCATTCAGAATAACGTGTTCATCCAGCATAGATTTAACCCATTGCTTCTATCAGTATCTTCAAATGTAGCAGCAAAGGGGGAATCTCATTTGTTCAGACAGTTAGGTCCCTTAAAAAGAAAATGGTGCCAGATTTTCCTTCCCATGTTTGTACATGAACAGCATGGCAGATTTCAGTGGGTAAATTTGAGAGAACTCCAAATCAGCATGAGCAATGATGAAAAAAAATACACTTCGGAAACTGCAGAAAGCCTCTGATTTGTGCTTTTTGCCAGCTGTACCCATTGTCACAAGCAGAGCAGCAACATATACCATTCAAGGGACTGTAATCTGGGATGCCAGTTTCTATTTTTCCTATTAGATTGGCCAGTAACAGTAGTATTCTTCCTTTTCTATAACCACTTTAACATTTATCTTCCTCTGTGCCCTTGATGAAGTATCTTAGATATATTTTTTCTTTGTGTGTGACAATTTAGTGCAACAAGGGTAGGAGCAAGCTCCTAGTGTTCCCCTGTAGGAGACACCTGGAGAGTTATTGTGCATTGTTCACACTTCTTCAGTGAGCTGAAACAGAGCACTCCAGAATGAATTCCTTAGCCATGGGATCTCTACCCGTCTATTAAGTTTCCTATTGAAGTTTAAGCCAAGTTTAAGAGAACAGAGGCAGCTCTGAATGGCACACATCAACCTATAGTATCTGGCTGGAAGCATATGCACTGCCTGCTGCTCTTGAGGAAGTGAAAAGGCCAGGTCTGTACCATTTGCTTTGATTATACCAAAGCCTACTACGGGAGGTGGGATGGCACATTTGGCTACAGGAGCCTTCCTCTGCATGGCCCTTGTTAGGAGGACAGTGCTTATATTCCTGATGGCCACGACTTTTGCTTAGGGCTGGGCTTCCTCTGTTGCTTTTCTACTTCTGTCCCCTACATCTTTTTTCAGAAGCAACCTAGCTCTTACCCTGCCAGACTGCTAAGCCTGCTGGCAACAAAATTCAATTTTTCATTTCAACTAACTTGATCAATGAACAAAATCAAGCAGATCAGAGAACTATCTTTGCAATCAGCCTTGCAATCCACATTGCTAAACTGAGTTCCTTCAGTTAAGGGTAAAGCCCACATTCTTTTCACATTAGTATTAATTTGGAAGCAACTGTTACATGTATCATTAAATTGGAATCTCATACAATGACAAATGTTCTGGACATGTTAGCCAGAAGTTTTCAGAAACTAGCTAGTCCTGAAAAGTTCTGTTGATTTTGCTTAGAGTTTTCACAGCTTTCAGTGAGGCATTTTTTCCAAGCTAAACATTGAGGATTAATACCACTCATGGTATTCACTTTACCAAAAGAATGCTGGTCAAGGGGAAAAAAGTGGACAACTTCAGACTTTTTGTGTCAGTTCTGCTTATAGAATAAATATCCATTGACAAGGGTAAAAGCATGAAGAAGAAAATAAGCTTTCTACCTATTGTGCAATAAATCAAAAGGTTCCAGTGAATTTCTTTGAGTATTAGCAAAACTGCTTAATCTAGAATTTCAAAGAGTGATCAAAACCATTTTCAATTATTCCTGACTTGCACTTGTATCATTCCAGACTGACCCGAGTCTTTTCCCCTAGTACATTCCTTTATCAAAAGGAAATAAAAAGAGAATGAAGTGAATTTCAATGATCAGACTCCTGACATGTGGGAAATATGGCTTTAGTTCTTTAGATCTTCCTCAGCTGAGTCTGATTAAGATGAAATAATTACAAGTTTTTCACTAAACAAAAAAGCAGAGCATAAATAAAACAATGGCAGAACACTTTCAGAAAACTGATTTTTGTTATCTGTAGTAATACAGGAAGAAGCTTATGTATTGTGAAAAGAGCAAGACATTCTAATATTGCATAACTATTTATATGATAATAAGATTATATATTTTAGGTGAAGACAATGTATTGTTGTATGGGAATTGCTGAATCACAGCCTGAACCTTTGATTAGTTATCTAAGGCGAGCAGTATGTCAGCCCTGGAAGCACAGGTGAAAGCAGTTCACCTGTGCTGCAGGAAGGGGTGGAGCCAGGCTCCACCTCTCCAGACCCATTTAAGTGCTGACTGCCAGGGAGGAAGGATCTCTTCTGAGAGGTCCACTCCTTTGGAGCCTTTTGAAGTGAGCCCTCTACATGGGTAAGCATTCCATCTATTTTCTCTTTGTTCCCCTTGTGCCTAGCTCTCTTGTTGGTTTATTTCTATACCTTGATTATACATCTATTATATTTTGATTGTACCTTTCGATTATATTATTTTTCCTTGATTGTACAATTGTTCATAAGGAAGAAGAAGCAGCTGTGGCTAGACTTGGGAAAAGATGACTTTCTGACTGTGACTTTGTCCCTGTCCCAAAACTATATAACTAGTTTTTTGTTTTGTTTTTTTAATGTATATTTACTGTTACATGTGCAGTTGCCATTGATTATACACTTATATCTAAACTCTGAGGGCAGCATAGATATGCCTTTCTATCTCACTATTTTGTATTACTGAATATTTTTGTAAATAACAAAATACCTAAATATAACAACTGGCTTTATTACATAAATTATTACTTTAAGTACCCAAAAGAACCATGTGTGAACTTTGAAAGTGTTCTTTTTTTTTTTTAGATCTGACTAAAAATTCCAAAATGACAGCAAGTTGTATTCCTTGTAAAATAGTAAAATTAAAGTGAAGCACTGCCTGTAGTGCTGATCCACAAGTAATATAAATGCTGATTGCTTAGTTTTAGAGATCTACAACAGTGGCTGCATCTTCAGCTTCTATAAACCTCTGCATAGATTTAACATTACTCTTTATAGCAGCTAGGGAGCCAACTTAAACAATACCTATTATCCTTAGGATAGCAAAGTTAGCATTTAAAATATCTAAGATAAACATAATAAAAAGGATCATTGAATATTTACTTTCATAATCCAGATTTTTCCCAGAACTTCCAGAGAATAAGCCTCTGAATGTCTATTCTAACTACTGCTTCAGATATACTTCTGCTGGCCCACAGTGGTTTGCGGGACACCTGAATGGGCAGAAACAGTTCATGGTGTACAGCATGCCTTACGTTTTATACATGTGGTCTATAAACAATGGCAAATTATCTGAAAGTATTAAGGTGAGTGTGGGATTACCACCCAAAAGAAGTTCACTATGTAAATTATAGTCTAGAAGCCAGGAACATTTGATTTCAATAATAAGCAACAAAAGTGAGAGCATCAGTTTAATGGGCTAAAACTTGAATGGACACAAAATCTAATCATCTATCTGAGTAACACAGCTAACCAGTGGATTAATTCAATAGAGTAATCAAAAGACAACTGAAGGATGGAGATGAAACTATAGCTTAATTGCATTAAATGAGTATAATGTCACAGATTCTAGGAGCATTCAGTCCTAGATCATAGATCAGCTCTCTCCTGTGTAGAAGCATCCCTAGACTGCTAGGGGTGACACATCCACACGTCATAGATGACGGGCTGTTGAAAATGGTGATCTTTCCTACTGGAGAACCCAACACAAATAGTTGGATTTTATAGTCTTGTAGTTGGGCTCTAATATGGAAACCATTTCTACATCCAATATTTAGTGGGCAAGAGAATAATTAAATGTAATCATGGAGTAGAAAAAAGGAGACAATGTATAACACAGGAAAGAGACAGAAATGAATGAACTTCTTTCCCCAGACTGTCAAGTTCTTATTTCAGCTGTTGTCTGCCACTCAGAGCCTCTTTTGGCTCACTTGCTAGCATAAAAATTGTCTGTGACAGTCAAATTGACTTCATGTGGAAAAAAAAAAGTGAAACATAACTGGTATGTTAAGAAATATTGCTGAAAGGATTCAATTGAGCAGAAGCACAAATAATGTGATTCAATACATTAAATACATTAAATATTAAATACATTAAATAATGTGATTCAATACCTTAGGAGATGGGATTCTGTGCATATTTGGAAGTATAAGAACAAACTATATTTTTCCTCATTCCATTGTCTCTTTTCATATGAAGTGAATATATTTTTTTTGTATTAAATAATTTTTGCTGTTTCTTTCTTTGTAAAACAGAAAACTAAGCAAAATCTGAAATGTATACATCACATTCATAGAGTAACAGATGCCAAGGAAAGAAGAAATACTATCACTCTAAATGGCTAAAGCTACAAAGCTATAATCACTGGCTTTGAAAAACAATTACACTTTGCATTTTCATCAGTAAATCTCACTAGACTAAGACAAGAAACATCATCCCACTCATTAAAGCATCGGGACACAGGTAGGCATTGTTCGAGGTCATTGGCAGAACTGAAGAGAGAACACAAATTTCTAAATTCCCAGCCAATGATCTCTTAAGTAGGCTCACTGCCTCCATATGTAGTGAAAATAGATACAGTAATATGAACAAAATAGTTTAATTTTAGGCATCCACTATGAATAGGCCATTAACACTCTACATCTAGCTGTCATTCCCACACAAAATTTGGAGGACAACAGGATGCCAAGGACAATATAAACCACCAGCAAACAAATTTGTAAACACTGATTAATAAAAAAAGAGGCCACATTAATAATTAAGAATTATGCACTCAGTTCTGGTAAATAGTTTATGAAATAGATGGAATGGTAAATAAAGTTTCAGAAATCACAAACTGAAAACAACACTTCTAATTACAGAGTGAATTACAGCATTCCCCTTTTCCCTCTTGTTATTGTCTTTTCACGTAAGCCATGCATATGACTGAGTTGTTTCAATCTTGTATAACTTTAGGCTTTGGTTTCTCAACTATACAAGAGAACTGTCTGTTCAGCATATTTGATAATGGCGATTTGACTTGCGGAAAACAGACTCTATAACCCAGTTAGGTTATAAAGCAGGTATGTTTATTCAGCGTTGCGCAGACGCCGGGTGCAAGGGGGATAGCTCCACCAAACTTGCACCCCGACTTGTAAAATTGTGACACAGATATAGGTACACCTAATACATAGTCAATGATTTCTCGGACTTTAGATACATATTCAATAGTTCTTTAGCATGCAGACCCCCTCTTGTTATCGCCCATCTTATCAGGGAGATGCAACTCCTCTTCTATTATTTACAACCTCTAATCCCCTCCTCGCCTGGTATTGTCAGGGAAGTCTCACTCCTTATCGGCATCCCTCCTGCTCTCCCAGACCCACTGTCTCCATTCTTTGTTATTCTGACTAACTAAATCATTCCTCTACGAACTACATTTAACTGTCCCCCTTTAGCCCCCCTTCATTCCAAATTCCAGCAGAGCCTCTGCTTCTTGCTTCACTGTTCATATTTCTCTCCAGAAGTTCTACAGCAAATAGGCACTTGCATGAAACTGCTCAAAGGATCGTTGCTGAAGTTCTCATCTTTCTGGGAGTCTCATTTAAATATCATGATAGTTAAGACCATTACTGTCTATCTCCTCCTAATAACTCATTCTGGCATAGAAATACACATAGAATTCACACAGATGTATTGTTAGATTTCCTTTTGACTCACTAGTATTTGTAATAAGCCTCCCTTTGGAAAAAGCATAGAAAAATCTGAACAGCTTTTCCTGACCTATTATTCCCACTCTTTTTTTTCTATATTTTAAATATGTTAGCTCAATGTTTTAAAGTGTTCCATAGGAATTTATTGATGCTTCTGTGTTTCAAGCTGGATTACATGTGAAGAGAAGTGTCAGCTCAGCAGAGCACAGCAGATGTGACAAGAGCAGTAAGGTTTAGCAAAGGCTTTGCTCTCTAGAGTGGATCGCTGAGTTTCTGAAACTCTATTGAGCAGTTCAAGTCCCAACTGCTCCAGTATTGAAGAACTTGGCTACTTGTGAAAGAAGATAATGAAAACAAAGACTTAGCAGAATACATGCTACTTCCCTGGTCAGCAAGAATACAGTAAGGAATACTCTAGTTGTAAAATTTAGCAGATATATGACAAACTTGATCTTCCAAGCAAAACCTTCCCCTCCCAGGAGAATGAGAGATGATTGAATTTAAAATGTTGGCTTCATAAGTCGGTTTTTCACCAACGTATCACCATACTCAAACTACTGAAAATCTGATACTAGTGACTCAGGCACAAACTGGGAGTATGCTGACTTCAGATTGATATGATGCAGGCTGAAAGACCCCTAGATGTCATTTTATGTAATAAAACAAAGGAAGTTGTCTCTCTCTTCTCCCACTGCCGCTGAAGTGACTGCCTTCTTGTCACTAATACCAGTCCTGGGAGAATCCGCTTGCGGCCATTCAGGTGCAAAGCGAACAAAGGCACTCTGCATTTACACCTAAATTGCCCAGTCGCCCAGTTTAAAACCTTCAAAAGCCTGTGACAATCTTGCTTTGTTATTATATTGATCTTCTGTGATTAGAATTTACGTAGTCACTGCATTTTCACAGTTCTCAATTTTTTTTCTATTGATTTTAGCTGTCCAAGTAAGAGACTGGCATGGATTGAAGTCAGTCAAAAATACTCGGAGAAATGAAGTATATAACACGGGAAAAATCTGCCTCAACTCCAACACCTCTGCCTCTCAAAACAAAAATCAAGATGTCTTAAAATAGGTTCTGACATATTATCAGTGATTTCAGGGGGGATTATGTTCTAATCTTTTGTACGGAAATAGCTTTTCTCTCAAGAGGAGATAATTGCAACAGGTCTATATATACATTAGCAGTGCTTTTTCCAATGCAGACAGCATTCTTAAAATGGCGGTACTGCCTACTGCCTCCTACACAGAAGATAATTGGTGCCTAACACTTCTGGCTCCCGGGAGCAATGTAAAAAGAAGATGCAAGAAATCTGTGTTGCTAAGACAGAAATCTATACTTGTTCTGCCACCATACAGAAACCTGACGTCGTATTGCACACATGCATAGTTGGTGCAATTGTTTTTATGCTGAAATACTAACATAAATTTTCTGGCAATATAATTACGTTTTGCTCTTGTTTTGTAATCAACCACATTGATGAACATTGATCTGAACAGTTTGCTGAAATGTTAGATTTTGCAAAGGTCCCTACAAGTTATAAGACTGTAGCATTTATTAGACTAACTGTTCATCCACTGTATTTTTAAAAACATAGATATAAAAGATATGGAAATACTGCAAGTATCTGTACTCTTCTGAGTTTCCCACTGATTACTTTTTCAAGCACAGCACATTAACAGTGATAATTAGATGCATGCACAAATAGGCTAACAATCAGATGAGAACCGCGTTCAGAATGTTTTCCTTACCTGAACATCCTTTTAGATAATGGAGATGCATCTGGCCTCTAATTTCACACCTTTAAATCTTAAATACTAGGTAACAAAAGCTGTTGCTGTACACAAATATCTGTGTTTATGATCTCAGGAAGAAAACTAATTCTATAAAGTCTTGTTTTTCAGACTTCACTCATACTCCTGAATGTGTTTGATCTTTAGAATGGTTGGTTCTTCAACTGTAGCTCCAACATGTCTTTTATTCCAGATGATCTATTCATCTGTATTCATAAACATGTTAATCTGCAGCTTCAGAAAATCCAGCCAACCCTCTAACAACAAAAACAACAGAAACTTCTCATTAACCACCGCACTTATTAGCTAGTATTAAGAACCTTGGTCAAAATGATTGGCCTTGTGCTCAGAAAAGCTATGAGATCAATAACCCAAACAGACTTAATGATCCTCTGATAAAAGAATAACTTTGTACTTCTCGTACAGACTACTTTGAAAAACTGAGGGGAAAAATTCAAGAAATGTAATACCATCTGCATAAGTTAATTTCTCTGTTGGTTTGGGAGATGTACAGTTTTTTGGGGGGGAGCTTTGAGAATAGTTTTTTTTTTCCTTTTGTCTCTATTAAGTGGCACTTACTGTCTACAAGAATGCTAATATGAAAAATCACAAACTGTACCAGAGCCTAAATAATTTAATTAACATTTCCAGTATCTCATTTCACTCATGAACAGTTTAAAATCATTGCATTTGTATTCGTATACAAGAAGACCTATATTTGGGCAATTTAACTTGCTGGTATCTTTACGCTTACACCACTAATTACAGCTTCTAACTTTTCTGAAGTTTGATTTTCATTTCACAAACTCAACAGTATATGGAAAATGGGAAGAAAAAGATAACCAAATAAACCATACAATATAATTGTCTACCAGCACAAGAATATACTGTTAAATGCCAGTGCCTCTGACTGAAACAGGGCACTGACCAAACTGCACTGGGAAAATTTATTTCATGGACAGTAAGAAAATGTCTTAATCATTAGAGTACATACACGGAAGTGCTAGAAAGTGATCAAGCTCACTGACTGAATCTGTGAAGGAATTATAGCCATCTAATCAATACTCAACTTGTAACCCCCAGACAGTTACAGAGAAAAGCAGGTGTATTTGAAAGTGAATTGAAACATTTAATATGTTTGTGCCATATATCCTGGGAAGGCCATTTGAATGGCCTGTTTTTTGATACTGACTCTAGAGACCCTAAAAGAACTACTTTAATTCTGAATTTTAATAGCTATGGGAGGAGGTAAGGGCTGAGCACCCAATGGAGCAGGGACTTCAATTCCCTTCAACCCTGAAACAGTTCCTCTAGAGCTAGGTGAGGGAGAAAAGGAAAGCACCTAGGTGGACAGAGAGGAAAGGTTGGTGTACTACAATCTGGGGACTTTTGAAATACAGAAATCAGAAGTGAGTGCGGAGTTGAGCAAATGTTGGATGTGAAAGGATTAAATCTGATGGGAAAGGAAGAATGAAAGAAAGAGGTCTCTCAGGGGGCATTTGGTTTTGCAGTAGACATGCAAAACCAGGTTAGAAACAAGTAGCATTTCCTGTGTCAGCAGAAAAAGGCAATTAATCTGCCATCCTCTAGGTATGCTCTACTATTGGCAAAACTATATCATTGTCTTAGGAGACAGATGTCTGCCTAGGAAGCATGGGGCAGTTTGAGTACTGGTAGTGTAAGATTAGCATCTGCTTCCACTTTACCACTGAAGTCACTTATTGAAATCCAGTTTGTAAGATTATACTTTGTAAAGCTTACATAGAATTTGTTCATGCTTACACAGAATGATGTCATTTCCAAAATCATATTAATGCATTGGATGTATGCTGTCCCTTACTTGCTCTTGAGATAACTGCAGTTTTCATACTGTTTCAGTCTGCTCTGTCACTGTTTCTGTAAAGATTGTTATATGTACTCTCACAAATGAAAAGGAAGGATGAAAAAACTTGCATCCTATTTTCCTGGGGGGGAAAAAAAGGGGGGAAAAAAACCAAACAAACACAGGTTACATAATTTTTCATAGCTTAAATTCTCAAGCTATGAAGGAAATTTGTTTCACTCATTATTGCGCCATTACTCAGGCAAACAGCATTCTCATAACAAGCAGCAGATTACAGGGCTGCACAGCAAAAGAAATGTAGAGCCCTTCTGTGCAGAAGCTGCCAACACACTTTCCCTGTTAAACCAACCTCTTTAAGCATAACATGAAAAAAAAAAATCTGTTACCTATACACCTTCTGAAAATGATTGTTTCATAGATGTCAGCTGGAGAATATAAAAGCAAACACAAAGGATCTACAACTATAATGATTTTTAAGTTGGTAACGGTGATGCAAAACAAAATCAAGTCACTAAGAAAATTCCAATAGAAAAGCTAAGGCAGTGTAAAGCAACTGCAACCTGTGTAAAATATTGCTGTGATATCAAATAAGCATGAAAAATAGTCTGAGGCTCAAATGAATAAACAAAGTTAATAAACAAACCAAATATTTCGGCCTTTAAAAAACACTATAAAACTGAAAGCTTATTTTTGTAGAAAAAAAAAATTCTGAGCAAAAACTGAACACTGTAATTGGTTCTGGTATGCTGAAGAGCAGCAGATATAGCTAGCTGCTATAGAGCCAGACAAAGCACTGCTTGTTTTTCAGGCAATACTAGAATCATATATGGAAAGAGTTAATAGCATAAAATGCTTTAAAATCATCCTTCTACTTTTCTAAGCAGTAAATGCTTTTAAGCACATAGGGAAAGGAGCCATGATAGGACAGCCACATTTCAGACAAATACCTCACTCAAAGATGGTTGATTTTTTTAGTCCAAATGTTCCAAATTCATCTAATGTGATACCATTTTAACTCCTTGAAGTGAGACCATTTTGAAGACCATTTCTTCTGTACTTCATTGTGGCACTTCAGTTTTAAACCTGACCTAATGGACAGCCATAGATGCTATGGGCTTGGAGCATAAAGAACTGACATGTTAGCATGGTACTCAGTACTGATGTACTCAGTACTCAAATGTCACATCAATCATTAGCAGACAGTTTGCTGAATGACTCAGCTATCTGGCAATACACATTGAAAGCCTCTCTAGTTCTTTATATACATAAAGTGACTTCCTTTTAGCAGTCTTCATTAGAACAACATTGATTGTAGTCATTTATAGCTCAAATGCTATCGCTGAAAATTTCTCAGGCTGTATATACTGTATTTCTAACTATAGTAAAGCTCTAAAAATCAGTCAGCAGAGGCCACTTCAATCTCTGCAGGATAATAAAGGATTATTATGTGCAGTAACCTATTTATGAAAAGGAAACAGTGTGCTTCTTTCAGACTCCATCAATTGCTTTAATAAGGAATTGAAAAGCGTGGCCTACTTTATATGCAGATCACCATCCCAGTTGCATAAGGATTTACAATAGACAAAACTGGTTTTGTTGAAAATAAGGGCTGTTTGTTTAAATCACACAATACTGTTTGCATTTAAAATTATTTAGAAGCTAATAAGGTGCAATAAATTTTGACTTATAAATAAAAATGGGTTCAATATCCTCCAGGAAGGTAATGTAAATTGAGGGTGATAAGGTAAAGCTTGAAGTAAAACAGGCCTGAGTTAATGGGAAAGGAGAAGACATACTGCATTTGTGTACTGATGACCCTTAGAAAATGAATGCCAAGTGAATACAGTTAACTTAAAGCATTTTATAAAATTTAAGATAATGGACTTAAATGTTTCCTAGGAGATCAGAATTACTGCAGTATTACTTTTGCTTTAGACGCAGAAAACTTGACACAATTCAGACAACTGAAAGTTAGTATGATGCACATTACTGAGTTCTGCTACCTTCATTTGGGGGAATGGAGAGACTTAGGTTCATATTTTACTTTTGGTGCTGGTTCATTTGCCTGCATGTTAACAAAATTAATGAGGCATGGGATGACCCCTGCTGGTGCCCCTGCCAAAAGAAAAAAAAAAAAAAGAGCTATATCTTGCAGCAGAAGGACATTTTAGTTTCAGTCAAAAGTTACAAATATCAACTGTCATATAATATATAAAAATACCCAATTTGATGCATAAATTTTGTAACTAATGCTTTCTTAAATAAGAAAATAATCTTAAACCTTTGAACATTACTATATTAGAACTGCAGTGCAATGAATTAAGGACACTGATTGTTCAGTTCACTATGATGTTGTGTTAAACGTCTTTTATTAGTGAGTAGTTACTCTTAGCTGAGGCATTTGATAACCTCTAGTCCATTGTTAAATCCTCAGCTGATTTCAATGAGTTGCATTAAACAAACCCAGCGGGGAAAAATAAATATATATATTCTCAATAAATTACAGTTCAGTCTCTATGGCCCTAGAACTAGATTCATTTAAAGAAGTGTAGCTTTTCTATAAATCAAAGCTTCTGATTTAAAGCAGCTGACATATAAGTCTATTTTACAATGTATTTATTTTTTAATTTCAAAAATACAACACATTAAAATAGGTTCAATTTATCAAAGCTAAGAGCAAAAATTAAGTAATAATGTACTTAAAAGTGCAAAGGCACTTTAACACAAGACAGTGACTCCCAGTGGCTAGACATGGTAATTGTACTGTATATTATTATTTACAAAAGAAAGTCAAGAGTCCAGGAAAAAGATCTTTGGAGATCTTCTACATGCCACATTAAGCTTCCACTTTAAAATGAAAAACAAAACAAAACAACAGAAAAAAAAATAAACAACAAAAGACTCTCTTCCTCATTTCCTTCCAAATTGAAAAGAATTATGCAAGATCTATTACAGAAACATATATTTGCAATGACAGTTCCTACAGAAAGGTCAAAAGGAGAGAGAGATAGAAATAACTTAAAGGAAATATTGCAAAAGCAACATCATGTCCCTGTTATGCAGTAAGAGTTTAATTTCTCTCTCTCACTTCCTAATTTATAAAGTGAAAATGTTTGGAATGCAAAAGATGACATCAGCACTGAGCTCAGAATCAATCAAATCTGATGTTGAGCTCATTTAAAAATCTTTCTTTTTCTTCCAATGCCCCCCTCACAGCTGACTGATTGCAGTTTGTTTTTCCAGAACTTCGAGGTAGTCTGGTTCTGTTTGTAGCTTTCCTTGAAGTAAAGGATGCTCTGGTTTAGATTGTTCTGCAAAATATTTCCTGGGAGTTCCATACAAAACAGTTTTATTTATCCTGTCCTGGTTTTGGCGTCTCGATTCATATGAAGGGGCAAATTGCCTTTTGGGTAAGGTGCAAAAGTTATAATGAATTAATCCTCCAGTCGGGAGTTCCTTGACCCTTTCTGCAATATTTTGATACAGCAGCTCTGGTTCCCGTGGTGATGACTGCTTTTCCAGTAATTCAGCTGCACTGATTGTAAATGCAAGGCTGGTGGAATCTTCCTTTTTGTGGTCAAGACTGCTGTAGCTAAACTCATGGAGATTTCTGTAATAGGCAACTGGATCCCCTTCCTTTTGCATGTAGATTGGATTTTGGCACATCTGTCCAACAGGAGGGGTGATGTAGTTATAAACATGTCCTTCGGTTTTATCGTGGGTCTCAGTGTTGTAAGACCCATACTGCAGCTGAAATGAACTGATATCTAAGTTGTTTGCACTGCTGGGCATGCTTTGCACCCCCTTCCGGCGCTTGAGAACAAAGACAAACAGACCTGCCCCAAAACAGACTGATAAAATAAACACAACCAACAAGCCTAAAATTAAGACAGAGAGTGGAACTTCCGTGTGTATTTCTGGATAGGAGCTGGGAGAGATAACAAGGAGATGGGGCATATCTGTGTTCTGATTCATGGGCAGGAGAGATGACTCTGACAAGTTGGGGTTCTCTGGGCAGATGGCTTCTTTGCTCAGGAATTTTAAATGCTCTCCAGAGTGTTTGGTGGGAGACTCGCATATGACTTCATTGATAACAACAGGGGGATTTGACTGCTGACTGTTTTGGTCAGTGACTTGCTCTATCCAGTTCCTCAGCCCCATAATATCACATGTGCAGTCCCAGGGGTTCTCCTGGAGGTCGATCTGAATTAGAGCTGACAGCCGGTCTAAGACTCCTCTCACAGGCAGGTGTGAGAAATGGTTGTTTCTTAGGTTGAGTCTGGTGAGGGAAGTGCCACCGAAGACATTGTCAGGCAGGGATCTGAGCAGGTTGTTGTTGAGAAATAACAGATGAAGATTACTAAGAGCATCAAAGGTATGTGGCAGGATCTCCTTAATGACATTATACTCTAGGTAGAGATATTGCAGGCTCTGCAGCCCATCAAACATAGAAGGGTACAGAATCTCAAGGTAGTTGCCATTAAGGTAAAGTCTGCGTAAACTTGTGAGGTTTGTAAAGGCACCTTCTTGTATTGCTGCAATTCTGTTGTTTCCTAGATGTAACAAATCCAGAGAGCCGTACTCTGCTAGATCTGTTCTATAAATGACTTGCAGATAGTTACTGGTAAGGTAAAGTTTCTTTGGAGTGGTTGGCTTGGGGTGGAGTTCAGAGATATTACTTATCTTTTTCTCTTGACAGTTCACATTTAAGCCATTGTCTGAGCTCTGCGAAGTACAGATGCAACCATCTGGGCAGGTGATGGGCACAGGAGACTTTGTCTGGTAAACCATGATAGGTCCAAATATTTGTCTGTCTTTTGACACAGTGACACGGGGAGTGGGGCGATTCCTGGCTTTGGGGGGGCGGCTGGCTTTTGGGGCTCTGGTGGGACTGATGGCAGAATTGGCTGTGGGCAATAACTTTGAGACATGTGGGTCTGAGATGACAGGGTGTTTTTCCCTCTGGTTTGAATCACTGGAACTTTTCCTAGGGCAGAGATCTTGCCTGGTTAGCTGAGTCACATCTTTCCCATGTAGCCTGAAAGGGGTTTCACAGACTATCTCACCCACAAACACAGTGATTGTGTCCAGCCAGGCCTTAAGTGGCAGCAAGTCGCAAGTGCAGTTCCAGGGGTTTTCTTCCAGTTGGATTTCCATGATGCCTCCAATGTGCTCCAGCACACCAGCAAAAGGCATCATCTTCAGCCGGTTCCCCCGCAGATCCAGGTGGGTGAGGAGCACAAAGCGGAAGACATTGCTGGGCAGGGACAGCAGGAGGTTGTCATTGAGAATCAACACTTTCAGCTTGTTCAGCTTGTTGAAGGCCCCTGCCTCAATGGCACTGATGTAGTTGTAATCAGCTTGCAGGTACTCCAGGCTCTCCAACCCCAGGAATGTATCCTCCTTCAGCACTTCCAGCTTGTTGTTATTGAGGTGCAACCTCTTGAGGGTGCGGAGGCCACTGAAGGCCCCAGTGTGGATCTCCTGCATGTCGTTATTGCCCAGGTGGAGGGTTACGGCATTGGAGTAGTTGACAAACTCATTGGGGAACAGGCGGGTCAGCGCGTTCCCATTGAGGAAGAGCTGGTAGATCTTGGATGGTGGTGGCAGGAGGAGGCTGATGGTTGTAAATCCTTTGTTTTCACAATTAATGTTTAGCACGTTCTCCTTCTCCTCACAAGGGCAGCGGCTCTTGCTGCAAATGTCTTTGGCAGGTTTGCGACTTTCTATCTGCGAGATCCCAGCCACTGTTAACAAACTGAGCAACCAAACACCCTTCAGCATCTTTATGCGCCGTTGATCCCTGCTTTAGCACCTACAGTCAAACCTTTTGAGGAAGGTAAAGAGAAAGAAGAAACGCCCAATGAAAACGGCCAGGAGCAGAGCTGCAAGGGGAGGGCAAAGCAGGTTTTAAGGGGGCAGCAAGGCAACGATTAGCAAAACTCCTCCCTCAGCCCACTTTTTGCCCGCAGAGACGTTCTGGGAAAGCCGGGATCCCAGTGCTGCCCGCAATTCCATTCCCTAGCCGTTATTTTAAACGGGGAAGGGAAGTGGGGGGGTGGGCGCACAGCTGGGAGGAGGAGAATAAGCCATCGACAGCTCACCCTGCCCCCATCCCAGCAGCTACAGAGTTCCCCCCAACCGATCCTCTCTGAGCCTCTCTACGCTCCAGAGTCAGTCCGTTCCCCGGCTCCTACCTGCTTTCGGTGCGCCCGAGCGGGCAGCAGGGGCAGGGGCCGCCGCTGAGCGCCGCCGCCGCGCCCCGGGAGCCAGGCACCCGGCGAGAAAAGGCATCGCCCGCCGCCCACCTCAGAAAGAGCCCGGCGGGGCGAGGCAGCGCCCGTGCAGTGCTATCCCGGCCTCGGCGGGGCGGGAAGTTCTGCCGGGCAGATGGCGAGGAGCGGCGGCTGCGCCGCTGCTAGAGCGCGGACAGCTCTACGCAGAGCGCGACGCGGCGCGGATCGTTTGCTGGCTGCCCCGCACAGAGCGGCGCTGACGTCACGTCGGGGGCGTGGGGGACACGTTTCTGCAAGCCCCCCCCACCCCAGCCCCCCCCGCATTCCCCCTGCCGCTCTCGCAGGCGGCTCCGCTTCCGGCTCGGGAGGTCGCCGCGGGAGCTCTCCGGCAATCCGAAGCGCGCGGTGCACGGCAGTGAGCGGAGGTACCTGAGGCCGGAGCTTTGGCCTCGAGTCTCTAAATCTGTGCTTTCAAAATAGCACGTCAGCCAGCTTCCTCGGCACCTGCCGCACACGAGCGCACACAGTCCGGCTCTCGGAGGCTGCAAAACCTGGATCTGGCGGCAGTTCTCCCCTCGCCGCGCAGCTCCCTTCCCCGAGCGCCGCTCGTCGCGGGGACGCTCGCTGTCAGCCGTGGGGATTCAGCACCTTCCGCCGACTCGGTTGGCTCCGCTCTCTGGAAAGCTCACCCGAGTGCTGAGACAACATCCAGCGTGGCTATTCCCACTGCCTGGAGCCGTCTCGCTGCCAAATCGCGATGTAATGGGATACTGTTTGGCTGCATTTTAAAAGAAAGAGATACTGGATGTGGGTTATTGTGATATTGCTTAAACACCGTGCCCAAGGCACAGATGTGTGTTTGATAGGAGCAGATTGCTGCTCTTCATCTCTCTCAAGAACATAAAATTTAGGGTTCACACTGGGAGAAAAAAAAGAAAACGCACAATAAATTTTTGAAGTGCTAATACAGCAGTTTGCATTATTAAAGGATTTTTTATAGGGAGTTAGAAGAACTTAGTCTCTAGATTATAGATGTTTGCTGCCACACAGACTGCTAGACTTGGCAAAATTGGTGCTGTCATTTTGTATTAGTCTTTAAACATTAAGTATCAGAGCCCACATTTTAGGGGTATCAAAAATACATTGCTTGTTCTTACCTGAAATCAGGAAGAGCAGCAGCACCCTGCAGCAGCCAGCTTATATGCCTTTGCAGTGCTGCTGAGCAGGGAAGTACTGAAGTTGGTGTTTAGTATCAGAGCTGCTAAAGCTTCTCTACTTAAAAAGTGGAGAGGTTGTAGAAACAAACAAACAAACAAACAAAACCAACCAACCAACCAAACAAACAAAAAACAGGAGTATCCTGCTCTGGTGTATGCTGTTGAGGTGGTGCTGCACCATGCTTGACAAGACTGGGATTTTGAGATGCAACCAGAGCTGCTCCTTTCAAACCCTGCTTGTCCAACTGAGTTCAGGAACAAAAATGGCTAAGATCAGGGAAGATCTCTGTAGCAGACCTGGAGTTTTACAGCATTAACACAGCAGCAGACAGATTATTTTGCTGGAAGTTTTTTTGTTTGTCTTATGTTTAATTTCTCTTTAAGCATTAGAGTACATAATCGAAAGATGAAGCAAAATTGCACCAGTTTCAGAACATTCCTCATCTTACAGAAGGGGCATGAACCTAAGGGGAGAAGGGAAAACTGAGCTCGGGTTGAATTTGTTTTATTGGAGGGAATATGCTCAGATGTGCCCTTTCCCATGTGGGCATGCAGCAGAGGCACACACGTTGCTGTAACCTGCCTTCCTTGTATTGTCCCCAGACAGTCCTGCACAGCATGGCCAACACTCCGGGCTTGTTGCAACACACAGTGAAAGCTGAAGGTAGAAACAAGTCCTCTGCACTTCCTTCTCATCTCACATGTATGTGGCTGTGCAGTTTGGTGCCATGCAGCTTTCTGGTGGACAAGGGTCGTGTCCTGAAAGTGACTCATGGGGCCACATATGCTGTCACGCTTGCCTGTGTTTACTAGTACATGGTAATGCATTTGTGTTAACTGCTGAGGCTGCCTGGGAAGGGAAAGTGTACAAATGGCATGCCTCAGCAGTAATTACCAGCATCCTGTGGGATGGAAGGAACAGAGTGTTAAGGGATTGAAACAGTAATAATACACAGAGATGATAATGATTTCATTACACTGCAAATGTATCTATATAATAACGACTATTGTAGGAGGAGAAATGGGGATTTAAAGAAGGAAAATAGCTACAGCTTTTTATTTAGGAATAAATCATAATTTCTCAGCATGCCCAAAGTATTTTAGAACCCATTCAATTAAAAACACACAATAAAAAAGAGCAGCTTTCTTCCCCACCTGTCTTATTCGGTACGTTGAATGCAGCAATATTTTCAGGCTGCGGCTGCCTGGGAGCCTCCAGCAGCAGGAGACTTTGGGAAACAGTCCTGCACCTGGTGTGAATGTATTGGGAAGGTTTCCTTTTTTTCCCAGTTACTTTGCTGTATTCCGTCATCCTCCTTTTGGGGCAGAGGTACGAAGAAATCTATAAGCTTACAGATTTGTAGGTTTTAAGGCTTAAAGGAACCACGGTGTCTCATGATCTTGCACTAACACACCATAAGCTAAGTTGGAATTAATTCCTGCTTAAACTAGATCATAATTTATAGGAAACAAACAAACAAACAAAACAAAACAAATTAAGAACCCTGAAAAACCAATAAGCATGGCCAGAGATATTTTAGCCATTTCCTGTTATGAAAATCTGGTATATATTTGGTGAATTGTTCCATGAGCTTTTATCTCCCACTGCTAAAAAATGCTGCCTTCTATGCCCTCTGTATTTCTGGTTGCCTTCAATTTTACATTTTTATCCTTGCTAGCATCCTTGTGTACTTGATGAAGAATTCTTGATTATCCTGTACCAGCTTCCCAGGGGGCCACTCACAAACTGCTCAGGTACAGGTGTAGACAAAATACTTGATACCTACCTGAACCAGCTTCAGAAGGGCTGTGTTGGTCTTGTGCTGTTATATACACCAGCACAGTTTTTGACTCCTGCATGGTGCTAGAGCCACCACTTCATCTACCTGCTGTCAGGAAAAAGAATGCCAGACCATGGCATGGAAGCATAAGCACCTAGAATTTGGCACTCTTACTGCCTGCCTCATACTATTGTTCTTCTGTGACCATGAATATCAAGGAGCAGAATAAACCTGGAAATGTGACGCTCATTTTCTTTCTCCACATTTTATCTACAGATGGATGTTAAAGCGCTTCTCATGTATCTCTATCAGTTTGTCAGTCCCTCTTTTTGTAAATGAACAGGGCAAAATCATATGCATCCACCAAAAGTCATATGGAATAATGTTTCTTCATTACTATTCAGCAAGAATTCTCACTTTCTGAGGGGCTATTTCCCTGTATGTCTTTGTGAGCCTGTTTGTAGCTGGAGACATTCTCTGTGGCTATGTGCAATTTTGGAATCTTTCCTATACTATAAATGGGGTATTTCTGTGCCTCACTTAAAAGCACTGAGGAAATAGTTTCCAGAGTGAGAAGCATGCAAAATATTTGTTACTTGTAATCCAAGCTTTTAGCTCATCCAGTAACACTGGAAAGCTTGCTATAGAAGAGAGAGCAAAAGAACAGTCTGGCTTTCACTACCTTCCTTTCGGTAAGGGAATGGCAAAGGAGGAGGGTGAGTATGAAGGCCAAGGAGCAGGGAGATAGCAACCTCTGCCCTCTGCGGCCCTGGCAGCCACCCCTTCTCACCAGTGCTGCTCAGCAACAACAAGTTGGTGCACTGCATTTCTGAGACTGGCAAAGGAGAGAAATGCTTTTGGCAAAGCCTACATGGAAGAAGTGCAAAGGTTTCCCTTCAGTTCATGGGCAGAAAGGCACTGCAGAGTGATGCGGGCTTGTTTATATGTGGTGGCTGCTGAGTTGCACTTTGCTGGCAGTCAGTAACGGTCTTTGCTGTTACCTGTAATGATGTTCCTTCACTTCTGAATACGTTTAGCCCAACTTCCCCCAGCCATTCAAGCATTTGAAGAGCCATGGGTTACTTCAGCATATTGTTTACTGACACTTCATGATTTCAACTGTACAAATAAAATAATGTAATGAACTGTGACTTGAAATCAACATACCTAGTAATTCTTCCTTCCTTTGCTGTTCCTGCAAGGACTCAAATACTAGCTTAAGATACACAATACTGAGATCCATTATATAATTTCAGGGCATTATTTATTTATTTATTTACTTACTTTGCAAAGCAATTTCACCATGATCTGTTTCTGTGTGTCTGGAGTAATCCATTTTGTGTCAGCACAGTAGGAACTTATACTGGCTGTGCAAAACACAGCAGCAAAACTATCAGTTTTCCAATTTTTTGTGTTATTAATGTGGAATCCAAACTTTCTTAAAAATCAGATGCATATTTAGTGAGCTATAATGCCATTTCAGCAGGAAATATGATATATAATATGTCTGTCAAAGAGCACCCCAGGTAGCCCATATACCTGAAATGCTGACAGACCCACTTTCCTCTATGTAGTTATAATTGCTTTTTATTTTAGCTTATCCAACTATTTTTTTCATTCTTGCATAGAAAAATGTGTCACCTTCCCTTGTACATGCATCTTTTAGCATGGGTCCCTGCAAAGAACTGTGAGAGAGCTGAGGTTTATGGCTACATTCATTGCTATTCAGCAAAGTAGTATGTCTGAGCCAAAGCCCTTTGGTGTCAGTGGAAGGACTCCTACTGACTTCAGTGGGCTTTGGATCAGATTCTTGCGCAAATGTTTAACTTAATAGTATGCACTTACATCTTATTTAGTTGAGTAGGCTAAGTATTTTTAGAAGTGCTTTATGTCATCATGTCAATGTGTTCTTTTTCTCTGAGTGGGACAGTGAGATGAATCTCCCTGAAGATGGATATTCTTTGCTGACATTGCTGAGAATCAGATGTGAAAAAAATATCATTTGAGATCTCTATATGTAACATTCCTTGCATGTTTCTAACTGGAAATATCCCACCATGCAAAAGTGAACACATGTTTTTAGTCATTTTATGTATTACTGTCTTACTGAAATTGTCAGGTCTTTTTCTTTACTGAATGCATATGCTTTAGTAATGGTGCTCACTTTGCATAATTCAGTTTATGTATGAGTATTCTGAATATCCAGTCTTGCAAGTCTAATGGATTGGTGTGAGAGGTTTTGCTTCCCTTTAGTTACCAGCAGTAAAAGAAGCATAATGAAATGTCTCCATATAATGATTTTTATGGCAGTACAGTTAAATCCAAATCCTACTAGTGCTAGTGACATATTTAACAACATTAGAGGACTGGGAGCAGTGGGTGAAATTCAAACCTGGGTAGAAGGCCAGCCTAGAGTGCATCATCATCATCATCACTACTGTGTGTCCCCACAGAAATTGTGTACCCTCAGAAAGTTTGCAGATGACACCAAGTTGGGAGGTAGTGTTGATCTGTCTGAGGGTAGGGAGGCCCTTCAGAGGGATTTAGATAAGCTGGACCGCTGGGCTGAGATAAATGGGATGATGTTCAACAAGGCCAAGTGCCGAATCCTGCACTTCGGCCGCAACCACCCCATGCAGCGTTATAGGCTTGGGGATGAGTGGCTGGATGACTGTGAAAAGGAAAGGGACCTGGGGGTGTTGGTTGATGCTCAGCTGAACATGAGCCGACAGTGTGCCCAGGTGGCCAAAAGGGGCAACGGCATCCTGGCCTGCATTAGGAATAGTGTGGCCAGGAGGAGCAGGGAGGTGATCATCCCCTGTACTCAGCTCTGGTGAGGCTGCCCCTCGAGTGCTGTGTTCAGTTTTGGGCCCCTCACTACAGGAAAGACATTGAGGCCCTGGAGCGTGTCCAGAGAAGGGCAACAAAACTGGTGAGGGGTCTGGAGCACAAATCTTGTGAGGAGCGGCTGAAGGAGCTGGGATTGTTTAGTCTGGAGAAGAGGAGGCTCAGGGGAGACCTCATCGCACTCTACAACTTCCTGAAGGGAGGTTGTGGTGAAGAGGGGTTTGGCCTCTTTTCACAGGCAATGAACAGGACCCGGGGAAATGGCTGCAAGTTATACCAGAGGAGGTTTAGGTTAGGCATGAGGAAAAACTTTTTCTCTCAGAGAGTGGTCAGGCACTGGAATGGCTGCCCAAGGAAGTGGTGGAATTGCCGTCACTGGCAGTGTTCAAGAGGCATCAAAAGGATAAGAAGCTGCGAGATATGGTTTAGTAGCTTGTGGTAGCGGTGGTAATGTGAAGACAGTTGGACTAGATGATCTTATAGGTCATTTCCAACCTTGTGATTCTATAATTCTATGATCATAGAAGCCCCTGGATAAGACCTTGGAACAGGAATTAAGTGGGACTCCAGTGCTCTAAATCTTGTCCTGGCTTTCTGTAGGGTAGGAGGAAGAGTGCCTCCAGATTAATTATTCATGATAAATAATGCATTATATTGATTTAGCCTATTTTTCTTGTTTCCTTGAATTTATTTAATTGAAATTACTCATCAAATAATTTCTATGAATAATCATGGCCTGAGGATTTTTTCTGAACAGTTCACAGTAGACATTTCATATTCCACATTCAGAATGAGCAAATTGAGTTGTAATTATGCACAGAGGTCATATATTTCTGCGCTTGCTCTGTGGTGAGCAGAAAAACTTGATTATTCTTTGGACGCTCGTGCTGCCAAAAGTTCCTTCTGTTAAGTTCATTCCATGCAATGTCTGCAGGCAGTTGACAACTGAACAAACATTGTTTGATCACTCATTGGCTTTTGAATTGATCATCTGGTCTCTAATAGAGATGTAATTATCCTTATATGCAGCATGTGCTTATGTCTGGCTGTCAGTCAAGGTTCCATCCCTTCTCAAATAAGTGTTTGAATCAAATGTTTGATTTTATATTTCAAGCTGGTGATGCTAATGCACTTGGAATTAAATGGGATAAGATTCCCAGCTTATCTTCCATTTGGCTATAAACTGGCCAGAGGATCTGTATATCTCAAATAGAAATATTGCAATGCTTTCTCTTCCACAACAGTCATGGCCTTATGAAGCCTCTCTTTCCTTATAAGAACTTCTTGTTAAATTTTAACATTTGGTGCTTCTTTTTTTATTCATACAAATGAGTTCTTTTGACAGAATAACTTTGATGAATTATTCTTTAAGGAACTAAGAGACATGTAGATCAACTTCCCTTGTCCTTTTAGGGGAACTTCAACTTGTCAAATGTTAACTGGGAACACTACCCAAGAAGGTCCAGGAAATTCCTAAAACACCATTATGACAACTCTCTGGTACAGATACTAATGGATATGATCAGGAAAGGTGCCCTCCTAGATCTGATACTTGTGAACAGAGAAAGTCTCATGGATGGAATGGCAGTTAGTGCTCATCATGGCAATAATGATCATGAAGTTGTCAAATTTAAAATCCTTGGTGACAGGAGGAAAACTGCCACTAAAACCTCAACCCTGGACACAAAGAGAAGAGATTTTAGGCTGCTCAAGGAACTAATTAAGGTCCCTTGGGAAATCACTTTTAAAGGCATTGGAGTCCATCAGTTCTGGTCACTTTTTAAGTACCACTTTCTGAGAGCCCAGGAAAAGGCAATTCCAAAATGTTGGAGGTCAAGCAGGCAGGGCAGAAGGCCAGCCTGGCTGAACAGAGATCTAGAGCTCAGGTGAAAATAGGAAGTGTATGGCTGCTGGAAGCAAGGTCAGGCTGTCTATGTACTGTCTATGGTTTTGGACTTAAAACTATTGGAGAGTATCTAGAGGAGGGCTACAAAGATGATGAAGGGTATAGAGGGGAATGCGTGTGGAGAACATGAAGTCCCTTGGTTTGTTTTGTTTTGTTTAAAATGAGAAGTTTGTTCTTCAACTAATTGTCATGAAGCTTATTTGTGCAACTACTTAGGTTTGCTGATCCAGAGCTGACTGCAGGATCAAAACAACATGATTTTGTGAGATTTGAAAATAAATGAAAATCTGAATATTTATTAAGTTATTATTTATTAACTTATTTAAGTTTTCAATAAAGAAATTAAATGGTATGATGCCTTCCAGTGCCTGGAGATGGCCTACAGAAAAGCTGGGGAGGGACTTCTTGTAAGGGCATTTAAAACAGGACAAGGGGAAATAGCTTTAAAATGGAAGAGGGTAGGTTTATACTAGGTATTAGGAAGAAATTCTTTACTTTGAGGGTGGTGAGACACTGGAACAGGTTACCTGGAGAGGTGGTGGATGCCCCCTTTCAAGACATTCGAGGCCAGGCTAGATGGGGCAGTGAGCAACCTGGTATAGAGGAAGGCATCCCTACCTATAGCAGGGGAGTTGAAACTAGATGATCTTAACAGTCCCTTCCAACCCAAACCATTCTGTGATTCTGTGATTCCTATCAGCCCTGAGCAGAGGAGGCCTCATGGCAGCCTACAGCTTCCTCTTGAGAGGAAATGGAGGAGCAGATGTTTTCTTCTTACTGGTGACCAACAATAGAACCTCAGGGGGTGGTATAAAGCTGCAACAGGGAATGATCAGGTTGAATATCAAGGAAAGGTTTCTCACTGAGAGGGCAGTCAGGCACTGGAACAGCCTCCCCAGGGAAGTGATCATGACACAGAGCTTGCTGGAGTTAAAGAAGTTTTTAGATTATTCTCTCAGCCATAGGGTCTGATATTTGGGTAGACCTATGTGGAACCAGGAGTTGGACTCAATAATCCTTATGGGTGCCTTCCAACTCAGGATAATTTATATTCTGTGAACATCAACAGCTAATGGATGTCTTTTTGCAAATCACATCTTACACTGAAGTATCTCTAGCAAGATTGGTCTCAAAGGCAGATAGATGTATTGCAGCTACAAATTTCTTCCCCCAAAATGTCTTTGTTGCTATTGTTTTTACCCTCTTTGTCATTGACTTATGTATCAATATCTCTTTTTTTTAAATCTCTTTTTTTCTATTGAATGTGAGTATATATATATATATATATATATATATATAAGAAAACGGTTGTGTCATTTTTTGTTCAATACCTTAAAAGCATGAAGGTTTAAATCTAGAATTAGAATTCTTTGTCAGGGTGGAGGCCAATCACAAGCAACGTCCCTCAGGGGTTGGACTGGGACCAGTGTTCAACATCTTCATCGATAACAGATGATGGCATCGAGTGCACCCTCAGCAAGTTTGCAGATAACATCAAGCTGAGTTGTGCAGTCGATATGCTGGAAAAAAGGGAATCATCCAGAGGGGCCTGGACGAGAAACTGGACATAAGCCAGCAGTGTGTGCTTGCAGCCTGGAAGACCAACTGTTCTGGGCTGTATTGAGGAAGGGGTGGCCATCAGGGAGCAGGAGGTGATTGCTCCCTTCTACTCAGCTCTTGTGAGGCCCCATCTGCAGAACTGTATCCAGGCTAGTGCTCCCGAGTACAGGAAGAATGTGGAGCTCTTAGAGCAGGTCCAGAGGAGAGCACCAGATCAGTTTACCTGGTGAGGTCCAGATCAGAGGGCTAGAGCCTCCTAAGAGGAAAGGTTGAGAGAACTGGGTTGGTTTAAGCTTGAAGAAGAAAAGGCTCTAGGGAGACCTCATTGTGGCCTTCCAGTACTTGAAGGAAGCACACAAACAGGAGGGGGAACAGCTGTTTATGAGAGTGATAGGACAAGGGGGAAGGGTTTTAAACTGAGACAAAGGCGATTTAGGTTAGATATTAGGAGGAAGCTTTTCACTCAGAAGGTGGTGACACACTAGAACATGCTGTCCAAGGTGGTTGTGAATGTCTGTACAATTAATGAATATACAGATGCTATGGTACAGCAGAGAGTTTGGCTACATAGTTGTTACACCAAGGCAGGAAACAGAAATAATAAGTACACTCACACATATCCTGGGCTTGCATAAAAAAAACTCCAGAAGAGTGGATCTCCAGAAGATATTCTTCCCCACTGGTAGTCAGCTCTTAAATGGTCTAGGACAGGTGGAGCCAGGCTCCACCCCTTCCTGTAGCACAGGTGAATTGCCTTCACCTGTGCTCCTGTGGCTGACTCATTGCTCACCTCAGCTGATCAGTCAGTGGTTCAGGCCATGATTCAGCAGTCTCCATACAATGTCCTTCTCCCATTCTTTATGCTATGTTTTCTTTTAGCCCTTGCCTCCATTTCTTTATAAAGAGTACTGTCAAGGCAATCCCAGATAATGATTAGAGACTAGAAAAAAAAACAACTAATTGAGAGCAACCCTGTGGGGAAGGACATGGAGGTCCTGGTGGACAAAAAACTGGACCTAAGCCAGTAGTGTGTGATTGCAGATTGAAATTTGGTGTGCCAAAGTGATCAACTTTGCTTTGGATCTTTAACAGAGACAAATGCTAAGTAGCTACACAGAGTTTGCAGACAGCGTCAATATGTGGTTCTGCTACAGCGTTTCACTCACACTTAAGCATTTCACACCAGACATCATCTAAGATTTCTTTCCACACATAATTTCAATGCTACTTCATTTGATATATCCTCAGCATCCAGCAACATGTTGAAATTTTATGCATTTCAGCCAACTCATACAGCACTCTCAAGGCTTGGAAATCTTGCTTGCGTAGCTTTGATGGCCACGTCAAAGCAAACAGGCATCACCTGACACAAACTGGTGCAAAAAGATTATCTGGGGGTACAAAGCAGTGAGGTAGAGACATTCACTTCTAAATAGTGGCTTTCAACAGAAGCTGAGTTATGGTTTCTTTCTGTGGCTTTGAAACTCAGCAAAACACACTGCCAGTCTGATTTGACATTTAATATGATAGTACTAGTGGTATCACCACAGTGCCTAGGAACCTTGAATATAGTTTGCTCTAGGCATAGGAAAACACAGAAGATGGTCATTGCCTTAACTATAATTACGTATAATTATGAAGTGAAACAGAGATTCCTTGATATTATCAATACTAAAACAGCCTCCAAAGATGGGAGTGAGGAGGGGGGGAGAAAAGAAAAAAGAAAGCAAAAACATTCTGCTTTGAAATATATACTTGTTTTTGCAGATGTTGGAAAACAAGATGTTTGGATTCTGTACAAGAAACTGCATGATAATGAATCACTTGTACAAAGAGAAAGATGCTTTGTGTAATTGCTCAGTGTCAGAGGAAAGCTATTTTAATAGAGCTTAGCAAGTTACAGATGTAAACCTTTCCTTTTCTGGCATCTCCCACATGTAACATATTAGTGTTGCTAACAGGCAAAATGTCATCCAAAGTAAATGAGCTGAAGTAGGCAGCCAAAATACCATGGTTCATCAAGTGTTTCGGTTGAGGTCAGGGCTCATGAAAGGCAAGGAAACAGAGGTACTGTGACCTGAACTTCTGGGGCTGCCACATGCTAATTGGATAGCCTGTGTCTGCCTTAGTGCTAATTGGAGTTAATAAGCAAGATAAAAAGTTAGCTCCATGAAGACAAATTTGTAGTGTGAGAGAATTCATCACGCAATTAAGAGTCACTGAAAAACAGAATAAGCAGAGCATTGATGGTATGGAGCTGTGTGTAAATGTGAAGATAGACAAGATCCTGTTGACACTGAATCTGTACAGTTTGCCATCCAGTTTAAGGAATATTAACAAATATAATTTCTGTTTCTGCTCAGTAAGGAGCAGAGGAAGCAAGACTCCTGCAACTAAACTGCATTCTAGGTATCTATTCCTTCAGGCAGCACCTCAAGTTCTGTATTCACATTTAGGCCCTCACTGGAATGAATCACTCTGGAGCAGAAGAGGCTCAGGAGAGACCTCACTGCTCTCTACAGCTACCTGATAGGAGGCTGTAGCAAGGTGGAGTTCAGTCTCTTTTCGCAGGTAACAACAATAGGACAGGAGCTAATGGCCTTAAGTTATGCCAGGGCAAGTTCAGGTTAAATATTAGGAAAAATTTCTTCTCAGGAAGAGTGATGAGGTATTGGAAGTGATACAGTCATGGTCTCTGGAAGAGTTCAAGAAATGTGGAGATGTAGTCCTGAGAGACTCTCTCTCTTCTCATAATCCAGACAAATCTTGCATGCTTTCCAGACCACTGTTTGGGCCAAGAACACAATGTTTAATAGCCAATTATTTCATACCCTAAGGAAGTTTTGGGAAAGAATCTCCTGGAAAGAATGAACTTATTGAAGGAAATGAAACTAGTGTCCTATCCCATTACAAGGCTTAATTTGTTGCTGTAAAATACACCATTTTCAGATGAAGTATGGAAACATAATGTTTTTCCCTGATTTTTCTTATCTTTCTTTTTTTATTTCTTTTTTTATTTTTTTATTTTTCTCCAGAACTGAAGTGTTAGCCAGAGTATCATGATAGGTAATTAAATTCTGTTTACTGAATATTCTCTTTAATACAACCTGCTATTCCTGTGAGTACTTTAAAAATCATGGAATGCTTTGGGTTGGAAGGGACCCTTAAGATCATCTAGTTCCAACCCCCCTGCTATAGGCAGGGACACTTTTCTATAGACCAGGCTGCTCACTGCCCCATCCAGGTTGGCCTTGAATGCTTCCAGGAAGGGGAGGGATGTAAGAGATTATTCTTTTATGCCAATGCCTCAAAGCCTGCTGATGAACAAGTCCATGCAAGACCTGGCCAAGGGTTGATAAATCCTTTGTCTGGAGAACACAGGTGGACAAGTCCTCAGCAAGGGTTGCAAAATCCTTTGTCTGAGGGACACAGATAGACAAGGCCAGGGGCAACTAGAGATTAATGGCTGGGAAGCAGTCTTTTGTGTGGGCTTATCTAGAGGGAGATGGCCATCTCAGGAGGTGTTACACATGGCTCTTACCCAAGCACCCAGGAATGCCACAATGGCAGAAGAAGAAAGATAAAAAGGGGACCTATAGCCATGAGATTAGATTTTCTGGCAACAGATTTCTCTTAAAAGGAGGGCTTTTTGGACATGAGAAGCCTCACGTCCTGCCACTCTCTCTCCTAGACCTACTCTGTCACTGCACCTTCTAACTGCCAAAGGCCGGCCATGCTGCTGTTGCTCTCCCCCAAAAGGTTTCTGACAACAGATTCCTCATGACCTGAGACCTGCACGCTGAACAAGAACAAAGGTGTCTGCCATCAGATTCCTCACTATGAAACACCAACATGCTGACAGACTCTCCTGTGCCTGCTACCTGAGTCCCGCTGCTTCCTCCTGGGCTTATCCTGTGGCTTCTTCCTGCTCCTGCTTGCTGCCCAAGGCTGGCCATGCTGCTGTGCTTTGGCCTTGGACTATTGGGATGGCATGCAACAGGACTGCTGCTGGATCCTGGTGGTGACCATCCCTACTTTATGAAATTCTTGCTTCTTTCTTATCTTTTCTATCGCCCTCTTTCCCTTCTCCATCACCCTAACTCATAATAGTCACTGTTCTTCCCTTTCCTGTCTTCCTGATTAGGATTTATAACAAACTGCTGGGACCAGCATTTGAACCGTTGTTTCTTAATCTCACGCCGGGTATACAGATATCTAAGAACCTCCTCTCCCTCCTGCAAATTGGAGCAAGACAAGGGGACATCCACAACCTCTCTGGGCAACCTGGTCCAGTATATTACCATCCTCACAGAAAAGAATTTCTTCCTAATATCTGGTCTACATCTACCCTCTTTCAGTTTAAAGCCAATTCCCCTCACCCTGTCACTGTGTGCCCCTATAAAAAGTCCCTCCCCAGCTTTCCTGCAGGGCTCTTCAGGTACTGGAAGGCTGCTGTGAGGTCTCCCTGGAGCTTTCTACAGGGTGAAGAGCCCGAGCTCTCTCAGCCTGTCCCCATAGTGGAGGTGCTCCAGCTTTGTTATAACATACATATTTTTATGTTATAAAGAGATTGCTTTGCTATAACTTCATAGACACCCAAACCTTGAAGCCTGTTGAAATTAACCTTGACTTTCAAAACCAGAAAGTGCAGCTCCAGATGTAGCATCCAAAACTATATTTTGCATGCTTCATTTTGGTTGTCTGAATTCTTCTTTGGGTACAGTTCACACAGACTCAACCTGCATACAAAGTAGGTCAGGTTCTGCTGAAGTAAACAAAATTATTTGCATTGCAAAAGCAAATACTATCTAAAACTATTTTTATTAACATGGACTAGGCAGCGAATAAATCCAATTTGTGCATTAAGGGATATTTTACACATGCAAAAACACATTCATGAAAAAAAAAAAACCAACCTGAAAGATAGTCTGAGATATGCAGTCTGGAAAAGCAATTCAAAATAGATGAGTCACAGAATAAATCATTGTGATTTTTTTTTTTTATTTACTCATGCTGCTTTCATTTATTGTTATTTATTCATTTGATAGATGGCATTTAATTTTGGAATGAGAGCTTCAGGATGAGTGCTTGATTCTAATGGTGAACATTTTTTCTGGGGCAGAATGCTGATGCGCCACAACCATGTCCCAGTTATGCCTTCCAAGCTCTATGTACGTGGCCTGCTGTAGTCCTTGGAGTATGTTTTACACAGGAAACTTAAAGCCTAATGAAGGCCTGCAGCATGCTCACTGGAGCAAAGGAAAGATGGTTTTCCCCATCTCCATTCTCTTCAGCAAGAAAACCAAATAACTGGATTACTGGCCCTCCCACTGTGCTCAGATGTTTCGAAATCCCATTGTAGTGGGCATCTGGGACAAAAAATAAAATAATAAAGAGATCAAATGTATTGATTAGGTCTCATATTCTATACAGGCATAGTAGTATGCCCATTACCTGACTGAGTGGAATGTCTGTGACTGGGCTTCAAACAACTAAATAAATGTAAGACATCTGCTACTAGGCTGCCTGTATGATAAAACAATACAAAAAAGGCCCGTTCACATCAGTCTACAAGAAGAATAAATTACTGCAGGCTCTCCTCAATTATTTTTGTTTCTGAAACAGAGAATTAAAGCAAACAGATACATTTTTTTGCAGGTTAAAATTACCTGAGCATATATGCAGAATATGAAACATTGGTGCTGATAATACAGCCCAATTTTTATTTCTACTTTCACTTTCATATCCATTGACTTGAATTTCCTGCTCTCTGTCTGTTTTTGCATACACATATGTCTTTCGTATTTACCTAGGGCTTTAGTTCTGTTTGTTGCATTGTGTTCATAAAGAAATAATATCAGTTAAGACAGAGCAGCTTCGTAACACATTTTAGATTATTTTTAATTGACATATTCTGCATATTCACATACATCATATTCACACACATCATGATCCAAATACTTGGAGGCAAATCATTCAAATGTGCAAAATAAACAAATTCATGTGATGCTATTGCTGAGGTAAATCCCTATTTTTGGCACAGAGAAGGAAACTTTTCAGACAGGGAATTGATGCTTACTTTTTATGTTAGAGTGGCTTTTCTACATCTACAGGCTTCTTGTTATTATCCTTCCATACTTAAGTTGTATCTACAGAACAATTAACAGCAATAGAAAAAGGCGTTCATCATGATGATTTGTGCATTTTTCCCTCCACCAGTTTGATGAATACAGGCTTTACAGCCTGTATTATCATCTGTAACCTCAGATGACAGAAGTTCAAGTTAATTTCTTTGCTGTCCAGGTATCTGATTAGAATTGGTGGTTACAGAACCTCAAAAATTTGCTGATCACGTACAAATTAAATTAAAAGTTGAGATACATATTTGTAGCTTTTTGAGATTTTAGTGCATGGTTTAAAGCATTAATGATTTAGAGTATCAATGGTTTAGAGTGTTAATAAGGTATTAATAAATACATAAGGGATGTGACACTTACCCACATGAACAACGTCTGAATTAAGAAAAAAGACTGATAAACAATGCATTCCATTATTTCTCTCTTTTACAACTAATAAAATTCCTTCTCATTAAGTTATTAGATGCCATTCCTTATCTTACAAATAGAAGCCGTAATTCAGTTTTTCACAATGCTTTTGTGTGAGTGAGATTGTGTAAAATTGTGACCCTGACCAAGGAGCCCAAGCCTCAATGCTGAGACTTGGGAGCTAGAAAAGAGGAAGGGAGTAGAGCCGGGAGGTGAGGGAGGGGGAAAACACACCAGAAAACAAACTAACATCTGGAAGGAAATCAAGAAAAGCTAGGCGTGGGAACATTCTTTAAGGCTGCAGACTAAATTACAAGAGTACATTTTGTCAATTAAAGCTTCTGCTTGGTGGGAGAAAGAGGAGGCAGTGAAGAATAATAATATGAAACACAAGCCACTTTTTGTGTCAGATGTCATCTATTTGCTTCAATATTGCATTTATTCTATTTGTACATTCACTAAATGATTATTATGGACAGCCCATCGTTAATCACTGCATTATATTTTAAATGTTTCACATTTTCTTGCAGACTCTTACACTGGTGAATCTTCAGCGTTATCTTGAACAGTAAACTGTCCTTTTTGCAGTGAATCCCTGACAGTCTTTCAATTCATTTACTGAAAGACAAAGGCTTTCTTCTCTGAGCAGCAGGAAAGGTGCAGAAGCTAACAAAAATCATCTGTATTCTGCATTCCTAAACCAAAAATACTCATTTCTTCCTGAGCCAAAAAAGACCAACACAAATGCAGGCAGCAAACCCTTCTGTTAGGGATGTTATATGGGACTAATTTCTATTCTAAACCTACTTTTCAAACTGATCTTACATGGTCTTGAAGTGAGTTTGTGTGCTCTAAGTATGATTTATAGTATCTATCTGAAAGATAGTGCACCCTAATGAAAAAATTCTTGCTCAGAGTGTGCAGTAGAGCAGTTGGGTCTCTTTGCAGCTTGTGGTGATTGAAAACTCTGCTGTCCAGAAAGCAGTCAAGATGAATTCAAGATCAGGAAGAAGGCAGAACCTACCATTTGCTTTCCCAGCCTGGTATCTCTCTGCATTCTCACTGTGGATTCCAGGTGGTTGTAACTAAGTTCCCCCAATGGAAAATTCTTTGTGAGTAGGAGGCCTGGGTGAAAACTGGGGGACTGGGACAAAGAGGCCACGTGGCAGCAACTCCTGTGCCTGCTAGGCCTCAGCACATTTAGTTCAGGGGGGGGGGACAGACCCTGCAGAGTACCCCAGTGCTTTGTGAAAGAGCTGCTCTAGCCCCAGGGAGGCTCAGAGCCTGTCTTCTTCCTGCATTCCCTCCTCCCCACATTCTCAATAAACGTTGCGTGCCTTTTCCCAGCCATGAGCAGTCATAATTTGCACCACAGTGAAAAAAATCTTCTCCCTGCAACTGTCTCTGTGGGAATGAGACGATTCAATTTGTTGCAAGCGTGCTAGCAATTAAGCATCACCTATATATGGGAACTGAGGCTTAGTCAGTGTCAGTCTGAGTAAGGATAGGAATGAAATAGATTAGCACAGGAGTAGTCGAGACTGCATGCTATTAGAGGATGGGTAAAATTTTAACAGGACCAGATATATCTAAAACACCATTATGTTTCATTGCCATACTTGAATATCATGCAGTACTTCTTTTCATTAAATTTTTTCAACAAATACACAGGTGACTGTTATCAATGGAAGACGTAGAAGTGTCACCGAAAATAATTTTTTTTAAATGAACAGTTGTAAGAAGGTGCTTTGACAACAGTATAATGGGGTTACTCTTTATAGCAGTTACAGACTGAGTTATAAAGGAAAGATCAATAAAAAAAAACATGACATTGTTAAGAGTGGGAAGCCTAATAAATGACAAGGGAGCAAAAAGTTTCTAACTGGTTTTATTTCCAGAAATCATTCAGAATAGCTGTCACTCAGAGCAACCTATCTTTACTGAAAACAGAGTTAGCATACATTCATAGTATACATTCTGCAGTAGTACTTGAGATAAATAGAAATTTATACAGCTATTACTGCTTTCTCTTGGTCTCACCTCCATCTAAACTTGAACCTCCCTTAGAATATATCCTGACTTCACAGTATGTGAACCATGCTG
This sequence comes from Perdix hodgsoniae, assembly GCA_035772895.1. Lineage (NCBI taxonomy): Eukaryota > Metazoa > Chordata > Aves > Galliformes > Phasianidae > Perdix > Perdix hodgsoniae. Next base: position 4,915,558 of record JAPSGF010000012.1, on the reverse strand, counting down.
CCTAGGCTGTGTTACTGCCTCCAGCTAACTTCTGAAGCACATAGAAATATGCATTCGCTTCTATGACAGTGATCTAGATATGCCGATATTAAAATATTTATAAAATTGGATCAATCTGGATAGCCAGATAGTTAAATATTCCTGTTCTAATTGAATTCCTTAATCTACTGTCACTCTTCAGTGTGACCATAGTTGTATAATTTGATGATCCATTTGTAAGTTTAGTACATAGTATACGAAAATTACCAGTGATCTGAAAACAATGGGAATCTCCATGAGAATTAGAAAAGTAGAATGGGAGCTGAGAGGCTCCCGCCCTCAGAAAAAAATTAACCACTGGCAGCTGGAGCCTAGTCTCTGAACTTCTATCAAAGAGTAATTTCATTTACATGAGCTGACACCTCCTTATATGGATTTTGTCTGCTCTCTTTGTGCTTTTGCATAATGCAGAACCCAAAAAATCAAAAAAACCAGCCATAATTATCTTTATGATTGTTGCTTTTTTATCTGGGAAAGTTTTAATGAGAAAGTTTAACTTATTGATGTTATGTTTTGTACTAATTATGCTTTTTTTTTTTTTTTCCTGCAAGCTGTTCCTTTTTTCTTTCACTCCTGGACTAGGAGATAGCATCCATGAATCCTCACTTTAATCCTTTTTTTTTTCTTTTTTCAATTCAAATCAGTTATTGGCTACCTAGCATTTATATTCTATGATCAGATGCTAGAATCGACATTTAAGAGCTGCATGCTGTTTCTATAGTTCCAGAACTGTGAAACACAGTCACAGCCTTTCTAATATAATGTATGCTGTTTCAGTAGGAAGACAGGTTATGATTCAAAACAATACATTTTACTACATGAGTAGTCTAGGTCACATCTAGCAGCTTGAGCATGCATTTTTGCTTATTGTTATGCAGAAAATAAAACAACAAAGCTAGCTGAGATCAGCATTCATTTCTGACATGCTGGCTATCTTTGCATGCTGACTGTTTTTGTTTTGGAGGTCTATCACGAGCTGCTGTGGTAATTGAGTTTTTCCTTTAGTTGTGTTTTTTTTTTTTTCTTGTGGCAGGCGAGGCACCTGGAAGCAAATGGTAGGCTCTGCCTTCTTCCTCATCTTGACTTCATCTTGACTGCTTTCTGGACAGCAGAGTTTTAATCACTGCAAGCTGCAAAGAGCCCCAACTGCTCTATTGCACACCATGTTGTAGAACATGCTTACAACCTTTTATACCCCCATAACCACCTCTTGGTCACATGTACTAGCCAGGCACCTCATGCATGTTTACATCTGGCACTAATTTTTTTTTAAAGTTCCTACTGAGTGGATAAATTGCAAGTTCTAGAACTGCTCATGTTAAACTGTAATTCTTGCCCATAAGACCTACAGATAAGTGTAAACTGAATGATCTACTACTCAGAAGAGTGACAGCTTCTTTTATCAATCTCTCCTCACAGACAATAAACCATCGCTATATACTATGAAGACAGGCATGCTGGCCATACTGAGGTATTTTCCTGTGTCTTCAATGTACTTTTTTTTGTGCTGTGGGGCTCCTCACATATCACACAAGCAGGAGCAGCTGGGTGCTGTCATACGAGTCATGATATTTTTTCTCCATCTGAATTTTGAATAGTTCTAATGGAACTCTAATAAGTTCTGGTAATGACTGTTCCTTTTCCTGAATCCAAACTAAATTTGTATATCCCACTCAAACTCAGCTGTTATTTTTCCTATGAAAAGTAAAGAAAATGTTTTTCTTGTTCCAGAAATATTTTACTCCTTCTGCTTCCTATTTACGTAGACACTTTGTAAATGTAGAGTGCAGCTTTTACACTGTCTCTCTGACTCTGACAATCACTATAAGTTTTCTTCCTTCCCACCCATCCTTCAATCCAGCAATATTATTTTCCCATTCAGTGACATGAAGAAATGGACAAGGCTGGACTATGTAAGAGAGGAGAGAAGATTGTTCCACACAGATCAGAAAGCAGACAAACATGAGCAGCTCTGCTCTGAAATATTCAATTAATGACAACTGCATTTGGTTACATTACATTTCTTTCACAATGTGGATGAATAATATTGAAAATACCCAAATAATTTTGTCAGGACGGTGTCTCTGATAAAAGCCTATTTTATTTGCTATTGCAATGGCGGGTGTCCTGCAAGCAGGAGCACCAGAATGCCAGGCCTTCCCAAAGTCTCTTCAGGCACTTCCTTGCCATGACTTGTTCTCTCATTTGATCAACCTCATGCGGGACATTCTTGCAATGTGTATGACAAAATAAACATATATACACCTATATTCTGAGCGTGCATTCCTGAGGAAGGTTCATCTAGATGATAAGTGATGCAAATTATCAGAGACCCCCCCCAAAGTAAATTTGAAGGACTCCCAAAAAGAACTATGACAGCAGAGAACATGAAATAAAAAATTATTATCCAGTTCTCATGGAGATACATTTGATTCCCACAATAATACACATTCTCATGTCTTCTTTATATGTAATACTACTTTTCATCCCTAGAAGCGTGGCAACATACAGCATTTTTTGACACTCATGCTGCATATTATGATTGAAAAGAACCAGCATACCCAGCATACCCCCAGCCTTCTCTGACTTTTACTTGCCTTCTACTAGTTAGTAGTATGCTTTATATTTTCACAACAGACAGTGTTTTCACATTTTTAAATATAATATATAAGTATTTATTTTATTTTCCTGTTTGACTTGTTCTCCAGTTTCTCTGGATTTAAGTGAGTGTGCTGAATGATTAAATTGTTATCCCAGTAATGATGGTTTGACACAATCTATGCCAGTTACCTAAGTGACCTGTTAGGTAGGTTAATTAGCAAGCCTGAATAATTGTCAGTCACCTCATCCTGCTGACAGAGGTTGAGAGTAAATGAAACATAGTGGTGCTGACAAAGACATGGTTTTTGATTTTGATTTATGAATTGTTTCAATGAAACCATTTAGCTAGTAGCTTTCCATAAATGCAACAGTTTTAAAATATCTTTTGAACATTTTGGTCATGTGAAAATGTAGATTCTCTTCTTGTATTAGTCTGTTTTCCTAGGAGAAAAAACAAGTTGCTTGTGTGAGTGTATTGTTGCATTCTCTCAGAGCAAGATAAGCAAAAATCCAAAAAGTCCATGTGACCTTTGTGGTGCCATTGCAAGAATCACACTTTTCTCTGAAACCTTGAGAATTAGGAATTAACTTCTATTGTTCAATGAGCGCTGTGAGTCTTCGGAATTCCCATTTCACCAGGAAATAATTATTATGATACCTGGTCACACTAACAGATACTGTATATCTATCTTCTCTTTGTTCATTTTTGAAAAGCCAGAACAGTATTTCATTCTGCGCCAAAAAGGAGATACAAAGATCAACTGAAGAAACTAGTTATCAGCAGCCAATGGGTGCAGGATCAATTGTCTTCATGGAGAGTCTGCTTCTGCCTTGGGTGACAGGAGGAGCTACTCTGCCTCCTGCTTTGTGGACGTATAGAGCCAGCCTATTCCTGCTGCATCCCTGAAGCATGCAAGCAGTAACAGCTAACTAAAGACATGTTCCAAGTGCTCTAGAATTTTGGCCAACTTAAATCTGTTTTTCTTGTACCACCTCACAAAAAATGTCATCTGAGTTGTCTAGAAATAAAAAGTTTGGAGAGTGATGATGTCACACGTTCTCTGGCTGCCGTGGCCATTCCTTGCCCTCTGGCCCCACATAAGTATGCTTTCAAATGTGCCCAGAAAAAAAAAAAAAAAAAAAAAAAAAAAAAGATTCTTTGTGTAGATACTCAAAACAAAGCTATTTTGACCCTTGAGTTATCTGGCTTTTGGGTTTTGCAGTGGACTGGTGTCATTCAAAAGAGGATACTAGTCTTGCTACAGTGAAATCACTTCAGTCTGAGCCTGACAGGAGAGCAGATTTCGGATTTCAAGATAGCGTGTCGGGTATTAAAATCAAGTGTTTTCCTGGATTGTGGCCATACTGAACTATAACTACTAAATGGATTTACTCCCCAGGAACTTGCCCTTCCCTTTCTGCATGCATGCATTTGCACCCTGTTCAATTACTTATGTCTTTTCCTAGTTCCTAAATGTTCCCTTTATTGAAAACTATATGGCTTGTTTAATCTCTTCTAACCATGGCTTTATTTCCTTTCTTGTTTTCCTCTACAATTCAAATCCTACCCAAAGGATTTCAATTTTCCTGTACAAATTTAATCAAAGCAAAATTGTTAAGGCTGATTAAAGAAGCTGTGCTGTCTCTCTTTTCTTCTTTATTTTGCCTTCCTTCCCATGAAAGGATGAAGAAGGTGATGGCTGGGTAAATTTGCTGTTTTGATAAAATTTGCTATTTTGATAAAAATAATATCTTTCAGCTCTCAGCTGGTGAGATGTCTTGTAGGTATGTGGTCCTAATGTTGCAAATCATAGGCTTATAAATGTCAGGGAGCAGAACGGGAAAAAAAAAAAAAACAAAAGAAAAAAAACAACACAAAAAACAACACTCTTATAGTAAAATAGCAAAGAGCTGAAGTCTTGGTGATAGTTACAAGGTCTTTTCTTCCTTAAAAACAGCACAGCTTTACAAAGTTATTATCTTATCTGATAGAAAATAAAAGATTGTTCATATTTTCCAACTCATTAATTGCTGTTTGTTGATTGCATGAGTGTTTTTGGATGAAGGATCTCTCTAAGGTCCTGTCAGAAACTAGACTGTCATCTGTATTATAATTGTCATTAGCTTACTTATGAGGAACATAATTCCCTTTTGTAATTGTATTAGACATTCTTTTGGGAGAACTAGCTAAAATTTAAGAGCAGAAAAGTGTTTCTGAAAAGAAAATATACCAGCCCACATCATACTAGATAAATCAATAATAAATGGATAGACACGAATTTGAGACTTTCGTGTTGGGTTACAGCCCAAATCAAGACACTACTGGTTCTGGAAAACTTATATTTTTAGGTGTGACTTTACCAAAATTAGTATTACTATGACATAGCCTTTTGCTTTATTGGAAATCTTCCCATTAATTTGTGCAACCAAATTTATTTTACAATTATATATCTTTTCTGGCAATAAAGACTTCTGCTAGGTACATGTAACCTGTGTTCTGTGGCTCTGTGTGAGTTGACAAAAGATGGACTGTATGTTACGGCTTGTCGGCATTCTGTGCTAGTGACATGTAAGAAGGAAATTAAATACCTGTGCAAATTCTTCAATGCATAAGTAATGTACGACTCACATAAAATTCTCTACCAGCTGTTCTCAATTACCTCTGAAATAATTGTTTCTTTTACTGGAAAAAAATATATGCACACATTTATCATCAGAAGCTGGAAGCATAATCTACACATTGGTGATTCAACACTTTATACACATGCAGTCTCTCATCCAAGGTCTTTTCATTTCATCCAATATTACATTACTTAAGCATGCTATACTTCTTGTAAAGTAAGTATTGTCTCAGGTAAAGACGCTAAGGAATATGCACATTTTACCAATCTCTGATCTTATTCAGGATTAAGTCTTGTGACCGTAGAATCACAGAGTGGTTGAAGCTGGCAGAGACCTCTGGTCCAACCTTGGCTCAAACAGGGACACAAAGAACAAGTTGCCCAGGGCCGCTTCCAGGTGGAATTCGAATATCTCCAAGGAGGAAACTATACAAACTCTGGGCACTTGTGCTGGTGCTCTGTCACCTGCACAATAAAGCTTTTCCTGATATTTAGACAGAACATCTTGTGTTCTAGTTCATGTCCGTTACCTCTTGTCCCGCCACTAGACAACACTGAAAAATAGACAACACTGAAAAAATAGCTCTGTCTTCTTTGCATCTGCACTTCAGGTATTTGTACACCTTGATAACATCCTCCCTGAGTATCCTGATCTGCAGGCTGAACAGTCCCAGATCTTCTCAGCTTCCACTCATAGGATAGATACTCCAATCCTTTTCTTCTGTGGGATTTCAGAATGGCAAGCATCACCAATATTTTGAAGAACTGTTTTGTGGGGGAAATCCACTGCATTTCCAATAAGCTCATTATGCTGGAAAATTCATCTGTCATCACAGGTTATATTTCCTTACTTCTAATGTATCTGATTTTTGTATATGCTGATGTGGAACATATTTCTTTAGAATTGTTTTAGAACAGCGTTCCCTTAATTATGAACTAGCTTGGTTGCAGTAGTGGGCAGAGGCTGGAGGGGGAAACAAAACTTGCAAGTCACGATGAGTCAGCAATTGGGCTTAACAGCTATGGGTGAAGAATATGATAATGACTTCTGGGAATCAATTGTAATATCCCCTCCTGTTCTAATTGTAATATCAGAATTAATCTACGTGTAATTTCTTGGAATTAATTGCAATATTCCCTCCTAATTGTAATATGCATAATTTCTTGAAATCAATTGTAGTATCCTCTCCTATTCTTGAAAATTCTGTGCATATGTATAACTTGTCTATATATATATCCTTAGTTTCCGCTTTGTGGTGTGCAAGCTAGGAGGGGCTACCCCCTTGTACCCAGAGTGTGTGCACAGCGCTGATATAAATCATATCTGCTTTATAACCCTTATCTAGTTGTGAAGTTTGATTCTGCAAGTCAATGCTAGCAGTCCTCCATTATTTGTCTCATAAGTACTCTGTGTGTGGTATTCATGAGATGATATCCAGGTATGATGTTTAATCTCGTCGAGGGGGATAAAAAAAAAAACACCAAAAATCACAACATAATTGTAATTTCTTCTGAATAGCACTTTGAAAATCCTATTTTCCATCCCCTCGAAATGACTGAATGATTACGTTAGCAAAGCTTGTAGCCTGCAGTAACAACATAGACTGAAGCGTTAATAATAGCTCACTTCACACATACGCATATCCTCCAAATTGCATTCCCAATAATAGAGGTTATAAAAACCTATTTAATAATATGAATATGGAAGTGTTTTTGTACAGTTAATACACACATACTATTTCATGCCTAGTATTGGTTACTGCTGCTTCTACAGGAGATAATGTGCACTGAAGTATATAAAATAACTATATTGAATATTAGCCTTGTGATCCTAATAAAATAAAAGTTCTTGAGTAAAAAATATGTCTGCTATTATTCTTTCAGTATATTTTAATGGCTCGGACTTAACAGCAAACTTCTTCTGTTGTCAGAAGAAAGAAATGCATCCTTCTGTGTAAAATAGTCCCTACACAAAACTACTGAAATTTAAGCTTAAAGTCTTTATGCACTGCAAAATATTGTCTACTGTGTCATGATAAAATTTAGAATACGTAGAATTCTATGTATAATATGTAGAATATTCACATGCTTGAGAGATGGGAGACTTCCTTAATAATTTGTTCTTTAAGCTGTTTTAAGTAAGCTGTAAAGGTAGAAATAATTTAAGTGGTTTATGGATATATAATAATGGAGTTAAAAAATGAAGCATCCATTGCAGTTAGAGCTAGTCAGAAATGTAATGACTACATCTTCTGATGAACTGTTTTATAAACTTCTCTGAGATTATGTTTTATTCTGGGAAGTTTCTAATGGGACTGAAAATACAGAAACTCTTCCAAAGCTGCACATAGAAGCCCCCTGATTTCTATGTTTTTTCCCTCTAAAACAAAAGTTTGCTCAATAAGCTGTTCAATTAAAAGCTAGATTTGGTGCCTGAGTATTGCAAAGCAAGGAGGTAAGCAGAAAGCTCTTCAGCTTCCCACTGCTTCCTCTACCCCACAGCAGATGCCATTTATTAACCCTGTGCCATCTATGCATTTTGTTGGGCCATTTTTATAAACTAGATCAATGGCTTATGTTAAAGGCAACCATTCAGAAGGATCAATTAAAACACTGGAAGTCACTTCATGAAATAAAACAAATCAATTTGTGCCTCCGAAAGAACTGTTAAATTTTGAAAGATAATCTCACAGTTTTGACTTGACTGACAAAAATGGACCTCGTACTAGATCACGATTTTTTCATTGAGTAACAGTAAGCAACTGCTGTCTCTTTTTTGCAGTTCAGGAATCTCTGAAAATACAAAACAAGAAATAAGCTACCAACATAAATTTACGTATACACTCTGGACTGAATAGGGCACTATCTATATAAATTAAAAAATCACAGAATAATAAAATGGCAGAGATGACATTCTTCATAGTAGAGGTGCTTCAGCCCTCTCATCTTCATGGCCTTCCTCTGGACTTGCTCCAACAACTTCACATCTTTCCTGTGCTGGGGGCTTCAGTCCTGAAGGTGGCACTCCAGATGGAGCTTTACAAGGGCAGAGTAGATGGGGACAGTCACCTCCTTCACCTTGCTGTAACTCCTCTGTTGATGCATCCCAGGATACTGTTGGGCTTCCAGGATGCAAGAGCACACAGCTGGCTGATGCTAAGTTTTTCATCTTGCAGGATCCCTATGCCCTTTTCTGCAGGGCTGCTGTCAAGGAATTCTTCTCCCATTCTGTACACAGATCTGGGATTCCCCTAATCCAAGTGCAATAGTTTGCACCTGGCTTTGTTGAAACCCACTAGGTTCACGTGTCCAATTTTCAAGCCTGTCCAGGTCCCTCTGCGTGGCATCCTTTCCTTCTGATGTATCAACTGCACCACTCATCTTGGTGTTGTCTGCAAACTTGCTGAGAATGCACTCAATTCCGTAGTCTGTGTCACTGATAAAAAAGTTAAAGAGTACTGGTCCAAAGATGGATGGCTGAGGGACACTAATCATCACCAGCCTCCACCTGGACATTGAGCACTGACCATAACACTCTGGCCATGGCCTTCCAACCACTTCCTTATCTAAAAAATAGCCTATCCTTGGGGCACATCTCTCTCTAATTTGGAGATAACGATGTGTTGTGGGACCATATCAAAGGTCTTGCAGAAGTCTAAGTAGATGCCATCAGTTGTGCTCCTTTTGACCACCGATGCCATCACTCCATCATAGAAGGCCCCCAGATTGGCGTGGCATGATCTGTCCTTGGTTAAGGACAGATAAGAATAGGAAATAGCTATATTCCTCATTAACATAATTTCACTACAATCAACTTTTTTCTTGTGGAGTCTATGTGAAAGATGATCATATAACTCATACATTTTAGTGGCAAATAGTCCTACTAAAATATTTTGTCAAAGTTCATATACCAGTGCTACCCAAAACTCCATCTCTGTCAAGTAAATATTTTTTTATTTCCCATTAAATATAGGGAGTACAGGTTACTATGGTGATCGACAGAATACAGACTAGACTCTGATTCATCGTAATTGCCATATGCTAGAGGAAAAAAATACCTGAACATCATCTTCCAATTTCAAGCTGTATTTCTGAAAAATATTTTCAGAATATAAAGTGATTTGATGGCATCCAAATAACACTGGGTGAAGTATCTCAAATAGAAAAGTGTAGCAGCAGGGTGCTCCTTCAAATGAAAGTGTTTTAGGTCTCAGATGTTTTAAAACTCATGATTACAAATCTTATCTTTTGTCCTTTTATTGTATACAATGAAATACAGAATTATGATACATGAGAAGACCTACAGAGTGACTTACTATGTGCCAAATTGTCACAAACATACATCTTTGTTTAGATCATGTACACCTCATCTTTTCCAGTTGTATTCTCTCAGTACCTAGTTGAATCCAAACCCATTTACTCTGTATTTTACATTCAAACTTTGACATTGGGTAGCTGCAGGGCAGTAACTGATCTGATGTCAGAGTTTTGGTGGCTTCACTGTTTTTATAAGAAAAATGTCCATGCTTTTATTGCATGTAATTTCACTCCTTCAATTTGCAGTTCAAAGTCTTAAGAAAATACTGCATTAATGTTAACATATTTTTCCTTGGTAATCTATACTTCAAAATGTATAATAAACACACTGGTTTTTCAAATACATATACAGAATTTCATACCACAAATTTACATGCAATGCTATATTTATTTCCAGTCATTCCTGGGCATAGTTTCTCATAATGAAACAAATCTTTGATTGCTGTGAAGTTCTATGATGAACATCCCAGTGATCTTCACAGTGTCACTGAAATGCTTTGGAAATGAAGATGGCAGTACTAGGGCTTAAAAAATTGGGAATGCCTAAGGAAGATACAATTGATGTTGCTTTAAATTGTATACAGTTTCATTCTAAAATATTTCAGCTAATTTATGTCCCTGTACTTCATTAGATCTACTGAATATTCAAAGTAATTCAAACAAAAAGATCACCCAACTGACCTTCAGAACTCATCTCTCAATTTACTGAAATCTCTAAGTACATTCAAGACATGAATAGTAGCTTTGAGATGTGTCTGATTTTCCCAAATATATCCATTCAATCTAATAAGTAAAAGTGTCTCTTCATGTTACATTTGATGAGTTTTTTGAAAGAGATAATAACCTACGTTTTTAATTGTAAGGCTGCAAAGGGACTGAGTGAAAGGGATAGAAATAACTTATGATCCAATGTAAGATACCAACTACTGCCCACTCTGGAGTCTTGGAGCTCTACACAATACTTACTTAGCACGTGTCTTTTTATCAGTTTTATCTCTGGTCCCAGTCCTGCTCTTCCCAGGAGTGTTCATGGTGGTGTTATAGTGACTTTAAGTCTCACAAAGATTGCACAGCACAGTATTTGTCTACAATCTTTACAGTTCAAAAAGGCATGCCAGTGGGATCATAAATATATGAAGCCTTTCCTTCAAAAGATTGGAAAGCAAGAGATTCAAAGGACAATAAAATCCAGAGCCCTTAGCTTTTGTAATTTGGTGCTATTATAGAAGACATTTTCTGCCCAGATGAATATTGCTTACCTGAAGAACACAAATTCTCAGCTGGAGTAGCTGTGAGAGAACAGCAGACTGTCTCCAATGTGGTCTTTCTTCCAAATATCTAAAGAGAGAAAGACAAAAGAAAAGAGAATGTATTTCATATTTCGTATTATTGGCAGCATTTTTTGGATTTCTTGAGGGCTTTAGAACAACATAATAATAAAGTCGGGATGTATTTTTTTTAGAAGACATGGTGATTCAAACAGAAATTCTTATTTACTGCTTGTAAAAACTTTATGACATAGCTGTATAATCCATCAATTAACCCAGATACTCAAAAGGTAACAAGTAACCCTGTTAAACTACATGCCCATTACAAACTAACTCTTACTTTATAACCTTTAGTTAATCAGTGTCACTCTGCTGTCACTCTCTTAACACATCACTTCTCCTTAACACAGGTGCTTTTGTCTTTAAAATGCCATCTTAAATATCATCAGCACTTGCAATCTTCTGTACAGACATGTAAAATTGAAATAGATGTGTCAAATATATCTAAAATGGAAGTAGTCCACTAAAATGGAAGTTATTCAATGAAAATCCATATGGATAAACAATTAATACATTAACAGCTCTTCTTCTCTGACCTAAACATTGTTCTTCATTATAGCCTGGCTGACAGGATTGCAACACAAATGACCCATACTCTCTAAAAGCACCAGCTGTTTTGATTGCTCCTTTGTAACAACAACATAAAAAGCTCCTCAGAAATTAGCTCACTAACTTCAGCCTTTTATGAGATGACCTTCATTCCCTAGCTTGTATAGATATATACAGATATCTATGCAATTCTCTGTCTGTATCTCCCCTGAGCTCTATTCTGCACTAATACTCATGTCTTTCTATTTTACCTGGCATGGGCATGGAAAGCAAATGTAACTAGAACATGAACATGCCCACAGATGGGTCAGTCTTCTTGTCAGAAAGCAGTCTAGTCATTTTTCCATGTTACTCCAACATTAACAAAGGCTCAGGCAATCAACAGCTGTCAGCTTACAGAACTGCAGAAAGAATATATACTTAAAATTCTTGATTGAATTTTAAATTCAGTTCTTAGTTTCCCTAATAAACATTTTCCTCTATGAATTTGACCAAGAGATTTTTTTCTTCCAACTCTGCTACTCTAAGCAAATACAAGATTTCTCAGCCATGCAGGTAGCACGGGCTATATAAATGACTGGATGACAATCAGACACAATGGTAAGTCAAACACATGGGCCATTAAAAAGCCTGGATCAGTTTGACAACTACATGTTCCAGGTCTGCTGTTATTAAGTTTTGTTCTGAATTATATTCTTCAGCAATTTATATGGGGAAAAAAACACAAAGAACATTTGATGACGTGTGTTGGTGCCCTAATGGGAGATTTCAACAAGAGTAATTCCTACCCAGGCATAAGCTTCAAGGCAAGGTATGTGTGAAATGTCTTAGATGGAGAAAATAACATTTTTTGGAAGAAAAATCTACCAGCTGCTGAGATTTGAGCTCAAAGTGGAATTGCTATGAGTGGAGATAAAGTTAGACAGACTGACATTTGTAAGCTTATACTTTGTAGTTTTCCATGTTGGTGCAGGCAGAGCACAGGTCCAGGATGAAAATGTTTTAACAATCACTTGCCATACACAATCAAGTAACCGTAAGAATAAAACACAGATGATGCTACATGAGATCCCAGGTTTTAGCTGTCCCACCCAGAATGCTGGATATATTCTCTCTCACTCATTCTGTAAATAGTGCCTACCTCTTGCAGCCCTCAGGCTCTGCAAATCATTGGGAAAGAGCAAAACAGCCAGTGAGAGTGTTTACTTCTGCCATACTATCATCTGTTCCGTCCAGCCTCCTCCCTTTTTCTAGCTCTAAAATCATGGCCTGCAATTCTGTCAGTACTTTGCTGGCTCAGGAAAGCCTGCAACACCAAGACAAAATGAATTAATGTTTATTTTTCTGGTTGTTACTTTTCTGATGTGCTTGCAAACTGTGCTATTTTAAAAGTCAAATTTGCTATGTGAATCTCTGCTAGAAGGACTCCAGAAATCAGTAAGTGGCAGCAATTTCTTTAGTTTCAGTCTGTGGAGGAGACCCATTCTTAATTTGGGTGGTAGGAATGGCTTTTTTTGCTCAGCTTTTTATGTGGAAATTTTGGAAATTTTCTTTCACACACATGTTATTCCATACTTCCTTATATAGAAGTCTATAAGTATAGACTCTTTCAAGGAGTACTTGAAATTGCCTTCTGAATCTAAAATCAGACTGAAAATTATTGTAAAATTTCAGCATAGCCTGAAGCAGAGTTCATTGTACCAATCAGCAATGCCAGACACAACCATCTTGTAGTTCAGGTATAAGACAGATATACATAAGTACATCTATCCTTCCTTTCGTCTTTGATTGTTCTGTACCAAACATTTTCGGGAAGGAACATTCACTCTCTGTTTTCACCATTCCAAAACAGCTTTTTTTAAGATGCTGTTCATCTGAAACCCAGGAGCTGCCATCAAGATTCTGCAGCTGTGTATATGGATAGTAGTGTGTATGTATATGTATAGTAGTGTGTATGCATATGTATATGCCAGTAGTTCCCTAGAAACCAAGAGAACTGAGGCACAGAAATTTTGAGGATGTCTGCCCTAGGCTTCTTTTTGCACCAACCAGCATTAATATGTAAGTATTCAAATAAGATATCTTTTGTCGCACATAGGATAACTGAGATACAAACATGCAATACATTTGCTACTCTGCAATCAGTGTCCCAGTGCAAACCCAAAGAGTTTTCTATCCTTTTATGCTTTCCCCACAATGTACCTACAACAGAGCACACCAAAAAGGTATCTCCATGGTATAGTTCATGTGTTTTACTTTATCCAAGTTTTGCCTTGTAAATGCAAGGAATGTTTAGCTAAGTAAAGCAGGTAAATATCCGCATAGATTTCTTTCAGTGTATAGCTTCCAACACCAAAACACCTGCAGTAAGCTGGCTGAAAATAATTCTATGTTGTGAGACTGGTCCTTTAATCCTACCCTTGCAAAAATAATAATAATAATAAATAAATAAAAACACTCTGTTTTCCCTCCTGATACACAAAAGATGTTGTTGTATTTCAGGTAGTCTTGATCAAGAATTAATGATCTAAAATGTAATTTGAATGCAATTATGGGGAAAAACTATTAAAAATCCTATTAAAAATGACATAAGTTCCAGTATTGTATTACCCATTTTTAGATTGCTTTTATTTAAAAAGAAAGAAAAAAAATATGAATGAGGAAATTGTACCCAAATAAGGTACATTCTAAGAGAGGAACTAATTGTAATTCTATTTAGTTTTTTCCATTAATTCACTAAAAATGAATTCCGCTCTGAGTGAAATATTCTACATTATGCTTTGTATTAAACTCTTGTGAATACATAATTTTCAACAACTTTTGAAACAACTGATGTGGTTACACTTGAAAAAAAAAGATAATAAAAGAAAAGAAAAACACAACAGCAGTTTCAGTTTCTGTAGTGATCTGTCAACATAGTGAACTGCATTTATTTAATTGTAAGCTCATTTATTGCTGAGCTCCTATAATACTTCTGGTGGGATTATAAGGTGCTTAACATAGGAAACAGCTTTCAGTATTTACCAAAATCAAGAGCAGTCCTACCAGAAGGAGAATCTGACTTTCTACTTCAAAATATCATTATATGCTTAGCAAAAAAAAACAGAACAAAAGACAGGGTGGTTTCAAAACCTGAGATCTCTTTGAACTGTGGATTAAGACTCGTTGTTGATCATTTGGAGCTTCTTAACCAAAAGGTCAAAGCAGAATGTCTGGAGCTTTACAGTATATGCTTTCTGGAGCTTTACTGTATATGCTTACAAGCTGTTAAAGCAGCTCCTGAATGGTCCTAAATAAATCCACTTAATTGCTCTGAGGTCAGGAAAGCAGCATTCTGGTCTGGCATTGATTGAGTGGCTTTTTAGTTCTATTTTCACAAATTCCTCAGCAACTAAGCTGTCATCACCCAAAAATTGCTGGTTTAGGCTCCTCCTGCGAGTACTGTACGCTAGTCACAGAGTGTGAGCATCAGAATAGTTCCAGCCTAGCTTTCCCTTAAGATGATATAATAGAATACTAACCAGAATTATTCCAGTGAAGAGTGAGCAGGAGACACCACAAAGTTTCTCATTCATTCGATACCAAAGAAAGGGATCTATGTAAGGATGTAAATTTTATATCCTATTAACAAGTGTCATTCAGATTCTTTAAGAAAGACAACCTACATGAAACTATAGATGCATACAAATGTACAAGTGATCAGAAAGTATCTTATAAACCAGGGGGGAAAAAATGTAGTTTTGGAAATTGTTAATTCTCTTTGAGCTTGAACATATATTCCATTTGGTGAGGAAAGAAGGCTGTTGTTGGGTTTCAAAAGATAGTCCCATACTTATCTCCTGAAGGGTAACTTTTCTTCAGTCCTAGTTTTATTATCTGTTATATCATTTCCTTACAGCTGGGTTGTGGCAGAGCAATTCCTCTGCCATACACTTGGCTATAGTTCATTGCTGTGACATAGTGACACTGCTCTACAGGATTTAGTGCTTTGAATAAAGTGTGGGAAAAGGGATATTTAATGCCCAGAGGAGAGGAATGGTTGTAGATGCAATGGTTTCTGATGCATGACTTTAACATACAACCTCAGTCTGCTTGCATTTCATTTCCCTGGGTGGAAACATTCCAGTTAAGGTACCTTTTATCACTTGAAGATAAATGAGTGATCTGCAACAATGCTGACATTTTTTCAAGCAGCCAGGAGGTCATGGTGGAAGTCTTCATCTCAGACAAGAAAATGATATTATACTATTCATTTCTGTCTCTTACATAAAGGGATAATTTGGGTAGTACCTTGCTGCCAAGATCCTTCAGAGACCTCTATCTCAGTGATGGCACTTAAATGACAGGAGAACTTGGTAGCAACAGTTGTTCCTTTTACCTTATGTGTTTTAACCTGTCAGGTGTCTCAGCACCATGAAGTCATTCTCTCCCTTCCTCCCTTCCTAGTGGGATGGGAGAAAGAATCAAAAGGGAATTAAAAAACAAAAAAGAAACAAAAAAGAAACAGTGAAGTAGAACTCATGGGTTGAGATAAAGCTATTACCTAAGACAGAGAAAAGGAGAAAAGGAAAAGGATAATAATGATGACAAATACAAATACATATTTTATATATATATATGTATGTATCTATGTATACATACAAATACAAACATAAATATATAAATATATATAACAAGTGATGCACAAGCAATTGCTCACCGCTGACAGATGACCAGCCCTCAGGTAGTGGAAGAGAGAAAAGTAAATTCCCACCCCCTTCAGAAACTCTCCTTCCACGAGATGTTATATGGTATGGATTTTCCTTTTGGCCAGTTTAAGTCAGCTGCCCCCTCCCAGCCCTTTCATAGAATCATAGAATCAGGTTGGGAATGACCTGTAAGATCATCTAGTCCAACCGTCTTCACATTACCACTGCTATCACAGACTAAACGGTATCTTGTAGCTCCTCATCCAGACACTCCTTGAACACTGCCAGGTAAGGCAATTCCACCGCTTCCTGGGACAGCCATTCCAGTGCCTGACCACTCTCTGAGAGAAAAAGTTTTTCCTCATGCCTAACCTAAACCTCCTCTTGTACAACTTGCAGCCATTTCCCCAGGTCCTGTTTGTTGCCTGTGAAAAGAGGCCAAACCCCTCTTCACCACAACTTCCCTTCAGGAACTTGTAGAGGGTGATGAGGTCTCCCCTGAGCCTCCTCTTCTCCAGACTAAACAATCCCAGCTCCCTCAGCTGCTCCTCACAAGATTTGTGCTTCAGACCCCTCACCAGTTTTCTGCCCTTCTCTGGACACTCTCCAGGTCTCAACGTCTCTCTCGTAGTGAGGGGCCCAAAACTGAACACAGCACTCGAGGTGCAGCCTCACCAGAGCTGAGAAAAGGGGGTGATCACCTCCCTGCTCCTCCTGGCCACACTATTCCTAATGCAGGCCAGGATGCCATTAGTCCTCTGGGCCACCTGGGCACACTGTCGGCTCATGTTCAGCTGAGCATCAACCAACACCCCCAGGTCCCTTTCCCCTTCACAGTCATCCAGCCTCTCATCCCCAAGCCTATAACGCTGCATGGGGTGGTTGGGGCCTGTACAATCAAGGAAAAATAATATAATTGAAAGGTACAAACAAAATATAATAGATGTATAATCAAGGTATGGAAATAAACCAACAAGAGACCTAGGCACAAGGGGAACAAAGAGAAAATAGATGGAACGCTTACCCGTGTAGAGGGCTCACCTCAAAAGGCTCCAAAGGAGTGGACCTCTCAGAAGAGATCCTTCCTCCCTGGCAGTCAGCACTTAAATGGGTCTGGAGAGGTGGAGCCTGGCTCCACCCCTTCCTGCAGCACAGGTGAATTGCTTTCACCTGTGCTCCCAGGGCTGACATACTGCTCACCTTAGATAACTAATCAAAGGTTCAGGTTGTGATTTAGCAGTTCCCATACACTCCACCCCTTCATAGCATGAACCAAATGATTAGGTTGACTATAGGGTAAGCTTTCCCTACTACAGAGATCCATTATATCGCGATGCTTATACAATTTCCATCGCAACGCATGTTGGTACAATTCAAGACAAGTGACGATTGGTGAATCGTTGATCTTCTTTTATGGGCCAGTGCTGGATGATGTTACTGGAGGCATGCGGTCATGAGGTGCAGGTCCATCTTACATTTCATCAGTCCCATGTAGACCATCATCAGGCGTTACACATGATCCAATTGTAATACTGCAATGCCTTATTGGTATTTTGTTCCTTCCAGTGATCCTGAAGGCTCAAAGACTCACGGGGAGTAATACAGATGTTTCAGAGGTACCAAGAGGGGTAGGTCCACTCTCCAGGGCAAGATACAGGCCTTGTTTCTATCTTGGGTCAACATTTCTGCTTGTACTGGGGCACGTCCCGGCTGCCTATACCACACTTTTTGGCCAGATATCTGCGGCTGCATAACTACATCAGGCACCAGAGGAGGTGTCCTGATCTGCCATAGGGACATGATGGGGGTCCCTTTAGCAATGAAGATCGGAGTGTTGACCATAATATCAGTAGGCCATGTACCTATTACTGGAGGGACTACTGAGCCTCCCACCTCCAACAGTCTCCCCCAAGGTGCAAGTAGGCCACACCACTTTGGTCCTACCTGCACCTTCCAAGGCCATTTTATCCTATGAGTGCCTGGTTCTAAGTTCACAGGGGCAGGGAGCAGAAGATTGTTTTCATTACCGATCTGAGGTTTTATCTGAAGATCAGTGCCCATAATTTGGATCCTAAGCAGGGTGGCCCATGTGGTCTGCAACATTCTCAAGGCACTGAGTCTGCCGTCTTGAGGTCTTTCATTCGAGTCCCGCAAAGTTTCATACAGTCTCTTTGTCCATCCTTGCAGGGACTGGGAGTCTGTCTTCAGGGCGGCCTTAAGAATACCATTATAACATTCAATGAGACCAGCCCCCGTTGGATTATATGGCAGGTGGAATCGCCATTCGATGTTATTTTCTTCTGCCCAGCGCTGTATCATTGCACCAGTGAAATGAGTCCCTTGGTCACTCTCGATGACTTGAGGTGTCCCATAGGCAGACATGAGTTTAGTGAGTGCCTTGATGGTATATGCCTGGTTTTCTTTCGGTACCGGATAAGTCTGCAGAAGCCCACTTGCAGTATCAATGCAGGTTAGGGCATATCTTGCCCCCTCAGATCGAGGAAGGGGTCCAATATAATCGACCTGCCATCGCTGGAGAGGATTGTGTCCTTCAGCAAGATGGGCTGTCGTTTCGGGCAACTATCTCGGCCTCATCTTAGAGCAAGCGTCGCAATCTTGGCATGCCTGGACAATGTCAGGTATTTGTATGGGCAGTCCCCATGCTTTAGCAGCTGCCCACATTGTCTTTTGTCCTGCATGCCATAGTTTCTGATGTAACCAACGGGCGATGTTCTCAGATGATGAATTCTCAATCCATCTGACTCGAGCCAGTGTGTCAGCATCATTGTTTCCTGGTGACTGTAGGGGCTGATGACCAGAAACATGGTAGACACATACAGTCCTGTGTTTGACTGTGTTCCATATGTCTAACCACGTCTTTGCCCCACATTGGTCAGGCATAGATAGTCCATTCCTGGGTGGCCCACTGTGCAATCCAAAAAGTGAGCCCCCGGTACACAGCCCAACTATCTGTGCAGATGTTCAGAATGCCATCACCGGGTTCTTTGGTTATAACCACCCACACAGCTGGTAATTCTGCCCATTGGATGCTCTGACCATCCCCCTCGTCAAACCAGATTGTCTCGCTCGAAGGATGGTATGCTATTGCTCTCCACTTGCTTGGGTTACCCTTGCTTGACCCATCTGTGTACCAGGCATCTTCAGGGATAGGATATTTCCCCTCCTGAACGGGACTCTTCTCTGGTGGAGCGACCAGTGTTTCTCTTGGTGCATCACTATGATAGGTCACTGGGCCAAGGATCTTCTGAAGTTCTTCTTTCAAAGGTGATGAAGACAGACTGCTCCTTTGGCTGAGGTAAGCGACCCATCGTGCCACTGTTTGCGCTTGGGCCACCCCTGTCTCAGGAAGGTGGGTTAGATCTTTCACCCACCCCTGGATTGGCAGAGTTGTTTTAACTATGACTTCAGCTGTTTGAGTTATTGGCTCTACTGCCTGTAATGCTGAATAGGCAGCCAATAACTGGTTTTCAATCATGCTGTTTCTTTCTTCTGCTCCATGCCAAACCTGAGACCAGAACCCAATAGGGGTCCGAACAGAACTCTGGCGTTGCCACAGGCCCCAGCCAAAGCCATCTTGAGTCACATGAACATCCAACTCAGCTGGGAGGGTAGGATCAAATATACCCAACGCCTGGGCTTGTTTAACTGTCAGTTTCGCCTGTTGAAAAGCATCCTGTTCTGTTTTCCCCCAGTCCCATAGCTGCCCCTTTTTTGTGAGTCTGTACAGTGGCCTCAGCAGCTGCGCTAGGTGAGATATAAAGGAACACCAATAACCCAATATACCCAGAAACTCTTGCAGCTGCTTCGATGTTGTAGGGACTGGGAACGCCTGAACTTTATCTGTAACAGCACTGGGTAGTACTTTAGTCTTTCCTGACCAAACCACCCCCAGGAATTTTACGGACAGGCCCGGACCTTGCACCTTTTGGGGATTTATAGCCCATCCCTCCTGTTGCAAATAGGTGGTTAATGAATCTGCCGCCTGCCCTACTGCCTCCAGTGAGTCGGATGTCAACAGGAGATCATCAATGTAATGATACAGATTAACGTCATCGGGTTTTTTCCAATCCGCCAGGTCACGCGCCACTAGATTATGGCAATATGTTGGTGAGTGCACGTACCCCTGTGGCAGGACCTGAAAGGTCCACTGCCTGCCTCCCCACGTAAACGCAAATTGGTCTTGCGACTCCTCAGCAATTGGGATGCTAAAAAACGCATTTGCTAAATCTAGGACACAATGATAGGTTTTTATCTCCCTACTCAATGTGTCCATTAGAGAGGCAATATTAGGTACGGCTGCATGAATAGGCAGCGTGACCTTATTTAATTCTCTATAATCCACTGTCATTCTCCATGTGCCATCCAACTTTCGCACTGGCCATAAGGGGGAATTATATGGGCTGTGCGCAGGTCTTATAATACCCACTTTTTCTAATTCCTGCACTGTTCTCAATATTTCTTCTTGCCCACCGGGAGTCTATATTGCCTTACATTAGTAATCCGGTGCGGTTTCAGCAGGCAAATAGGCCCATGTTTCGCATGGCCTCTCAATATCGCCTGCACCGCCTGGATACTGATGCATCTCTGTCGAAGTCTGAACTCTCCTACAGTTTTCTGGAGAGCCAGACCCCATAGAATATCTATGCCCAGTATGTATTCTTGAACTGGGGCAATAGATACCTTATACTCCCAGGGTGGGAGGCGCCCAACCCCCAGTTTTAACCATGTTTGGGTGACAGGAATAGTTTGTCCCCCAAAACCACCAATCATCACTTTATCGCCATTAGATTTAGATGGGTCTCCATAGATAATCGATGTTTCTGCCCCTCTGTCTACCAGTGCCATAACTCTCTGTATGTTTTTCCAGGACCAGTAAATTGTTAGTTCTACATAGGGCCTCCAGTCCCGTCTGGAGGCCCTAGGGGGACTAACATCCCTCATCACACCATAAACTGTGCCAGGGCTAATTCTTTTGCCTCTGATGTCTCAGGCATTGTAGCCCAAGACACCTGAGGTGGCTTTTTTTTCCTATTGGGAACAATAAAGTCTTCTAAGTTCCATGTCTGTGTTGGCATTCTTTCTATGACACTTACCCTTTGTTTTTTAGGGTAAGTTTGAAATTTTTGATTGTCCTTTAACTGTCTCCAGAGCTGGAGGAGGACATAATTAGGCTGGCGGTCAGTTTTAGCAAATTGAACCCCAGCCCGGATCAGATCATTAAACATTTTTTTTTTTGAGAAACCCTTATGTGTCCCGATTGAGAAGCCCGAGTAGCTGGCATTCTGATTTTAGTTACCGGCAATACTTCGGCCTCTTCTAATAATCTAACATTGCGTTTCGATTGTAGGCGTTCCGTCTCTCCTAAATCGGCTACTAACTGAGCAGCCTGCTGGACTACTGCTTCCGAAGCTACTAGAGGATTTAATACAGAAACCAAGGTTCCATATAAGTGAGAGGAAGTTTGTTGTAAGATTAGGCCCCTCATTCCCACTGAGAATTTTTCCATGTCAGGTCCATCGAATGCATCTTCATAGATGGCTTCCCTGAAACCCAATTCTCGAATGTAATTTTGAAGGTCCTCCATGGAAGACCACATTCCTGAATGTAAGGGTATATCCATTTTGTTTGGCCATACCATACAGCTGGCCGCCATTAACCTAGCTATTATAGAGTGGTTCTCATCAGTGTGGTGACTACCTGCATAAAGCCTTTGTCTAAGAGCAGGGTGAGTGGTCATAGAAGCTAATTTAGCTATTTCTGGGCCACTTACTATGACACTTTCTGCCCCAGAGTCCCAAAGTCTCCACAGCCAGGCCGGTACCTTTTCTCTGGATCTTTGTCGGAATTTTTGTACTAGATCCATTAATTCCATTGCCGTGTACAGCCGGGCCATCCTGTGCAAATGAGTCTGGGTAGGGGGCCACTGATCTGGTGGCACCCCTACCCATCTGTCTTGAATTTTGTTTGTTTTTTGAGTTACCACTGGACAGACTTCCAGTGGTTCTAAACGAATAGGAGCTTCAAGATCTGACTTGGATCTTTTATCTTCTTGATCAACATGATCTACTGGTTGAGGAATTAGGTCATCAGTAATATTACAAACTTGGCCTATCAGATGTAGGGTTGATTTTTTCCCTGTTAAGAGGCTAAGTTCCTGTTCCAGTTTTTCAATATGGTCTTTGAGAAGTTGGTTCTCACTTATTAAGGTATTATTATTCACTTCAGAAGTACTTAAAACTTTTAGTAGAAGCCATGCCACTATAGAGGCAGCTAGTTGCCTTTCTTTTGTAATCAGTATATCTTTACTGAGTCGTTGAAAGTACTCAGCTAAACAATATGGGGAGGTGTGTCCCATATCAAGTAAGGGACCCCATTTTTTGATTACGCTTGCTAATTCATAATAAGGAGATCCCACAAATCCTGGGATCTGTCCTGGTATCATTTTATCTAAGGGGAGAGTGTTCTCCCCCTTGATCCATTTACAAAAACTCCAGAGGAAAGACATGATATAAATTTAGATGTATTTAGTTTGCCTGCCTGGCTCGCCAAGTGTACAATCGAAGAAAAATAATATAATTGAAAGGTACAATCAAAATATAATAGATGTATAATCAAGGTATGGAAATAAACCAACAAGAGACCTAGGCACAAGGGGAACAAAGAGAAAATAGATGGAACACTTACCCATGTAGAGGGCTCACTTCAAAAGGCTCCAAAGGAGTGGACCTCTCAGAAGAGATCCTTCCTCCCTGGCAGTCAGCACTTAAATGGGTCTGGAGAGGTGGAGCCTGGCTCCACCCCTTCCTGCAGCACAGGTGAATTGCTTTCACCTGTGCTTCCAGGGCTGACACACTGCTCGCCTTAGATAACTAATCAAAGGTTCAGGCTGTGATTTAGCAGTTCCCATACATGGCCAAAGTGCAGGACTCGGCACTCGGCCTTGTTGATCGTCATCCCATTTGAAGGGCCTCCCTACCCTCAGGCAGATCGACACCACTTCACAGCTTGGTATAATCTGCAAACTGAGGGTACACTCAATCCCCTCATCTAGGTTATCACTAAAGATATTAAACAAGATAGGCCCCTGTACTGAACACTGGGGGACACCACTAGAAACAGGTCGCCAGCTGGACTTTGCTCCATTAACCACTACCCATTGGGTATGTCCCTCTAACCAGTTCCATACTCAAAGAATGGTATGCCTGTCCAGGCCACGGGCAGCCAGTTTCCACAGGAGAATCCTGTGAGAGACTATGTCAAAGGCTTTGCTGAAGTCTACATCGACAGCCCTTCCCTCATCTACTGGTCTGGTCACTCAGTCATAGAAGGAGATGAGGTTGGTCAAGCACGACCTGCCTTTCATGAACCCGTGCTGGCTGGGCCTGATCCCCTGGACACCATGCACATGCCATGGGGCCCAAGATGATTTGCTCCATGATTTTCCCTGGTACCGAAGTCAAGCTGACACAGCCCTTCTTGAAAACAGGAGTCGCATCAGCAAGCCTCCAATCCTCTGGGACCTCTCCAGATAACCAGGAGTGCTGATAGATGTCCGAGAGCAGCTCAGCAATCACCTCTGCCAGCTCCCTCAGCACCCTAGGGTGTAGGCCGTCCAGTCCCATGGACTTGTGACAGTCCAGATGGAGGAGGAGCTCTCTGTCTCCACCTCAGTTGCTGTGGGTATATTCTGAGTAGCATCCCAGACTTCCAGATCAGGGCATAAAATGCCCAGAGGATGACTAGTCAGGCTATCAAAGGCAGATGCAAAGAGGGTATTGAGGACCTCAGCCTTCTCCTTGTCCTCAGTGGCCACATTCCCTACTGCATCAAGTATAGGATGAGAATTATCCTTGGTTCTTCTTTTAGAGTTGATATATTTGTAAAAGGATTTTTTACTCTCTTTTACTGCAGTGACCAATCTGAGTTCAAGTTGGGCTTTTGCCTTCCTAACTTCCTCCCTGCATACCTTAGCTAATTTCTTGTAATCTCCCCAGGTAGCCCGTCCCTTCTTCCAGAGGACATAGACTCTCTTTTTCTTCCAGAGTCTCACCAGTAGTTCCTGGTTCATCCACACTAATCATCTTCCCCTACAGTTCGCCTTACGGCACTCAGAGACAGCCTGTTCTTGTGCTTTTAAGATTTCCATCTTGAGGAGTGTCCAGGCTTCCTGGACACCTTTATCCTTAAGAAGAGACTCCCAAGGGATCTGTGCTACAGGAGTCCTGAACAGATCAAAGTCCACCCTCCGGAAGTACTTTGTTAGAATGAGCTGGGAAACTGGAAAGTCCTTGGCTCTATACAACACTGCTTAGCAGTAATAAAAACATTGATGTGCTGTCAACATTGTTTTTCTCCTGGAACCAAAATGTAGCACCATACTAGATACTCTGAAGAAAACAGTTCTAACCCAGCTGAAACTAGGACACCTGAACATTCAGCGTCATGTTCAGGATTTTGCAGACTCTTCTGCTTAGGGGAAGAAATATGTGATGAAGCCTGGTAGCTCTTTGAAGACCTTCAATTTTTTTAAGAGGACATAGACTTCTTTTCTTGATTACTGGAGAAATGCAGCAGCAGCATCTCTGCTCACAGCTTCTGACATTTTAAGTTGCTCTTGCTAGGCTGAAACCTCTTCTCATGTTTGTCTCTCTCTCTCTCTCTCTCTCTTTCTCTCCTTTTTCTCAAGTGTGTAATTCAAAAAAGCAGAGTTGTGAGTTTCTTCTGTTCCATACACATACAGGTACAAAAACACATTTCTCCCACAGAAACAATATCCTCTGCCCCAATTATAAGGAAGATACATTGCTTCTTCAGGCTTCAAAGGAACACTGAATTAATATTGAATGCAAATATATTTTTATTATTGTAGTGGTTTGAGTTTGTACAGTATCTCTGAGGATACTGTTATATGGGAAGTGAACATGAGCCAGTACAGTGCCCTCACAGCCCAGAAAGCCAACCAGATCATCCTGGGCTGCATCTGAAGAAGCATAGCCAACAGTGTGAAGGACAAGATCCTGACCCTCTGCTCTGTGCTGGTGAGTCTATGATTCTATGAATCTAACACAGTGTGCCTAGCAACATATTTTCTATAATTTTACCAAGCGGTGTGTCGCGGGTTAAGCAAGATCTACCTGTGCCCGTGACAGGGGGGCAGCTGGCCCAAAAGGGCCGCTGGCCCAAAAAGGGAAGGGGAAAAGGGAATGGGAAAAGAAAACAGCGGCAGCGATCTAAGGAGGCACACTTATTTACTAAATACTATATCAGAATACAGAATAATACAATATAATACAATATAATTGTAATTAAGCAAAAGAGAGAGAGAGAGTGAGTCCCAGAAACCGAAAGGCCTACTGTAAGCTCTAGGCGAAACGGCTGGAAGGCACCCCACGCTCCAAGGGATCCGGGAGAGTGTGTGATATCAGTCACGGGAGTGAGATTATATACTGTTCTGGTCCCGTGACTTATCTCCTGACCGTAATGTCCTCTGGGAAATGTAGTTTTCTTCTGTGAGCTATCCATACTTTACATGATGTTGTGATGTGGAATACTAATAGCAGAATTACAAAAGTATTAAACCATGACACGGTGTTATGTGGTTTTTGTGTTCAAAGGTGTATGGGAACTGCTGAGTCACGGCCTGAACCTCTGATTAGCCACCTGAGGCAAGCAATGTGTCAGCCCTGGAAGCACAGAAAGCAATTCACCTGTGCTGCAGGAAGGTGTGGAGCCAGGCTCCACCTCTCCTGGACCCATTTAAGTGGTGACTACCAGTGGGGAAGGATCACACTTCTGGAGATCCACTCCTCTGGAGCTTACTGAGTGAGCCTACAACATGGGTAAGCATCTCATCTGTTCTCTTTTGACCTTGCTTTGCATACCTCTCTTGTTTATTTCAATATTATGCTTTGATTATACCTTTTGATTATACAAAAGGAAACACTACTGAAGTGTTTCCTTTCATAGCAAGGCATGTATAGCTTTATTAGAAACAAAGACTATATACTGATGAAGTTTTTAAGCAAAAATCTCTATCTATTATACAAGAAATTCTTGATCTTTCCTTCTAACTTATTTAAATTTTTCTATGCAGCTCTGATAGAGGTGAGTTCTTTCTGGCAAGAGAGAAAGAAGAGCATATCTGTGTAACTGCTGCCTCTCAGCAGATCATACCAATCCATGTGCAAGCAACTTACACATACTCCTCTGAAGAAAGCACTAAAAGAAGCTATTTTCTCTAGCAGTGGTCTCAGCTCACCTGCTTTCCCAGTTCTCTCTAAGGTAATGGATGAGTTCTGATAGTATCACACCACCTGTGTAAAGGGAATTTCAACAGACACCATTTATTAAAGTCCAACACAGCACTCCTGCGTGCACTTCTCAGCTGCCATTGACTGGACAAAACAGAATCTCTATTGGAGAGAAGAAATGTTGAACTTCTGTTGTGTTTAATCAAAAAACATCTGATTTGGCAACAGATCTGCTAACTAGTTTCTTGCTCCAGAAGCATTTCAAGTACAGTTAATCTCTTTGACACCAGAGTATCCTGAGTTTATATCTTTGGATGACTGTTAGCAGAGAAGGAATTGATTTGCTAAAGTTTGGTAGTTAAGATTTCATTTTTCATCAAATAATCCCAATTTCTGTGCAGAGGCTTGCCTCTTCCCAGACTAGGTGAATGCTGTGCACACTCTAAATTATCTTCTCTTGTTTGTCCTAAAACACCTATTGGAGTCCCCTCTGAAGAACAGAAACAGAACAGCAGCAGCAAGGATTGAGTGAAAATAGTACAGAAATTCTGAAAACTGGCAGAAGCACTTGAGTAAAAGTGCAATCTTCCGAACTATTTTGGCTCTCACACTTTCTCCAACTCAGTGCAGAGTGACGTTTACAATTGTTAGCAGCCCTGTATGATGTAGCAGAGGAGAACTGTGTTCTCTTATTATGCTCTTGCCTGTTAAATTTATATTTCACCTGTTAAAGTGTTCTCAGTATTCTAGCAAAAGTAAAAGCAATCTGTAACTGAGTTACAGAAGGAATGAAAATATATTGTACATAGTAAGTTTGTTGTCTACAGAACAAACTGAAACAAAATCATCTGGTCTTCAAACAGTTTTGAAGAATTCATTATCACTCCTGAAAAATAAAAATGAAAATTAGAATTTGAAGTTCTGGATATGTCCATTGTTGCTTTTGTATTTTGAAATGCCTGACTGACATGCTGGGGGAGGCAGGAAAGAAAACACACACATTCTCCTCCAAACACTGTAATCTATCTTAACTGCAGGCTCCATGCAAATAGCAGTATGCCTTCATTGCACATACCTCTTAAAGTCATTCCTACTTGATTTTCTGTCTGCTAAATTTCATAAATTAGATCCAAAATAATCCCTAGTTTTCAGTCATTAGAAGTGCTAACATACATTATCCTTCCTACTTTGTCCTGGTCTGAGATGTTGGTTTAAAATAAGGTGAAATAAATGTTCCTGGACGTTGGAGAAGAGTTGCTGATTAATATTTATCTGGTTGGCTATGAAATGCTCTGAAAAACAGATTCTATATCTGTTCATATTTAATAAGTCAGATTTGGTCTATGTACAAGATACTAC
The DNA here is from genome assembly GCA_035772895.1 of Perdix hodgsoniae. Taxonomy (NCBI): domain Eukaryota; kingdom Metazoa; phylum Chordata; class Aves; order Galliformes; family Phasianidae; genus Perdix; species Perdix hodgsoniae. The sequence continues at coordinate 4,887,785 of JAPSGF010000012.1, read as the reverse complement.
TAGAATATTGGTATAATATCAACAAGAAAGCAGGAGGATAAAATGAAATTCAGGCAGAGAATGACCAGAGGATATGGGCATAGTACCTATTTTGTAGTATTTATCTTGATCTAAGCAGAGGAATGACTATTCGGTGTCCTTGAGAATATTGTGGATGAGAGAAAAAAATCTGGTGGAACAGTTGCATTTCTATTTATTGGTAGCAGCGTACAAAATCTTGCTCTCCTGAGCAACTAAATAATCAAGTAATCAAGTAGGGCTGTTTTTTCTTTTTTCTTTTCAGTTTACAGTGTCAAAATTTATTCACCTTCTACCTTAACTCCACTTCTTTAGTCTACTGTCAAGGTCAAACCAGGCTGTACAAAAACATCTGCTGCCTCACTTGTCCATGTGAGCTGGCTGCCATCCATACAGACACTCATGCATGACACTTTGCAAAACAGTACAATATACAGAAGAAACTCTGAAGCACAAAGTATTGAATTTTTGTTGTGTCCTATAGTTGCCTCTACCTGTAGAAAGCCATATCTCCTTCAAATGTCTAAAATGAAAAATTAAACACAAATATTCTAGTATCTTTAACCCCTCCTATAAGTGTAGAAAAAGCAAGAGAAAACAGATTTCCTCTACAAGCCAACAAGATGTTTACCAAAAATATAGTCAGAATTAAATTGTTTTTTACAGCGTTAGATTTTCAAAGTTGGATATCAGATTCAGTCACTGAAGAAAAAAGGTTGTAATACTGCATTAATTATACATTTGAACCAGCAGTCTTAAATTGTGGCATCACTTCTGCCATCTTCATAATGTGTGACCATGCATATATGTGTTTACACAAACACAGTAAATTATTACTGAGCCCAGACTATGGGAAAAAAAATTTACTTGCATGGAATGCTTAGTTGCATAATGGAAAATCTCATGTTCAACTAGCTCTTCAAAGATGTCCCACATACTCTTCAAAGACACATCATAGGTTTTCAAAGACATTATTTTCTGTTTTCTTATTTTGCACTTCCCTACAAAACAGGATTTTTTTTTTCCATTTTTAAAATTTGGTGGTACATTCAACTTCTTGTCTTTTTTTAAGAAGTATTGCTTCCAAATTGAGTATCTTTGAGTAATGCCTAACACACAGTTATCAAGGCTGCATAATGTGGGGACAAACTATTTCACAGTTACATACATCTAAGATTTTCAGGCAAGATAATAGAAGATATGGCCGTGAAGTGACTGTGTTCTTCCTTGGGTGAGGAATTCATCTTTCCCAAAAGGTGAAGCAAAATACAGTAGAACACAATTGTACACATTTTCTTAGGAAATTTTTTTCCCTGGCAGTGAGGGACAAGTATGAGACAGAGAGAGAGAGAGAGAAAGTAGAAATTTATTTTTACTGGATCCTGCCTTATTTGATCTGTTATTTTGATCTTCCAGGAAATAACTGGAAAATCAGGTTTGCAATAATTCTCTGTAAAAAAAGAAAAAATGCTGCCTTTATCTGATTGACAATTTCACTCACAAAATCAATGCATGGCCACTTTCATCTTATAACACAAAATATCTTAGATCACACTGAGATCTAGTAAGCTTTACCAGTATTTTTCTTACCACTGAAAAGTACTCACAGTCTGGGTGCACTTTCAGTGGCTTTATGAAAAGAACTATATTGGAACACTACTCTGTGCAAAAACCCTTGTGGCTATAAAGCAAGATAAAATATGTTGACATAGTTTTTCTCTTTCAAGAAAATCAATGTAAATATTTGATTTTAATTCAGCAGTGTATCAGATGAGTTGCCTAAGCGTTGTAAGAGATTGCAACTCAGCCTCTGGATGGCCTATTACCTGTTTGTCAGCATCTAGAGACAAGAGACTGAAAACAAGTCAAGGGTCAGATTAAAGACTTCACACAATGGTCAGATTCTTCAGTATTAGAGGAGCTGGTAAGCCAATACAGTCACTGTCTTTAATGCAGTTAGAATAGCATTAAAGAGCTGTTAGAACAAAAATAAAGCAACCACATCCCTGTTATTTCAGCTCCCCTGGAAGAATTTACTTGTCTGGTACTGGCTGGGAATGCCAGACTCAGGAACCCTGCCATATTCTCTACAAATGCATTAGCAATTGAATCTTATGTTTCTTAGATGACTTCTTTGCTTATCTTTTTTCCATCTCTAAAAGAAACCATGAAGAATGAAATATGGGACAGCCTCCTGCCCCCTCTTCCTCCTCCCATCCCTTAACATCATCTGTTCCTTCAACAGGAAGAAAACGTCCAAACTGATCTGTGTGCTCCGCTCATAGCTAATTGTTGTAGCAGAAATTGCAGTACATTTATCATTTTTCTTGGAGTTTGCAGCACATAAGTATCACTTACACCCATGCTCATATACTGGCTCTCAAACAACCACTGAGTACTTACATATTTCATTAGTATCATGCTGGGAATGGAATATGTTTCTGCATCTTGTAAGTTGACTTTAAACCAGAGCATCCTACCTTGTCTTACTCTTAGGGTTCATCTCAAAGTCAGAAGGAAAAGTGGATGCAATATATCTCAGCTTGAGAATGTGAGAAAGATTATCAGAGTCTTTCAGAATCAGTATCAGAACAGGTGCTGTGGAGCAAGATAAATAGCATGTGAAAGCAAAACTGAGAACCAGGGATATCTCTATAAGAAGAGAAAAGCAAAACGAATGGCTCATGGCTCTGACTGGATAAGCATCTAGATGCATGGTTAGGAAGTGTTTGTGGAATACTTTATTGACAGGTAAAGGCAGATGGGAAAGGTAAAAGAAAACTCGTGAATGTATAAAAGTGATGTAAGAACCTATAATAAACAATTTGCATCGTTCAGATCTGAGTCTGTGCCTGGGTGCCACATTTCAGCATTTCTTCAATCTGTGCAGCTAAGGTAGCTGCTCACTGACACCTCACTATTTTGATCCTGAGTGCTCAGTGAAATAGTTAATATGGTCAAATCAGGGTACAAATCATGATTTAGTCTGTGTTTTTTCCCTGGTCCTTGCATGAGGAGTGAGTAACCTCACATCTTGTGAAATTACTTACTCCCTGTCGTGAATACAAGGAGTTATTCAACTCTTCGCATTACTTCCTATCTTAGCTTGTGTGTGTCCCAATTGCTTGGTGAAAACATGACTGAATGGCAGCCTAAGGAAATGGTATGTCTCTATCTTAAACACCTCAGTATTCTGACAAATGAGTTCTAACACCATCATCCAAATAATAATAATAATAATAATAATAATAAAGTAATTGCAATAGTTATTAACTAAAGATTTACCTGTTCTTATTTGGAATGGGTGGGGAAAAGGAAAATGACAGTACTGAAGTTCAGACAAAAGAGTTGACAATTACTTCATCTCTAGAGTGATCTGCTTCCCTTTTAGAGTTCACCTGGCATTTTCAGAATCTTTAGTGAAGCTTAGGACTACTGATTTCTGATCTAAAGAATAACAGTCATATCAAAATCTAGATTTCAATCTTACTTATTTGTTTTTACATGTGGAACATATTTCAATTATTATCCATTGCTCTGTTGTCAATCTTAGAGGAGAATATGGCATTACGTCATTTGATTCATGTTCTAACTTAAATGTTTACAGATCAGCATTTAACTCCATTACCTCTGATCACTGAGTCATACAGTATAAATTCTTTGAACTTTATACCTCTGTTTTTTTTTTTGTTTTGTTTTTTTTTCAGTAGAATCTTCTTTCAGTAGTGGGGTAACTAATGTTGAAGGAACTGACTATGGAAAGAGACAGTATCTGGACTTAGTCAAAAGAGGGGTGGACAGAAAGCAGAGTGAGGTGATTGTTTCCCTCTACTCTGCCCTTGTAAGGCCCCATCTGAAGTTCTGTGTCCAGGTCTGGGGCTCCCACCACAAGAAGGATGTGGAGGATGGCCATGTAGATGCTCAGAAGGCTGGACCATCTCTCTAGCCCTTTGAAGAAAGATTGAGGGAGTTGCGCTTGTTTACCTTGCAGTAGGGAATGTGGAGACCTCATTGTGGCCTTCCAGTACTCAAAGGGAGCTTATAAGCAGGATGAGGACCGACTTTTTACATAATCTGATAATGATAGGACCAGGGGGAATGGCTTTAAATTAAAAGAAGGGAGATTTAGGTTAGACATTAGGAAGAAGTTTTTTTACTCAGAAGGTGGTGAAGCACTGAAACTGGCTGCCCAGAGGTGTTGGTGTCCCATCCCTGAAGGTTCTCAAGGCCAGGTTGGATTTGAATCCTGGGCAGCCTGATCTAGTAGTTGGCAACTCTGCCCATTGCATGGGGTTAGGACCAGATGATCTTTAAGGTCTCCTCCAAACTAAGGCATTCTGTAATTCTATGATTCTATACCATCTGTGCAGAGATGTAGCTATGAGCTATGAACTATAAGGCAGTGAAAGTGGGTAGAGTGTGGGGCTGTGATGTGGTGCGGGCAGAAAAGCTGAACTGATCACAGAACAGGAAGGCAGAGGAAGAAAGAAAGCACTAACCATCACTAAACCATTTAATAAATGGTTACTTACTGATTACCTCAGTAAGATGAGTAATTAGCCATGCTTTTGTTAATACTTTACTTTTTTAACACACACATATTTGCTGTTAAACGTAACAGTGATATAATGGGGTAACAGTACCAGGACTGCAAGGAACAACAGTAACACTAGTGGCCACAGTAGTTGCTATAGTCTTTGAAGACTTTGTAGGGGAATACCCTGGAGTATACAAAGTATATTCTAGTAAGAAGTAGACAGAGCTGTCCGCTTTCAAAAATGGCATCCCGAAGAGAAGACAATTCAGAAAACCTCAGTCACATGAGGTAACAGTCTGAAATGAGCTTCACTGACTGTATGTGAGACCAAGTTTTATTCAATAGATATTGAAAGACAGTTAAATAACAAAAGAAATTATCAAACACAGCCAACATGGGCCTTAGTAATTTTATTTCCTCCTGTGATAAGGTCACCCACTTGGTGAATTATGTAAAGGCAGTAGACATAGTCTTCCTGGATTTCAGTAAGGCTTTTGACACCTTCCCTCATGAAATTGTTCAACTATGCTGAATGAAGAACTGTCTCGAAGGTAGAGCTGAAAGTTTTGTGGTGATGAAGCTGTGTTTGACTGGCAGACAGTCATTGGTGGTGCTTCCCAGAGCTCAAATCTAGGGCCAGTTCTGTTCAGGCTTTTATCAATAATCTGAATGCAGGAATTGAACATGTCCTTAGCAATTTTGCTGATGAAACTCACCTGCAAGTTGCTGTTGATTCTCTGGAGCGATAAGAAGCCTTGCAGAAAAATCTAGATGCCATGGAGAATTGGATAATCAATGCCATGAAGTTAAATGAAAGCAAATTCCACATTCTGCAGATTGGAAGAGCTGTCCTCAAGAAAGGGATCTGGGAGTGTTAATTGACAGAAAGCGCAACATAAGTCAACAGACTGCCCTGGCAGCCAAAAGAAAAATGTGTTAAACACAGCGTAGTCACTTGGACAAAAAAAGGTGGCTCTACCACTATCTTTAGTATCAGCGTAGCCTTACTTTGAATACTGTGTGCATATTGTGCAGAATTCTATACTCCATGATATATTAAGAATGTTAGAGTACTTGACATTTTCCAGAGGAGGGCAGTAAATCTGGTGAGAGGCTGGAAGGCACATCCAATGAGGAAAGGCTGAGGACACTTGATTTGTCCAGTCTGGAGGAAAGAAGGCCAAGCAGTGACCTCACTGCTGTCTGAAACTTCCTGAGGAGAGGAATGTGAAAGTGTGTCTCCTTGGTATCCAGGGACAGAATTTGTGGGAATGGCACAGAGTTGTGCCACTGGAGGGGCAGACTTGATGTTAGGAAACATTTCTTTGCCTTGAAGGAGGTCAAACAATATTACAGGTTTTCTAGAGAGGTAGTTGTTGCATTATGACTGTCAGTGTTTAAGAAGCCTTTGGGTAATAATGTCAATAAAATGTTTTAACTGCTGATTAGCCCCGAGGTGGTTATGTATTTGGATTTGATCTTTGTTGATCCCTTCCAACTGAACTGTTCTATTCTGTTAACATTAGCAGAATATATTGTTCATCAAAACAGGAAGCAATTTACTCTTTTCAATAGGAAGGAGTTAAGACATCTAGAGTTTATATCAAGCTTATTTGGTCCATCATTGGAAGATCTAGAAGTGAAGATCAAACTACAGCACAGCGTTCCTTCCACATTACTTCTGAAAAGCTTCTCTTGGTCATTCTTTCACTTGTCCTGTACATGGCTACCAACATAGGGATAGAAAGCTATGAATTTCAAACTGCAGCATTATTTATCTTCTCTATATTATTGTGAATCATTATACAGAATAAGAGCAATGTTGAATTGGGTCCAAATTAACTCAGACTCAGTTAAAATAATTTAACTTGCAACCTTTTCAGAAGTTTGTACAGTTATTGAACAAGTAGAGGAAAAGAGAAAAAAACTTTGTTAATATATAAATTAGCATTCTAGTAAGATCAGGATTCATAGAGCACAATTAAAGGCTGTGCAGGCCTTTTCAGTGACTTTGGTGACATCACAAGCTCCCCAGATCCACTGAAGACCTTCCAAACTCCTAAAAGACACTTCTGCCTTACATACACTTCCTTTATTAGTTCTCAAACCAACTCATGCAGCCAAACAAAGACACAGTCTGTTACCTTTTTCATATCCCAGAGAAATGATCTGGATGTTTTTGTCCATGTTATAAGGACTATCAATCACAAAAGTATAGAAAGTCTAGACATAAGGCAGTTCCTTGGAATCAACCTTAACTCAAAATGGCAGTGTTAAGTGTACATAGCCCTAGTAGGAAGATAAATTCCAGCAGTTTCTGCTGAAATAATACTGTATTTATTTTTATACATTTTTTAGATGTTGTATTTCATATTCAGTTTTCCAAACATGGATGTATTTGCTTTGCACCTTGATAGTTACTGAAGACTATATACAGTATATACAGTATAATAATATACTCTATATACACTTCAGTACATATATATATATACTTATATATATACTGAAGTCTCTCTCTCTCTATATATATATATACTCAGTATATATATTCCGTATAAGCAAAATACTTGCATAAAATTTTTACAAGCTCCAATGAACTCTAATTTCACACACTGTTCAGTTTTGACTAGAAAATGTGAGGAAAAAGTCTATTTTCAGCTGCAAATTCTAAGCTAATTCTAATGCTAAGTAGAATTTTAGAAAAGATGCAGCATTTTTATGCACATTTGAAATGCTAGTTTTATTATTCATCAGGGTAGAAATTTGTTACATGGATAATACTTGATATGTAAACAATAGAATCAATTGTTGTTCCCAGTAATTACTAAGATCACTGATATAAATATCTTGAAAACCAGACCAGGTTTCCCACTGTGGCAAAATCTGTAGAGGAAACAACAACAACAACAAATCCCATAAAATATAAAATAGCAAATGAATGCCATTGTTTGCTACATTCTGGTAGCGTATATGTTATTCGGTATATGACATTTCAGAACTGGGCTTCCTGTAAATCTAGAGACAAAATGATTGTGCCCATATCCACAAGTCTTGTATTAGTTTATCCTCAGATGTACAACAATAATAATAATAATTTTAAAAAAAGCTTAGAATCATAAAATCATAAAATTCTGAGAGTCCCTTCTGAAGGAAGGGAGCTTCAAAGGTCATCTATTCCAAGTGCCCTGTAATGATCAGGGACATGTGCACCTAAAGCACATTTCTCAGTGCTTATGCAGGCAATATTAAGACAGAGTAGGAATATCGAATACATTCTTTGTGGGCATTAAAGCTGGAGGTGTTGCTTTAAAAAGTTTTTTGAAACAGTGGTCAAGAATTGGCAAAGACTGCCCAGATAGTTGGTGGAGTCTCTATCCCTGGAAGGATTCAAGAACTGTGGAAATGTGGAACTGAGCATCATCGCTTAGTGTGCATGGTGAGGATGATTTGGCAGTTGAACTTGTTGATCTTAGAAGCCTTTTACAACCTTAATGATTCTACAATTCTATGATTTTATATTAGTGCACAACTTTTGTATTGTACATTTCAATAGCACTCAGATGATCTGCTATCTTCTGTACTTTGCAGCACTGGCAATGTGATACTTAGAATGTGAAAGCTGTAACAGTGAAAAACACACTGATTAAAATTACAGAAAGATGATCCAGGTTTTTAAATAATACAATAAGTACCTAATAGCCTTTCAATTACTGAAGATAATTATCAGGTAAGTTCTAAGGAAATGCTTTCAGTTCCAGTTTTAAAACAATGGGGTAATTCTCTCTATTCTTTTCACTCCTGCCACTCAAAAATACCTGAGTATTTGAAATATCTAAAGGTCCAAACAAAGAGAAAATAGTCCAGCAGTATTCTACTGAATTGGTCAGAGCATTTAGCAAAAAAATAAGTTACCATAGTGCAAGCTGTCATTCATGGTCTTCTAATAAGCAAGAAGAACAAATAATGGCTGCTTCTTTCACTTCTTTCTCACTTGTGTCTTCTGAGTGAGCTTGAAGACTGTACCATCAATAAGGAGAAAAACAGTCTCTTGACAGATTAAGAACCAGACAACAATCTTAGAGGAGAATTATGTTCAGATCAGCTAGTTTGAATTATACTGTCATTTTGTGCCTCATTCCTCTTCGATGTGTATATCTAGAGTCATCTGGTCAAAAAAGTGAGATTCAAATTGGCCCTTCAAATTTCAATTGGCCCATCTCTACCAGCCCTCAAGCACTCAAAATGTCACGCTCACCTTCCATGACAATTTTGGCCTTGAAACTCCTAGTCACCATCTGTGTACATCTCATTTCCTGAAAACATTTTTTTTCTGTTAAACTCTGGAAAATGGAAAATGTTTCTCCTTTTTATTTTCACTTTATTTGTGCTATTTTCTGGTTGTTTCATTTGCTGCCCCTGGGTTGTACCAGCAAATACGAAAGTGAGAAGAAATGCAGGCAGGAGTGTGAATATGAGCAGCTCTCATAGGAAGATTATATCAGATTGCAGTTAATAGTCTCCTCAGTTTCATTTATGTTTTACTGATTCCTTCCAACTTAGGCCCTTTAAGAAAGGACTTTTTAGATAGGCTTATTTTTAAAAAATAGGGTTTTATTTTATGTCAGGGAATTCAGTGATTCAGTAGTCATTGCAGCACATAAAAAACACTTCTGGGCTGAAAAGAGATTAATTTAAAGCAATCACTTTTTTTTCTTCTTTTTTTTCTTTTTTCTTTTTTCTTTTTTCTTCTTTCTTCTTTCTTTTTTCTTCTTTCTTCTTTCTTCTTTCTTCTTTCTTCTTCTTTCTTCTTTCTTTTTTCTTTTTTCTTCTTTCTTCCTTCTTCTTTCTTCTTTCTTCTTTCTTATGTTTGCATTACCCTCAGGATTGCAATTGTTTAAACAAGTGGATCTGCAAAATCTAATGTTTATGTCTGGAGATGCGGGGCAATGTGGTATAAAAATCTTTCTCATGAATGCACCTATTAATTCATTAATATCATTAATTCATATTTTTTTATTTTTATATGTCTGCATTCTTCGGGATCTGAAGTAAATTCTGAACATTGTCTGAGGGAAATACTACCTGCTTAATCTTTTGTTTATACATTGAAGTCTGGAACCAATGCAATGCTATGTTAGTGCTCGGATGTTAAATATATTTTGCAACTAGCTTTTTCTTCAAACAAAGCAAAAATAGTGGATGCTATTGATGTGAATTTTCTTCCCAGAATTCAGTTAAAAATTTTATTTCCATTTGGTAATTTCTAATCAGACAGAAATACAGGGAGGTGATTTTCATAGTCATGCCTGCATGACCTTGTGAGTGGTGCTGGTCTAGCAGTTATGTGGGGTGCAGATAAGCATAAGATGCTCCCTCATAAAATGCCCCCAAAAGAAGGGAAAGCTAATCTTTTTTTCTGAGTGAGTTCTTCCTCCATGAAAGTGAGAATAAGACTGCTCAATCATAGCAGAGCTATTAGGGGACAACCATCTATGTACTCAACCAGGTGAATAATGAATAAGTGAAGCACAGGAAAACAGCTGACACATTTATCTTCTACATATCAGCAACAGGGAATAATTTCTAGCATCCTAATATATCAAAGGATCCTTTGAAGGAAGATGTCCCTCATTTATTTGGCTATGCTTACTGGAGTATTGTTTTGTGGTGTAAAGTTACTGGTGCAGTAGGAAGAGTTAGGACCTAAATTTTTTTTAGGGACTTTTTAAATACAGTGAAGAATTGTTCATTTTTCAGTATCCTCTTTCTCTTTGTATCATGGGGAGCTTGTTATTGTGAGCCAGTCTTTTTCTTAAACATACAGAGAAATTATTAAAGATAGTTATATCCCAGAAGCATCATAATTATCCCACTTACTTGACCAGTTTTGACAGCTGGGGAATGTGGGATATCTGTAGATCTAAGACAATGTTCCACAGAATCACAGAACTGTAGGGGTTGGAAAGAACCTCTGAGGATCAAGTCCAAACCCCTGCTAAAACAGCTTCCTTAGGAAAGCATCCAGGTGGGTCTTGAAAATCTCCATAGAAAGAGATTTCACAGTCTCTCTGGGTAGCCTGTTCCAGTGCTCTGCCACTGTCACAGTAAAATTCTTCAACATGTTGGTATGAACTTCCTGTGTTGCAGTTTTTGCCCATTGCCCATTGTCCTGTCACAGCACATCACCAAAAAGAGCATTGTGGACAATACTCACAGCACAGCTATGATGATCAATATCTAGATTTAAAGGTATACTATATGCAATGTGAAAGAAAGAGAACATCAGTGAATTTTATGAAATCCTTTTTTCAGTCAGCTTTCTGTGGGAGACATACACCATTAGCACTAAATCAGTTATAATTAAATTGCATTTAACCAAAATTGGCAAATTCAATTTCCCCGATATTTCATTATGGTTTAAATGTTTTAACAATAAATTGAATTAAACCACCTTCCACAGTATCTTCCTGGTAAAAACACTACCAGTTAAAATTTTACTTTTTTGGATGAAAATTAAGCAACATATAATTGTCCTAAGTTACTGATGAGGTTACTTGCTCTGGTACAATGTAAGGCAATATAAAAACTGCCATCATGTCAGAGGGCACAGATGTTAAAAAATCATTTCAGGCTTTTTTTCGGTGACATTCATTGGTGTTAAAAAATAAAAGGCAAATATACGAACTCACTATCTTGATTCTACCTTGAATGAAATAAGATAAAAATGCTCCTTCCTTCCAGTGACTGAAAAGAAGCAATTTACCTCTTCTGTTGGAAGGCTCTGGTATCAGTATGATTTCAAGAGCAAAGTTGATGTTGAACATATTCTTACACACTGTCCTGCGGAGGTGCTTTCTTGAACTAAGGTCATGTTTAAATGGATAAAAAGAAATAAAGGCCTTCTACCTTTTCTTTCTAAAATACTGTTACATCTGTAGCAAGGTTTGAAGATATCACCAAAATTAGCGAAATTTTATCCTAATCATTAAACTGAGTTGCATAAAAGTAACTACATCTGACAAAAACTAGCTGTTCTTTCAAAGTTATACTTTGGAGTAATCAGGGAGTAGGCAACCATAAATTAAAACAAGACAGTCAAATTCCCTGGTTTCCAAACTACCATCTCAGTTATTTAAAAAATGCACCTTTTTAGAAGAGAGGCTAACTGCACGTATTTTTGAATAGCTTTATGAGGCACAAGTGTCCAGCTTCTACAGTACAGATTCCTCAGTAGAAGTAATAAATAAATAAATAAATCACAAATACATAAAAAAGTAACCCTTGGTGTCTCTGAAATCATCAGCAACATGTGTATGCCCACATAGAAATACAGCACAAAAAGCATCTCATTGATGAACCACTACTGCTAGGCATAAAGTATAGCCCCTGCTAGTAATTTAAGTTTATTAATCTTGTGAAATGAATGTTATAGTGCAGCGAACTTGCTAGTCAGTTTGCTACTGAGCCATTTTTGCCACTGCATCTACCCGTAAGAGGATCCTAGCCTAGGAAGCGGTGGGACACATTGAGAGGTCTTTAAACTAGGTACAAAGGGGAAGGGGACAAAATAAGGACCACTGGGGTTGAGAGGGTCGTTTGAGGGCTCATACCAAACTTGGTAGGTGAGGAGTGTGGAGTACAAAGGGATGGAGTAGAGCAGGGGGATGCTGTTGTTCTAGGGGATTCTAGATCCTCTATAAAGGCAGTGAGATGGAAAGCCCAGCTGAAGTGCCTTTATACCAATGCACACAGCCTGGGAAATAAGCAGGATGAGTTGGAAACTGTGATCCACTTGGAAAGTTATGATCTTGTTGCTATCACAGAAATATGATGGGATGACCCCCCGAACTGAAATACAACCATTGAGGGGTATCGACCTTTTAGAAGGGATAAGCAAGGTAGGAAGGGCGAGGGAGTTGCCCTCTATGTCTGAATAGACTGTGAGGAGTTCTCTCAGAGAAACAGTCAGGAAAAGGTTGAGAGACTGTGGGTTGGAATTAGGAACAGGACTGATAAAGTCCAGCTGGTGATAGGAGTATACTACAGGCCTCCTGATCAAAGGGAGACTGTTGATGAGGCTGTCTTGCTTCAGATGCGGGAGGCATTGTGCAGGCTCTCATCCTTGTGGGGGACTTCAACCATCCGGATATCTGTTGGAAAGACCACACAGCAAGCTGCAAGAGGTCCAGGAGGCTCCCAGAATCCATCAATGATAACTTTCTGGTTCAGGTATTTGACAGACCAACCAGAGGTGAAGCGTTGCTGAGTCTGCTGCTCACCAATGTGGAGGAGATCATTAAAGGTGTTAAGGTTGGAGGCAGCCTGGGCTGCAGTGACCATGCCCTGGTTGAGTTCATGATCTTGAGAAATGTGGGCCTGACAAAGAGTGGGGTCCTGACCCTGAACTTTGGAAGAGCAAATTTTAAATTGTTCAAGGAATTGTTGGCCAAGATCCCCTGGGATACTGTCCTTAAAGACAAAGATGTTGAGGAGAGCTGCCTACTCTTCAAGGATGCCTTTCTGAGAGCACAAGAGCTCTCCGTCCCTCTGAATAAGAAAGTAGGCAGAGGAGATAGAAAACTAGCATGGCTCAGTAAGGACCTTCTGGGCATACTGAGGGCAAAGAAACGTGCATACTGTCATGGTTTAATACTTTTGTAATTTTGCTATCCACATCATAACATCATGTAAAGTATGGATAATTCACAGAGGTTCATCTCACAGAAGAAGACTACGTTTCCCAGAGGACATCACGGGCATGAGATAAGTCACGGGACAAGGACAGTATATAATCTCACTCCCGTGACTGAAATCTCACACTCTCGGATCCTGGGAGCATGGGGTGCATTCCAGCCGTTTCGCCTAGAGCTTACAGTAGGCCTTTTGGTTTTTGGGACTCACTCACTCTCTCTCTCTCTCTTTTTTGCTTAATTACAATTATATTGTATTATATTGTATTATCCTGTATTCTGATATAGCATTTAGTAAATAAGTGTGCCTCCTTAGATCACTGCCGCTGTTTTCTTTTCCCATTCCCTTTTCCCCTTCCCTTTTTGGGCCAGTGGCCCTTTTGGGCCAGCTGCCCCCCTGTCACGGGCGCAGGTAGATCTTGCTTAACCCGTGACACATACAAGCTCTGGAAACAAGGGCGTATCACTTGGGAAGAATAAAGGAATGCTGTCCAGATGTGGGATCAGGAAAGCCAAGGCGCAGACGGAACTGAACTTGGCGAGGGATGTGAAAAACAATAGGAAGACTTTCTACAGGTACACTGGCCAGAAGAGACAGGCCAACGCAAGTGTACCTCCTTTGGTAAATGTAAAAAGAGAGCTGGCTTCAACAGACGTAAAGAAAGCTGAGGTACTGAAAGAATTATTTGCCTCTGTCTTCACTGGCAGCCAGGATTCTAATATTTCTCACATTCCTGAGCCCTGCATCCCTAAACCTTGAGGCGGGGACTACGACAGTAAATTCCCCTCCACTATAAGGGCAGAGCAAGTCCAAGACCACCTCATGAGACTGAATGCATACAAGTCTATGGGGCTGGATGGCATGCATCTCAGGGTTCTGAAGGAGCTTGCTGAGGTAGTATGCTCTCTGTCATATTTGAAAAGTCGAAAAGTTGTTTCTGTCAGGTGGGGTCCTGGATAACTGGAGGAATCACAGAATCACAGAATTGCAGGGGTTGGAAGGGACCTCCAGAGATCATCGAGTCCAACCCCCCTGCCAACGCAGGTTCCCTACACCAGGTCGCACAAATAGGCATCCAGGTGGGTCATGAATATCTCCAGAAGAGACTCCACAACCTCCCTGGGCAGCCTGCTCCAGTGCTCTGTCACCCTCACCGTAAAGTTCTTGCGCACATCTGTGCAGAACTTCATATGCTGCAGCTTTCGTCCATTTACCCTTGCACTGTCTCCACATACCGCTGAAAAAAGTCCGGCCTCACCGCTCTGTCCCCCACACCTTAGATATTTACAGACCTGGATCAGGTCTCCTCTCAGTCTTCTCTTCTCAAGGCTAAACAGACCCAGCTCACTCAGCCTTTCCTCACAGGAGAGACGCTCCAGGCCAGGAAGGCTCCAGGAAGGGTCACATCACTCCTATATATATATAAGAAAGGAAGAAAGGAGGACTCAGGGAACTGCAGGTTGGTGAGTGTTGATGCTCTCCATCGTATTTGAAAAGTTAAAAAGTTGTATCCGGCAGGTGAGGTCCTGGATGACTGGAGGAAGGGTCATATCACTCCTATATATAAGAAAAGAAGCAAGGAGGACTCAGGGAACTGTAGGCAGGTGAGTGTCACTTGTGTGCCTGGGAAGATCATGGAACAGATCCTATTGGATGACATCCTTGATCACATGAAGAATGAGCACATGATCCGAGACAGCCAACATGGCTTCACCAGGGGAAGGTCATGCTTAACCAATCTGGTGGCCTTCTATGATGGAATGACGGCATTGGTGGACAAAGGGAAACATGACTGTTGTCATTTACCTGGACTTGAGCAAGGCCTTTGACATGGTCCCCCACCACATCCTTATCTCCAAATTGGAGGGATGTGGATTTGATTGGTGGACCACTCGATGGATAAGAAACTGGTTGAAAGGCTAGAGATAGAGGGTGGTCATCAATGATTCTATGTCCAGCTGGAGGCTGGTAAGAAACGGCATCCTCAAGGGGTCTGTCTTGCGACCAGTGCTCTTTAATATCTTTATCAGTGACATCAATGATGGAATTGAGGGCACCCTCAGCAAACTTGCTGATGACATCAAGCTGAGTGGGTTTGACACAGTGGAAGGAGGGGATGCCATTCAGAGGGACCTCAGCAGGCTTGGAAGTTGGACCCAGGTGAATCTAATGAGGTTCAACACAACAAAGTGCAAGGTTTGGCACTTGGGCCAGAGGAATCCCAGGCATTTATACAGGCTGGAATGAATAGTCCTTGAGAGCAGACCTGCAGAGAAGGAACTGGGGGTTCTGATGGAAGAGAAACTTAACATAAGACATCAGTGAGCTCTTGCAGCTTGAAAAGTGGGATCCTGGGCTCCATCAGAAGAGGGGTGGCCAGCAGGGACAGGGAGGTGATTGCCCCTTTGTAATCTGCTCTTGTGAGGCCCTATCTGGAATACTGTGTCCACGTCTGGAACATCTAGTAGAAGAAAAACAGAAAGCTGTTGGAGAGGGTCCAGAGGAGGGCCACAAAGATGATTCAGGGGCTGGAGCACATCCTCTATGAAGACATGCCGAAGGAGCTGGGCTGCAGGGTGACAGCCTTGCAGTACCTAAAGAGACCCTATAGACAGAAGGGGAGTCAACTCTTGGGAAGGGTGGATAACAGCAGGAAAAGGGGAAATGGTTTTAAGCTGGGGAAAGGAAGATTTAGGTTGGATGTCAGGGAGAAGTTCTTTACTATGAGAGTGATAAGGAAAAGGCTGCCCAGAGAGGTTGTGGATCTCCGTTCCTGGAGGTGTTCAAGGCCAGGTTGGGGGACCTGGGCAGCCTGGTCTAGTATTAAATGTGGAGGTTGGTGGTCCTGCCTGTGGCAGAGGGATTGGAGATTCATGATCCTTGACGTCCCTTCCAACCCTGGCCATTCTGTGATTGTGTGAAATTAGCTTCTTTATTTTCTGCGGAGATACTTACTATCAAACCTGAATTATATTTTCATCAGATAAATTACTTACAGGTACAGTCTTTAGTCTTCAAGGTTCTAGTGGATTTAACAAAAATGTATCCCAATTTAAGGCAATCCAAGTAGAATCTAAATGTAAGCTGGTCCTCTTACTTACAAATTCCAGTTCTTTGGATACTAACACAGACAGATGTAAAATCTTTTCAGATAGAGAATCACGTATTGCAAACCACTCTTAGGGAGAATTATGCATCTTAAAGTTCTCTGAATTCAGGCTACATGGCTGCAGTACGGTGAGAGTCATCACAAAAATTATAAGGCCAAAGTAAGTTTATCCAAAGATGTCTAATAATTTTGATGCTGCAGACTGCATGCATGATCTAGTTGAAAACCACTGGATACAGATCACACACCTAAGGGATGAGTGAACTCCTGGAAAGCTCATAGGTGAAGTCTGAGAGACAAAATTCATCTTTTTTTTTTTTTTTTTTTTTTTATGGTGCATATATACTCCAAGAACCACAGGGTGGTCATTCCATCATTCTGGAAATAAAATCTAAATCAAGTCCTCATACCTACTGTATTCCAGAACCTTCCATAGTTTTTGCTGATCTAATCTTAGTGTGAAGACTGCCATTATGTAGAAATGGAAACAACAAATTGTCTGAACCCTTCTTTCTTTTTGGCTCAAAACTTGCAATCAGACTGACTTATCTAGGAGATGAGAGGTGAGTGTTGTTGTGTGGCAGTTGTGGCAGTTGGCATCACTGTGTGGACAATTTCATACTGAAAAGCATTTCTCTGGAGCTGTTTGCCTTAGGAAGAAAGTGCTCGGGACTGTATACTGGCAGAAAATCTGGCCTATGACCAAATAACTCCAGCTTGTTATGGGAGATGGGGGGATGATACCATTGTATACTGTGAAGGTTTCCTCTTAACTGCTGGCAAGGCCCAGAAGATGGGAACAAAGGGAGTTCCTGCTGAGATCCAAAAGCCAGAAGCCGTCACTCCCAAAGGAGCTGACTCGGCCACTTCAGACTTATAAATAAGTTTGAACTGCCATAGGAAAGTTTTTCCATTGTCTCCATCGTCATAGTCATTATTGTCATCATCATCGTCAACCGAACAACGCCCAATGACCCACCATTATTGAAGATCAGCATCTGACCTATGAGTAAGGCTGGAATCCGTGGTGGTGACTATCTCCCTCTTGCTTCCTACAAAGACTCCTTGCTTTTATTTCCTATCTTTTTTGTTGCCTATCTTCCCTTCCCCATGTCCCTAAAAGACTAGGATTTGTAATGAACTGGTTGGGTTAACATTTGACTCATTGTGTCTTAATCTTACCATCAGGTATACATATATTAAAAGAACCACCTTTCCCTCCTATAAATTGAAGTGAGATACAAATTCTGTCAAAAAACTTTATAAACACTTAGCAGCACTGACCTTATTTCCCGTGGGTCATTAGGATTCATGTCCATCCTCCTTTTGGTGGAGGACAATGGATCAAAGAAAGAACATACGTGCTTGTGCTAGAACAAAAATCCATCCCTTTTAATCTTTTCCCAGAGATTGAAAGCTGCACTGTTTAAATCTTGTCAGTGTCAGCCAAGCATTATCTTCTAGACGCTGAAGTAGTAACACTCAGGTACTACTAATTCAGCTTTCATAGTGGCTCAGTTTTCTTCCTTTTTGGCATTTAAAAATCTCCAAATACAAGATTTTTCCATCATAAAAAAAATAAGTCAGACAAGTATAAATAACAAGTGCCCATGCACTTCTCTACAATGCAATAGAAAAGTATTATAGTAATAGAAAGTAACCGAGCTTCTGTGTCTTCATTTACACCCCTTTCTTTCAAAAAGAATTTCTTCACATTCCTAGAGCTCATTCCATCAGAAATGATTCATGGTGCTCTGCAGAGCTCTCTCTGGTACCCCATTAGGTAGCACAACAGAAAGCACATTTGAATGATATTGATATTCAGAGCCATGGATGTCTGCTGCAGAAAGCCTATTGGAAATTGAGAGTTCATGCTAATGAGCTCTTCTGTGCTACCCCTTAAGGGAACTTTAGGTCTGATTTAAGTGTGCTATACATTTCAGAGACAGAATGCATAGCATATGTCCTAACATCAAGTACATAGCTTCCTTTCACCATTGTTTCCTTAGTTGTGTTAGTACACAATATCAACAAAAGTGGTATTTTAAGTATTGATTCACATACAAATTCAGTATTTAATTTTCTGCAGTACTCAGGTCTTCTCAGATAGAACACTAAATTATACCACTTAAAAAAAAATTGATGTGAATGTATCTGTTTTCGTAGATAAGTAGTAGATCACAATTGATCAGGTATACCCGAGAAATGAAAATCTGCAAAAATAGTTTCACCAAAATGCTTGCCTTACATTGGCAAAGTACACTTGGAAATTTCATAGCTATGCAGGATTTTAATCATTACAAGTAAAATTCATCCTACTTGAGTGAACCTAACAAAAATCGATGGGCCAGATAAGTTAAAAAAATGGAATTAAAAGGTTGAGTAATAATTTTGAATTTCACCCCAGGTTACTGATATTTCATCAAAATCTGTAGCAGTTAAATAATCCATGTAACAATTAAAAAAAAAAAAAAACATATAACTGTAAAAACTGCTTGCTTTTAGTATAAATTCTAATATGCGCTACAGATGTTCCTGAATAAATTATTGCAGATCCCTGGAAGCAAAGTAGAAATTGCTAAGTACAGAAAAAAAAAGAAAAAGAAAAAGAAAAAGAAAAAGAAAAAGAAAAAGAAAAAGAAAAAGAAAAAGAAAAAGAAAAAGAAAAAGAAAAAGAAAAAAAAAAAGAAAAAAAAAAAGAAAAAGAAAAAGAAAAAGAAAAAAAAAAAAAAAAAAAAAAAAAAAAAAAAAAAAAAAAAAAAAAAAGAAAAAAAAAAAAAAAAAGAAAAAAAAAAAGAAAAAGAAAAAGAAAAAGAAAAAGAAAAAGAAAAAGAAAAAGAAAGAAAAAGAA
>JAPSGF010000012.1:4850424-4868569 GCA_035772895.1 Perdix hodgsoniae | reverse complement strand
AGAAAAAGAAAAAGAAAAAGAAAAAGAAAAAGAAAAAGAAAAAGAAAGAAAAAGAAAAAGGACAGTTTATTAAGCAAATCTTAAACGTTGTTATTTTGTGGGTTTTTATTTTTTTCATCTCCATTAGTTCTGAACAATTCAATTCACATAACTTTATTTTAAATACAGAGTATTTTTTACCCCTTTCTTCTTTCTACACACCAGCTCCTCAGATGGCAGTAAATATGAATTATACTCTTTACTCAAATTTGCATGTGGAAGCAGTGCATATGTAACTATTATACTGTAATGTCACAGTAATCCAAGCTCACAGACTTTGATTCCTGTATTTCTGGTTGTGCCTGTTGTCTCTTATCTTCTCAATGGGTGCCACTGATTAGAGTAGTTCCATCTTCTCTCCTTTCATTAGATATTTATGCACATAGAAAAAATCCCCCAGGCATCCTCTTCTCTAGACGAAGTACGAACTCCCTCAGTCTCTCCTGTGATATGTTCCAATCCCTTAATCATCTTAATGGCCTTTTGCCACTCTGTGATATACAGTCCCAAGTTCAAATTCAACCATTTTCTCTATCATGTTTGTCATGACATTCTTGTTCAATTATTCCCAAGAGTGAACTAAAGCTGTTCCTATCAGCATCTTCTATCCACATTGCCTTCACTTACTGTTTTGCCTCTTTATAATCATGTGTTCCCATGCACACAGTTTTGATTGCATTAGACTCTCTGACTTCAAGGTCACTGATGAAAAAGGCAGTAAACTCTTTCAGCTGTCTAGAATGATAAGAGAGGAAGGATGCAGCATCAGATGCATGGACTCAGGTGTGAGTCCTTTTTTCCCTCATTTTGCTTATTCGCAAATTATTACTATACTATAAAAGAGTAACTAAATATATTAATAGCATAATCATTATAACTCAATCAAGGCCTTGATTGACAATACTCTAAAGGTAAGAAAAGAGGAAAGATGAACATAGTATAATAAAGAAATACTGTTAAACCCACTAAAAAGAACAAACACTTGTTTGGCCTGCATCCCACTTCTGCAACCTGGAAAAGAATCCCTGAGGGTCCCATTCTGTGTTAATCTATAGTTAGAAAAAGACTTTCTATATTTCTATAGTTAGAAAAAACTTTCATATACTCTGATATATTGATTTTGAATGATCACTAAAATTTGTACAATAAATGCTTTTAGAGTGCTCACAACCATGCCTTTGGGCTAATAGAAAATTAATGGTCACAGAACTTTATGAAGTTGCATGTCAGATAAAATCAAAATTAGTACTGGATTATCACTAGGGGCATTACTTTTTTTAGCTGACTAACAATTTAACTTGGTGAATGTGGCTAGAGTTGAGCAGTACTTTTTCAATATAAATTTGGATCTGAGAGATATGATGTCATATGAGCAGAGAGGCAAGTGAATTATGCATTCAGTGCAGCACAGAGGGTTATGAGTCTTGGTCAACATACACACACTCACGCACACACACGCTCACTCATATAGGCATCCATTTTAGACAATCCCATAAGCAAGAAGCAGAAACTCCCTAAACTAGTGCATTATTGCTTATCGACCCTTGAGAAATGGCAAACTGAGGAAAAGGAAAGAGAAGGAACATGCTGGCAATGGACATGATAGGCAGTGCCAGTAGGGTGTCCCTGCTTCAAAGTGCGCTTCTCTCTCACCCATCACAGATTCTCTCCTGCTTTAATTCTTCTCAGGGTCTGAAGAGCTTTTTCCATTTGTAGACCACATTCATGTGGCCAGTGCATGATACAGAGCCCAAGTGGAACACCTGCTTGCTAAACTACCAAGGTTAGCTTTCTCTAAGAAAAAAGACATTTGCAGCTATAGCCACAAATATCAGTTCCCTTAAAACTGTCAGAACACTGTTTCATTGCAGGATCATTCTTCAGTGAGAGGCCTTTAGGTCATTGACATTGGTGCCAATTGAAGATATTAGTGAACTAAAAAGTCTGCTAGGCAGTATACCAGAATCCTACAACAGAATCAAAGTAAGATAGCATGCGCCTTTGTCTCAAGTGATGCATGGCCATATTTTAAAAATCCTGATTAGTGGAATGAAAGAGAGTTACTCATTTGATAATACAGGGTCATCCCTTTGCCCGAGATTCCTTTCCAGGTTTTGTCTTTGGCAGAGACACAGCAGCAGGTGACATGAGTGGGGCGGAGAGGAGAGCATCGTGGCAAGTGTCCAGGGCAGAGCAGTTGACGGCAGCACAGTCGCAATTTCTCTTCTTCCCGGCCAGGGGGAGTCGGAGCCACGGATCGAATTTGGGCAGGGGTTGTCTTCTTCACCAAGGGGCAGCAGTGCGAGTGGGAAGGAGGGCAATGGGATATTCCAGAAGAAATTCTTCCGTGTCGAATTTGTTTAAGCCCTTCCATTATTTGGTGCCAAACAGGTAAAAGTTTAGCAGCCGTTCTGTCTTTAGTAACAGAAACCTCCCAGAGTTTTGCGCCAGTATTTGTCCCAAAGCTCTCCATCAAGAGAGAACAGAGTTTTCAGAAACTCAGGGACATTTTTGCATATCCATTTAAGAAAAGTAGCTAATACTGAATTAGATAGAGGCTGATTCTGAAACTTCAAAATGGCCCGTAGTACTTTGAGATTTACTTGTTGCTCCTTCGTTAGTGAACTCCCGACTGCTCATCTTCTGTCCTGCAGAACACTGCGAGCACCAACCTCTCTGCAGTCCAGTCAGGCAGCGCTGCTGGTCCAGGCTAGCTCAGCCTCAGCTTGATTTGCTCCACACAGTAGGTGCCATTTGCAGTGTCTGATGCATGGACTCAGATGTGAATGATCCAAATCATTTATTACAAGTTCTCACATTACTTATATACCTTCACAAGTTTCCCTTTTTTTAGCTTTCCCATCTGTCCTTACAACGGTCCCATGGCCCAATGTTCCCACCTTTACATGTCAACAGAGTATTCTACAAACATTCTTTAACTATGCATGGAGGTACTTATCCAATCAGAGCCATAAGCTGTTCCTTTTGCTTTTTCTCTTCTTCTAGAGGTGTCCTTGGTTCTCGTGCTCTTTATCTTGCTCCACATCTGCTGCTCTGAATAGTTTTTCTTTATTCCCACAGAAGGACTTTTCCATTCCTTTATTTTAATTACAATAATAATTAGACTACAGCACTGCAGTATTTTGGGGACATTACATGCAACAGAGGTACTATCTTGGAATTATTACTTGTTGTGAATTTGATCACTTGAAGATATTGCCTTTCACTTTTTTTAAGCACTTAATTCCCATAGAGCATAATGCTGGATTTGCACAGTCTGAAAAATATGCAACTAATTAGGCTAAAATATTTCAGGAAAATTAATAAGTCTCTTAAGTTATAATGTCCATATGGGCCCATATGCTTCTTTCAGAATAAATATTTTGATGATCTTACCAAGTCTGTCCTTTCTTTACTTTCATATATTGATATTTAATATTACCATTTTAATTCAGTTTCTTTTTACCATGGTTGCAGGAGTACTAATACCCTCCGAACTGCACTATCTACCGGGAACTTCCTTTACTTACACATTTGCATACTGCTAGGTGAGAGAGAATGTCTACTCTCCTAGGTCATTACCTTAACTTTTGATATCTATTCATTCAAGCTGGGTTTACATTTTGGCTTCTCCCTCAGAAGTAGTAGTGCTATCTGTTTTTATCTGTTTTTTAATAATCACTTGAGTAGTGAAGAACACTCCAGAAATATCTTTGCTTTAATGGATTTTGGGAGTTGTCTACTGGAAACTGGGTAGTGCTGGGTAAGGAAGGAAATCAAGTTTTGTACATCTAATAAGCAAGAATATTGTACTGTGTGTAGTACAGTATCACAACAACAGCTCTAGTCACAGACAAAAACACCTACTTCGTGCCACAGTAGGGCTTATGATACTAGAATAAGGAAAGAACAAACAGATGGATATAGAGAGAAGCGATCACAAGAGACATCTCTGACTTATTGTAATGAATTCCAGTTCTTACTTCAAACACACTGCCAAAGTAATTTGTCCTGCTCTTTATACTCCAAAAGTAAACTGGAAAATGTGAAGAGACACAATGCTGAAAGATCTGGGTGTTTGAAATATTTTTAAGTAGAAGAAATTTTATCTTTCTGTTTCTTATTGTGAGAAACATGCTCAGGATAAAAATTTTTAATCAGGTAAAGATTTCTGTGAAGAGCAGTATGTTCATTATTGCAATAATGGCTGCACACCCCTTAATGACAAGGGAGAAATTGTGCACCTCATCAATGAAATCCGTTCTGTTATATACCCTGGGTCTGACGCAGGTAAAGCCTCTCCTGGCACTCACTGGTCTTAGGTTCATAATCTTCCAACACTGTTTCTACATTTCCATACAATATCTGTTACCATCCCATTGTTTTTAGATATGTTCTGTACTTTTTATGGCAACAGGAGGACAATATTTTCAACAGTCTGCAAACTAGTTGTGTTCTGTAACTGACTCTCCTCTACCCTATATCATTACCTTACATAGTGTCTGTGCCAATTCTATCCAGGTCAGAGTGCCCCAGTCTCAACTTAACTGTTCAGCAGCTTTCTTTGTGAAAAACAACTTATCCAATGCTACATGCAGAAATACTGGAATTATCCACTGCAAAAACACAATGTACTTGTCACATGGCTTCTGGCTTCTGATACTGCAAGGAAATGCATCTGACGCACACTGCTTTAACTTGGTGAAAAGATAAGCTTGATAAA
The DNA here is from genome assembly GCA_035772895.1 of Perdix hodgsoniae. Taxonomy (NCBI): domain Eukaryota; kingdom Metazoa; phylum Chordata; class Aves; order Galliformes; family Phasianidae; genus Perdix; species Perdix hodgsoniae. The sequence continues at coordinate 4,863,807 of JAPSGF010000012.1, read as the reverse complement.
TTAATACATATTCATATTCCTTTGTATGATGCACACAAAATGGGCATATATAAACATTTAATTGTGTGCTTCATTAATTTTAATTCAAAGTAACAGCTATTTAATCTTAAAAGAAACAAATACATGCACCTTAGTCTTAAACAATTAACTTTACTACAAGAAATAGCGGTTAACTACTAAGAATAGCAACTAGATCATCTTGTGATTTTATTTGCCTCTCCAAATTATCAATGTTTAATGGCTTACTATATCCAAGTTTCCTTTCTAAAATACCTTTGTGCTGAAGCAGTAAGTTATCTAAAAATTTCTAAGTAAATCCAATTCTGTTTCATCAGACACAAAGATTAAAATAAATGAGTTCTATGTTGCAAAACAGAAGCAAGAAAAATTTACAATAAATAGGACAATAAATAGGTAAAATTGTATGTAAACTCTCTGACACATTAGATCTCCCTCCTACCACCAATCACTGTTCTGCATTCTTTAGGAAAAAATACATGTCTATGAAATAAAGGGCAGACTTTTGCTTTTAAAATTCCTTTTAAAATTTTTCTACTATGTTCTATGCAGTGAACATGATTTTGCCTGTTTTGCTTCTGCCTCCTTTTTTCTCTTGCCTCAGAGATAAAAGACAATGGCATCTGTATTAATACTGAGATAAGAAAGTCAACGCAACCTGATACAAAATTGTGACAGTAATGAAAAAACAGGTGAAATTTCAATCTAACATGTCATGACATTTTCTAGCATTTGAGCTTAAAAATGTGTTGAATGAAGATTTTTCAAACTTGGCCCCAATCGGATTTTATTTATACTGGATTACCCATGTATCATTTAACTGAGTTTCTGGAGTAAATGATACAACTAGAGCTAACTTCCTAGCTTCTCAAACTGTGGTTGACCCACTTTTGTTCTAAACAAATAATGCCTAGTTCATATCTCATAAGCATTTGTGGAACTAAGAATTAATACAACAGTAATAATAGTCTACATGCATCTGAATGCAGCTTCAGGATATATTCTGAAAATAAAACAAAGCCATATGCAAAGGACTGGCATTCTCACCTGAAAGTACTGAAAGCAGAAATTGAACGCTAGCATAATTTGAAAGATGAAATTCACTCTTCCTGCTTTCTTTCCACGGAACTTCAGGTGAGTTCAAAGTCTTGATCCTAATTTTCATGAGCTCCATTTTTGTTTGTTTTTTTTTTTTTTTTTTAGGTTCTTGACTGTTTTCAGGCCCTTTACAGAATGGTTTTGAAACGAGGAAGCTATGCCCATTTGCAAAGGAAGTCAGAGTAGAGTGAGTAGAGGTAAATCTGCAGTGAGATATTCACCCAAAAACTCCATTCCTTGCAAATATTTCCATCTTCTGCATGAACTTTAATATGCATTTCATTAACATGTCCACATCTTAAAAAAAATAATAATGGTAGATATAACTCAGGATGTTCTGTGATTCTATGTTTCTATATATTAAAAGATATGTTTACCAACATAGGTCCTCCTTGGTCATATAAACATATAAGATTACCTCTGGATACATTCACTAGCACCTCCAAAATCAACTCTAGAAAATTAATTTTCATATGTAATATAAGTGAAGTATATATGTTCTGCAGTGTTTGCTACAATACCCAAGATATTCTACAATCTCAGTCAAGGCCTTTGGAAACAAATATCCAGCTTGACAAACCTAGTTTCTGCCTCAGAAAGACCTGAAGTTATTGAGATGAACCAGAACTGCTGAAATTGTGACAGTAACTCAAGGCAGCAAAACAAAGCATAAAACTAAATCCAAAAATCTCTTCAGAATCAGAGCATAGGGCAATGTTGATAACTATAAAGAGAATATATAAATAACCTTTTATAGTTGGATGTATTTTTATTTTTCTTCCTACTATATTTTAAAACTGACTCACTGCAGGCTCCAGATAGTAGAAGCCTGCAGAGTAAGCAATCCTAATACCATCCCCGCCATCTCTAATCAACATTTCTTATAATTAAGGTATAAATCATACAAAAAAAATCTTCACAAAAGCCCCTAATGTTCAATACTGGCTTCCTTTCACATTCTGACACTACAGATGTTTCCTTATTTACATACATACAGAGAGATGATCCGAGACTGCCAGCATGGCTTCACCAAGGGCAGCTCTTGCCTGATCAATCTGATGGCCTTCTATGATAGAGTGATGGCATTGGTGGATAAGGTCATCTACCTATACTTCCGTAAAATCTCTGTCATGGTCCCTCATCACATCCTTCTCTCTAAATTAGAGAGGCGTGGATCTGAAGGATGGACTGTACAGTGGATTAAGAATTCATTGGCTGGTCGCAGCCAAAGGCTTATGATCAATGCCTGGATAGTGGCCAGTCACAAGTGGGGTCCCTCACGGGCCAGTCTTGGGATCAGCGCTCTTCAACATCTTTATCAATGATGTAGATGATGGCATTGAGTGCAAGTTTGACACCAAACTCAGTGGTGTGGGCAGTACACTGGAGGAAGGGAAGCAATCCAGATAGACCTGGACAGGCTGGAGAAGTGGGTCCATGAGAACCTGAGGAGGCTCAACAAGGCCAAATGCAAGGTGCTGCCCTTGGGTTGGAAATATCTCAAGTATTTATACAAACTGGGGGAAAATCTCCTTGAGAGTAGCAATGTGGAAAACAACTTGGGGGTGCTGGTGGACAAGAAGCTGGATGTGAGCCAGCAGTGTGCGCTTGCAGCCTGGAAGTCCAACTGTGTTCTGGGCTGCATTAAAAGAGGAGTGGCCAGCAGGGAGAGGGAGGTGATTGTTCCCCTATGCTCTGCTCTTGTGAAGGCTCATCTGGAGTACTGTTTCTAGACCTGGGCCCCTCAGGTTGTCCAGAGAACTTGTGGATGCCCCATCCCTGTAGGCATTCGAGGCCAGTCTGGATGTGGCTCTGGGCTGCCTGGTCTGGTGGTTAGTGACCCTGCACATAGCAGGAGGGTTTAAACTAGATAATTTTTGAGGTCCTTTTCAACCTAGGCCATTCTATGATTCTATGATTAACTGTCATCAGAGAGACTATTAAAATGTAGGAAGTGACATGATAAAGTAAACGTATGAATGAACAGAAGATAAATTTTTGACTAGTTCATATTATTAAATATTACCCAATATGCTCCCCACAGTAAGTACATGGAAGAAAAAACACAGTTTAGAAAAGTATTAAATACCCAAATATCACACTGTCTTTGTAACATTTTATCAAAATTATGCTTAAAACAGTAATAGGCAAGGATAGGCTGCCATCAGAAAATTGCAATCACTTGCTGATAGTATGTATAAATAGAACATATCAACCTTTAATTTTAGAACTCGTTCAATTAGATGAAAATATTTTTAATTAGATATTGAGTTAAACAAACAAACAAACAAACAAACAAAACCCAGCACCTCAAACAGAAAATTAAATTACATTTTTAATTAGATTTTGGCCAAAGTATTTTTGAAAGGAACACTTCCAAAAGTTTTTTCCACAGTGAGTCACTGAATAGAGGAGTCCATAAAGAACTTAGCTGCGCTCTATGTCTACAAATATTTTGATGCTACTTTGTGTTCTAGTGTGTTTCTATGTTTCTTTCTTATGCTTTACATTGACATGTGGAAATCAAACTCTAACCACAGAGTAGTATAGAACAGGTATGTTTAATCAGAACAGCGCACATGCCAGATACAGGAGGATATTTCCACCGAGTCAGCATACCAGAGGGCAAGAAAGGCCCATATTTAAAGAGCAAACTGCTAACATATGTATTAGATGTCTAAGAAAAGGCTGGGTTATCACATAGAGTCCCCAAAATGATTGACATCCTCCCCTAACACCAAGTTTCAGCTCTTTTACACATGCGTATCTCTTGGTGGTCTTCCTGATGAAGATCGTTTCCTTATTTTCTTGGACTTTTGTTAGGATGAAGGACACTTGGCTGGCTCTGGTGGTTGTCTCATTGATCACAACTCCGTTCACCAATCCGCTGCTTCTTTGTTAATTTGTGGTTTGCCATTTTAGTCTTATGTCTCACATTCCAGAGATAGGGGAGCAAATGATGTTCTTTGAAAAGATAGGAGATCCGCTGTCTGCACTGTCTAAGTCTGTAGAAAAGCATCTGTTATCAGCAGTGAGAACGTGGCTTAGCAAGATCAAATCTGCAGCTGTTTTTTCAACACCTCATCCTAACTTACTTTCCTTAATTCAATATAACTAAACGTTATTTAAGGCAATATTTTTTTCTTCTAAGTAGAAATATTCAGAAAACTGGAGATCTGATCCCTGTTGACATCAAGGACAGTGTAAGAAAAGGACTCTCAAGTTGCTAACTGCTGTTCACAGCTACTGAAAAGATTCTCTGGAAGATAATGCTAAATATTTTCCTTCTAGAATAGTAATTCCACACTACAAACCATTCCCTCATGTTGTCTCTTCTGTAAAAGAGTAAAAGCAAATACAGGAGTTTGTACCACAAATGTTAATGTGAAAAGATTCCTTCAGAATGAGTTAATAGTTTCAAGCCCTCATACAAAACTGCTGCATGCATAAAACAGAAGAGACAATTTTGTCAGTTATTATAGTAGTAAGATACAGGATACTTATATCTGTTCTTACTGTCACAGTTATCTCTAGATCTGTGTCCATAAGGGGACAGCAGGCCCACAGGCCCAGAAAAGAAGGAAAGAGAAAAAAAAAGTGTTAATGGTTTACAGGCCAGTTTGGCCCAGCCCCATGACTAATGAGGCAGGGGACTCACAGACCCACACCCCAGAAGGGAAAAGGGGAAGGGTAGGGAGACAGTAGATGGGTCTAAAAAAAAAAAAGAGCAGTGGAAACAATCTGAGGAAGAATGTTAATTTACTAAATATGATCTCAGAATACAGGATAACACAATACAACGCGATACAATTGGAATTGAGGCCAACAAATCAAACAAAATGAGTGAGTGTGTCCAAAACTGAGGCCTTACTCTCTTGACTTTAGGGGGACCATGTACTTCTCTGAAGAGATAAAGACTCGTGAGCTGCCAGGAGCTTTAACCTTTCTTCCTCTGGGCACAAAGTCCTTTGGGAAAATGCCACTCTTCCTTTCCCCTCTGAGAACAAAACATGCAAAGAAGGCAGTCCATGGAACCAAAACATTAACTCTTTAACTCCCGCTTTACATGATGTTCTGATGTGGAATATTCACAACAAAAAGCACAAAACCATGACACTGGTTCAGCTGGATAAAAGTTATGAAATAGTTGAGGCTGGAAGATACTTCTTCATCTTGTCCAACCCTTGTAAATATTACCCTGTTGTATTTAGAGGAAACAGAATCCTTCTATGTTCTGATTTAAGATGCTATGAAAGTTTAAGTATCATATTCAGGAGACAGAATGTTGTTTTTCTTTTTTAATCCAAGCACAGATCTTGGGTCTTCTGAAACTCAATTCAAAGTTCCCAGGTAGCTCTTTTATATATATCCCCTTTTCACATATTGTAAAGAATAAGAAAAAAAAATACCATGAGGGAGAAGGCTGCTGATATAGAACAGAAAATTCCAACGTATCTTCTGAGGCAACAACTGACAACTAGAAAAAGATGAAAATACATAGTCTAGAGCAAGGTAGAGGGAAAGAGATAGGGTAACGTGGGCTAGCAGTTGTACATAAAATGAAACAGTGACTAGAATACCTCAGTGGTGACAAAATTGAGTGATGACAAATGTGGCATTTGTGTGGTATATGACAATGTACACATATGTAATTGGCCACTGATACAGGACTTGAGATGCTCTATCAGACCTGAAGTTTATTTTCTGTTTCAGTTTGACAGCCTTTGTGCTTGCCTTTAAGGATTTTTGCTGCCCAGTGAAGCATAAGCAAGCAGAAAAGGTTGTTAATATGCTATCTGTGCAACTATGGGAATCTCACTGGGAGATATCACAGATGTTCTGGGTTTTCATAGCAATGTTTTGTTAGTGGGAGAGCTGTGGGGTTGGCCTCTGTGAGCAGAGCCCAGAAGCTATCCTCTATCAGATCAGAAACAGCTCCAGCAACTTCAAAGGGGAACTGCTAATGGTCAGAACTGAGCCATGAGTGATACTGGTTGTGCCTCTAGGAGAACAGATTTAAGAAAATTAAAAAACACTGTAAGAGCAGCTGGGAGAAAGGTGTGAGAAATGTGAGAGAAGCAGCCCTGCAAACACCAAGTTCTGTGCCAAAGGACGGCAGGAGGTGTTCCAGGCAGAGAGCAGAATCTCCCTGCAGCCCAGGAGGGACCCCATAGTGGAGCAGGCTATCCCCCTGCAAGCCAAATGAAGCAGACCTCCATGTGTAGCTATGAAGGAGCCCATGGTGCAACAGATAAATATGGTTTAGAGAAGGCTGCAGCCTGTGGAGCCCCTGCAGAAGCAGGCACTCTGGTGGAGCTGCCACCTGTGGAGAAGAGCCTGTGGCACAGCAAAAGGGCTGAGGGAGCTGCAGCCCACGGGGCCCCATGTTGAAGCAGTGAGCTCCTGTAGTTTGGTCTCCATGGTACGGAGCCATGCTGGAGCAGTACTTGGAGAACTGCAGCCCATGGTAAGCCCACACAGGACCAATTTAGGAAGGACAGTATCCCGTGGGAGGGTCTCATTTGGAGTGTGAGCAGAAAATGACCATGAAGAAGCAGCAGAGATGAAGTGTCACAGACTGACCACAGGCCCCATTTCCTGTTCCCTTGTGGAGGGGATGAGTTAGAGTGCAGATTAGGGGGAAAGTGTTTTGAGTCTGGTTTTAGTTCTCAATGCTTCAGATTGTTTCTAATAGGCAATACATTTCATTACTTTCCTGCATTGTGCCTGTTTTGCCTATGACAGCAATTAGTGAGAAATCTCCTTGTTCTTATCTCAACTCTTGAGATCTTTTTCATCACGTTTTATTCCCATCTTCCTTTGAGGAGGAGTGAGAGAACAATTGTGGTGGAGTTTAGCTGTCAGAGTGAAATCACCAAAAGGTTAAGCCAGAATGACTTTGTCTTGCAGCCAAGTCACTTTTCCAGCAGCTTGTCCGGACCCAGGTTTTCCAGCAGAGTGCACGCTGCAGAAGGCACATGATTATTCTGCTAGAGTGTGAACCTGCCAAGGCAGAACTCTGTCACTTTATCAAGTAAGAGTTTGTGAGGAAGCTGTGTGAATTAATCAGGGAGTCAGACAGCAACTTGTCTAAATAGCTAAGGAAGAGTCCTACAATAATAATGAGTTATTGTGTTCCCAGCCCTGTATCTCTTTTTCTCCAAAGAGTTATTGGCACCAAATAATGCCTGAATGCTTATTTTCCACTCAAACAAAATGTAAAGATAAAACCAGGATATTTCAATTTCTTTTATTTGTTACACTGAGAACAACAGAATTACATAAAAAGGAAAATATTGCCTTTTAAAATTCCCTGACCCAGTAGAGAAATCTGGTTTTCAACTGTGGAAAGTTCAAGGTGCTTTATTCTGAAAATGGCAAGACTGTGGTACGGTGGAGAGTGCACAAAGATTTTCTGGAGTCTCCAGCGTGGCACTGGGTAAACAGAAAACTAGGTATACTTGGACTCAAGTACTTAATGGTTATTAATGGAGAAACTATGGTGCAACACGTTGGTTATTAATATTTGTGTCATATTCTTGCATTTCACATCCACACTCAACATACTAACATATAGTAAGCTCAGAGTTAATATCTACAGAGAAGTGTAGTATCTACAAGAGCACCAAAGGAAGCCTTATAAGAGTGACGTTAGCCAAAATTATCAGGAAATTTTTGTCAAAATCTTTAGAAGTATTTTCCTACCTACTAACACACTTCTAAATTACAATTATTCTCAATTTTTATTCCTAAATATGTGCATAGTTTTGGTCACAAACTAACACAACTGCAAGTCTACTCCAGAATACTAATATGTTAGGAGTGGAGAGGAATGAGATCGATAAGAACTATCAGAACATGAGCCCACACAGCAGGATCAGTGCATATGACTTGTTTTCACATCATGTAGCTACCAAGCCTACTCACTCTACACTTAAACTGATTCTGCATCTATTCTGTCAGTGTTCTGATGCTCTATTAAAAATCTCACTACTTTCTGAGGGTGAAAAAATTGAAAAAAAGTTATATTATCTGTAGAAAATTAAGAATGTTCACTTTGTAAAATACAAGTTGATAATAGTCATATTTTGGTCTATGTCTTACTTTTGAATATTAACAAGAAGCTTTTATAAGACCTTCTCCCTAAAATAAATGGTATACAGATTGCAATCCCCAAGACAAACAGCTAAAATTGCATTAGCTGAGAAAAATCATATCATAGAATCATAGAATGGCCTGGGTTAGAAAGGACCACAGTAATCATCTAGTTTCAACCCCACTGCTATGTGCAGGGTTGCCAAGCACCAGACCAGACTGCCCAGAGCCACGTTCTCCCTCGCCCTGAATGCCTCCAGGGATGGGGCATCCACAATCTCCTTGGGCAACCTATTCCAGTGCATCACAACCGTCTGTGTGAAAAAAAATCCCAGTATCATAGAATCATAGAATCAGAATCACAAGGTTGGAAACAACCTGCAAGACCATCTAGTCCAACCATTCTCCATTACCACAAGCACTAAACCATATCTTGTAGCTCCTCATCCAAACAACTCTTGAACACTGCCAGGGACAGCGATTCCACCAACTCCCTGGGCAACCATTCCAGTGCCTGACTAAATATCTAATCTAAATCTCTCCTAACTCAGTTTAAGACCATTCCCCCTTGTCCTATCACTATCCAGCCTTGTAAACAGCCATTCCCCCTCCTGTTCATACGTTCCCTTCATGTACTGGAAGGCCACAATGAGGTCTCCCTGGAGCCTTCTCTTCTCCAAGCTAAACAAGCCCAGTTCCCTCAACCTTTCCTCATAGGAGAGGTGCTCCAGCCCTCTGATCATCTCGGTGCCCTCCTCTGGACCCGCTCCAACAGCTCCACATCCTTCCAGTACTGGGGGCCCCAGCCCTGGATGCAGCACTGCAGATGGGGCCTCACAAGAGCTGAGTAGAGGGGGACAATCACCTCCCTCTCCCTGCTGGACACCCTTTTTTAATGCAGCCCAGAACACAGTTGGGCTTCCAGGCTGCAAGTGCACACTGCTGGCTCACGTCCAGCTTCTTGTCCACCTGGACCTCCAAGTCCTTCTCCACACAGCTGCTCTCGAGATCTTCATCCAGTTTGTATAAATACCTGGGATTGCCCTTATTGATCCTCATTAGGTTCCCATGGGCCCACTTCTCCAGGCTGTCCAGGTCCTTCTGGATTGCTTCAGAATACTTGGGAAAAGAAAAAATTTCTATTCTAAAAAATGCTCAAGAACATTTACTTCATTATTTCACAGAATCTCATATTTATCGCATTTCATCGAATATCGCTCTGAGGATTAACCATTGTCTTTATAAAACCTAAAGAATTAGAAAATACTGGTACATTCTCTATTCATTAGATGTGGGGATATGAAGTTATAGTTTTCACTTACCTGAACTTCAGGGAAAACTGAAGCCTTGGTTGCTGATGTCAACACATTTGTTGTTTATGTTACCGTGTATTGCATGTTGATGTTACAATTTGTTATTGTTGTTACCACATAAGCAACACTAGAGGAAAACATCTCAATAAGCTTCCTGAGAGAATTTGAAAGTTTATGTCATTTGTAATGACATTTTTTCTTTGTTGTTGTTATGATATTTTGTTTGTCTTTGTTTGTTTTTAATCAGTGATACAGCTAAGTGCAGGGGGTTTCTTTCCTTCTTTTTTTAAAGCCTTTGTACATCTGATATTTTGTCCTTGCTTAGCTCATCTGTAATATGTTCCTCACAACATATTTGAGTATATTCTTGTGAAAGAGATGATCTTAACCTCATCTGGCAAGTGTGGGTCTGAAACACAGTGATTATTGCCTTCCAAAACTCCTTGTAGCCAATAACACTGAAGCCAGGCAGATATCCCTTATTCCAGAGATAAACATAGGGTAATTCTACTGAATAATTTTACAGGAAGAGAATCATTAATATTAGGTTAATTTAATCTCTCTGGATCTAGTTCAAGACACTGGTCTGGAGACTATCCAGCTATGTTCCCATTACAGTCCATATTTCACATTAAAATTAGCATGTTAGTTCATGATACTGAATTAGGTTCTGTTTCATTCTCTGATGCGTTAACTTCCTTTAAATGTTGTTCTGTATTAGCTATTACTTGCACATTGCAGCACAGAGCTTTGAAAAATATGGAGCATTGTTTGTATTAACTGTGCAGTTAAGTAGGTATGTTGACGCTGTGGTTTTCATTTCTGTGCAGTAGCCGCCCCATTACAGGAAATAAACTATTACTTGAGGCATATAGCTTTTACCACTTTTTTTTTTGGTTTTTTTTTTTTTGAGTTTTCAGGGAAGAAACTGCATGCAGTCATATTGCTTCTTTCTCTGGACTGTGTCTTCACAGTACATAGCCAGCCCATCTTGTTCCTCCCCACAGCATCTGTCAAGAGGAGCACTCTGACTCTGCAGGATAGAAAAAGAATTCCTTCAATGCATCACTGATCTACCTCAGCACATACAGCCTGGGAAGTCTTACAAATCCTCTGATTTGCAGAATCAAACTCTATAACCCAGAGTTAGGTTATAAAGCAGGTACTTTTATTCAATGAGACGCGTATCATTGGGTGTGCAGGGGATAGTTCCTCCTAACACGCAGTGTGCGTAGGACAAAAGCTTGGTACAGATATAGGCCCAACGAATACACAATTTGCATACATGTTCATTACATTCCTGACTTATCAACATATGGCCCCGCCATGAGCAGTGGGGGTCTCCTTTGATGAGAAGACCCATTGTCTCTGACAGAAGTAATCCCATCCTGACCCATTCCTTGTGTAGTGTTGCAACAGAGTTTCCAGATGTCCTTTTCTTATCTGACCACACATCCTGCTTACCTATATTCCTAAACAATGGTTAACCCTTATCTTGTCCTCTCCTTACTCAATTCCCCCCTTTTTCTTGAACCTAGCAAATTCTTTTGCTAAATCGCTCCATTCGGGAAGAGGGAAGTTTTGAAATAACTCCCACTTTCCACTTTCTGTCCTGTGCTTTTGTTATTCTTCATAACTATCCCCAGAAGTTTTACATATCCATAATGCACATTTCATCAGAACACACATAAACAAATGAGCAAAATGATTATAATAATACAAGCCACAAAGTGTTGCTTTAGCCACACAAAATTAGGTAACCAGCTGGTAAGTTTTTCATCCATTGTTACCTGATGAAGAAATTTAGTGTGCTCCCATATTGCCTGCAGATCAGTCTCTATAGTCTTGCCTACATAAGCACAACAACTCTAATTAATTACCACACAAACCCCTCCCTCTTTGGCTGTTAGGAGATCCAGTGCCATTATTAAGCATTGAAATCTCAACTTGTAATGCTTTGATCGCATCAGTGAATGATTGCTTTCTCCAGCTCACTTATCACACCCTATGCCCTGCTTCCACCTTGTAGTTTTGTTGAGTCCTGATACTGTCCCTGAATTCCCATATTCCCAACTATATCCTATACCTGTTAAATTTTGCCACCCAACTTTCACACTAATTTCGCTATCATTTTCCCTATCCAAAAAGAGATCAAACTTGGGGCCCTTTCTTAATCTATCTCTATTCCATATTTACATTCCCCATGTTCCACCCAATTTGGAATTGTCCAATTAAGCACTGGCACCCCCCTCTGGGGAGGGCCATACATATCCAACAATTTGTTAGGTTAAAATTTTGGGCCACTGCCTGAGTAGCTATTACCTTCCCAGGCTAAAGCAAGTCTTATAAGGTTAATTACAATGCATAGTTTATACATTTTTCTTAATTGTTAGTCGAAGGGGCCTTTCTCCCTTCATGGTCTACTGCAGTTGGACAGTCTTCTTCAGGAGCGTGTAGTGGTATCCATGGTATCAGTCCTTCCACCCTGGTTCCAGAGAATCTGAGAGGGATTTAACATGCACATAATCTCCAAGCAATATACTGTGCACTGGTCGTCCAGGCCCCACGCTCTGGTGCCAAATACCATTTTTATTTCCCTTAATTGCTTCCTCCATCTGCATAGAAATTCCCTTCTATAAGGTATAAGGTTGTCCATAAAGAATCTCATATGGACTTAACCCTTCCATGGTTCAAGGCTTAGTATCCCAGCCTCTTGGCCGACTTTTAATTGCCAATCAATTCCTAGTAATGTGTTAATCTGACGGACCTCGATCTGATGAGATCACTCCCAGCACCTAAAACCTCAGAATTATTCCTTGTAACAAAACTTTTTTCTTCTCTAGCCTTGTTAGTTTGGCCAGGGTATACCTCAGGCCTTCCTGAAAAGGTATATCTATACTACCCTTTTCTTGAAAGATCCAAAAAATCTGCCTGCCATTGTTGTGTCCTAGATAGTTTCCATTTCCTACTTGTCCTAACTGAACCTTGTGACCTGTTCTAGAATTATTCTGTGAACAAACCTCACATTGCCGTGTTGCCTGTTCAATGGTGGTGCATAACTTCCAAGCCACAATCTGTTGGCTCAGGTGTTTATGGAGAGCCTCAGTTCCCCTGTGAGTTTTCCTACGCTCAGCCATGATTATGGCCCATAATAGGGAGGTGGTAACTATTATTTTGTTTGGAACCCTAATCCACCCTCCTTTTCCCACCTGCCCCCTTAAGTCGTTTATCAATTTTCAGTCTTAGTTTTACCTTCAATTTGAATTTCACCATCTGGGACCAAAGCATGCACTTCTATGTCCTCCGTTTCTGCTCCACTTTGCTTCTCAGTCAGCTTTGTCCTCCATTTCGCTTCTCAGTCAGCAAATGCATTGCTCACTTCTTCGGCTGTTTCTCCCTTCTGGTGGGCTTTACAATACATGATAGCCACCTTCTCAGGTACTTGTACTGTTTCTAGTGCAACTGCTACTGTTCTTCCCAATTTTTTTCTTTCATTACAATGCCTGTTTCTGTATACTTTCCAAACCCCTTCAATTAGCTTATCCAGGTCTGTATTTCACTTCCAGCATCGAGCTGCATCTCACGCAGGAATAGTTACATTCCCAAATTCATTATCCTATCTACCCCCAATGACTGCCCAAAAGACACAGCCTTATAGTCACTGTTAGTCCTTGGGGTAGTCATTTACTTCCTCCCAACACTCCTTTTGTCCCATGGATTGCTGTGGAATGCAAGGACTATCAAGGAGTCTCTGCAAACACAGATAAGGAAGACAGAGGGGAACATCTTGATGCTGTCTGTCATTCCGTTGTCCATGGCAAGCTGGGAGCAGGGCGCGGTGAGCAGCACATCGGCTGCT
>JAPSGF010000012.1:4812331-4836346 GCA_035772895.1 Perdix hodgsoniae | reverse complement strand
AAAAAGAAAAAGAAAAAGAAAAAGAAAAAGAAAAAGAAAAAGAAAAAGAAAAAGAAAAAGAAAAAGAAAAAGAAAAAGAAAAAGAAAAAGAGGAGCTCATGGAATGCAAAGAAAACCACATTGAAAAGAGGAGAAAAGAGAAGCAATACTTTTAGAACAGACAAAAATAATGCAAAGGCATGGTCTAGAAAGAAAAAGAACCAACAAAAAAGAGAAAGAAACAGTAGAAAGTAAAGCCAAAGCAGCAGTAAACAAATGTGGACAGAAAAATAGCAAAGTAAACCAAGGAAAAAAAGTACAAGCAAAAAGCTAAGGCGTAGACTGAAAGAATATGGCAAAGAAAAGAATTTAAAGACACACAGTGAGACAATAAAAAAGCTAACAAAATCTAAGGAGAGTACATGGAAAAACAAAAACAAAAACGAATGGGAATAAAAGAGAAGCAGCAAAGTAGAAAGTAGGAAAACTAAGGGGAAAAAAGCAAACAAAGCCTATCACATCCAAGGCAACAAAATACAAAACAGAAAATAAATAATAACTAAAAAAAATGGAGAGAAAAAAGACTAAGAAAAATCAAGCAAAACTACAAAAAGGAACAGAAAGAAAAGGCAAAGACATACAATGCAATATCATGGCAAAGCAAAGGATACAAACAAAGAAAGGGGGGGGGGGGAAATAAGCGAATTAATGCAAGAGGAAGGAAATGGAAAAAGAAACAGAAAAGAAAAAGAAAGGAAAGGGAATAAAAGGAACTAACAAAGTTGTATGACAAAGCAAAGTAAAGCAAGCAGAATGAAAGGCTACACAAAGGAAAGGTAGGAAAGAAAACCAAGAGCAAACAAGAGCAAAGCAATGGAAAAAAGAATAAAGTGAAAAGTGTAAAGTAAAAGTAAAGGCAGTATAAGAGGAAGCTGGCAGCCATGGAGACAAGGAAGGGGACAAAAAAGGAAAGTAAGAGAATAATGTAAAGGATTAATGAAGAAGAACACAAAGGTATGCAAAGAAAACTAATTTGAAAAAAAGGAGGAATGAAAAAGAAACAGAACCAACAAAAAGGGAACGGGAAAAAAAAATACAAAAGCTGAAAGGCAAAGCAAAGAAATACCTAGAAAAAGCAAAGACATAGAATGCAATATAATGGCAGAAGAAAGGATTCAAAGAAAGTGAAAAACAATGAAAAGCAATAATGGAATAAGTGAAACAAAACGAGCAGTAAAAAAATCTAAATTAGAATAAAAGAAGACAGAGCAAAGCAAAGTCAGTAAAGGCAAAGTTCAGAGGAAGCACACAAGTGAGTGAACAAGGATACAGACAGGGAATGGAAGGAAAAGCAGAATGCAATGGGAAAAAAAAGGGGGGGTGGGGGAAGAACCAAATTAAGGGAAACCAATAGAAAGCAAAGTAAAAGGAAAGGGTAAAAAATAACATCAAATTTTTGTTAAATAAAGCAAAGGAATACAAAGAAAAAGCACAGAGATAGAATGTAGTATCATGGCAAACCGAAGGATTAAAATACAGAAAGTGAAAAAAGAAAAATCTAAAATATTAATCAAGGTAAAAGAAGTAAAAACATAAAATATAAACAGAGCAAAGGAAAAAAAAAAAAAGAGAAGAAGCAATCAAAAAAGTAAAAGGAAGCAAAGCAAAGCAAACTAAAAAACAATGCAAAGCAATGCAGAGCAAATTTGGAATGAAAAAACAAAAGAGGAATCCCAAAGGAATGGAATTAAAAAAAAAAAAAGAAAGGAAAAGAAGAAAATAATAGAAGTGAAAGATAGCACAGCAAAATCTTTTGATAATGGGAAGAAAGAAATGCAAAGAAAAGAATGACAAAATGAAGAAAACAGTGGAAAGCAAAGAGAAAAACACAAGATAAAAAAAAAAACAGTAGAAAAGCACAGCAAAAAAAAAATCAAAACCATATAATGCAATATCATGGCAAAGTAAAGCATTCATACAGAGAAAGGGGAAGAAAAACAAACCTAACTAAAGCTAAACAGAGTAAAGGAAAAAAAAAGTGAGGAAAAAATAAAAAAGGAAAGGAAAGAGAACCAGCAAAGCTGAAAGGAAAAGAAAGCAAACAAAGAAAACTAAAAAACAATGCAAAGGAATGCAAAGGTATCCAAAACATTGAAACAAAACTGCAACAGCACAGAAGGAAAGCGCAGGGAATAGGCTTGAGTTAAATGAGTCAAAAAAGGAACAAGGACTAAACAGAAGATAAAGTCAATTTAAAAAACAAAAACTAAAAAAAAAAAAAAAAAAAAGGAAAAACAAAAGGGAAGAAGTGGTAACAAGCAGAGTAGAAAGTAAAGCAAAGCAAAGCAAAGCAAACTAAAAAGCAATGCAAAGCAATGTGAAGCAGAGGTGAAAAAGAAGAACAGAAGAACAAAAGAGCAAACCAAACCAAAACAAGGGAAAGTAAAAGAAGCCTCAATTTTGGCAGCTTGATCTTCCTGATGGTTGTTTTGCTGTCCTTCATTGGCCCAACTGCTGGGCACATGAGCATCGACATGGCACACCTTTACACCCACATTCTTTGTTCGGGCAGCAATGTCTTTCCACAGCTCAGCAGCCCAAATAGCTTTACTCCTCCACTGCCAGTTGTTTTCTTCCCGGTGCTTCTTCCCATCCCCACAAGGTGCTTACCACCATCCATGTCAGTCAGTGTAAAGATGGAGCACTGGCCGCCTCTCCCATTCGGAAGCATCTAAGACCAGCTGGACAGCCTTTACCTCTGCATATTGCCTTGATTCTTTTTCCTTCAGTAGCCTCCGCAACTCATTGTGTGGGGCTCCACATAGCAGCTTTCCATCTGCGATGCTTCCCCACAATATGACACGATCCATCTGTGAACAGGGCACACTTCTTTACATCCCACATCCTAATCTCAATCTCCAATCTCAATCCCCTGTTCCTAATCCCACATCCCCCATATCCCACAGCTCACTTCCACATCTTAATCTCAACCCCGAGCCCACATCCCAATCCCAATCCCGATCCCATATCCCAGTCCCTCCTCCCAGTCCCATGTCCGTAACCCAATGCCATTCTTAATCTCAATCCCAATCCCGATCCCACATTCAAATCCCACATCAAGAGCTCCTTGCTCTTGCAGCTCGGAAAGCAAATGGGATCCTGGGCTCCATCAGAAGAAGGGTGGCCAGCAGGGACAGGGAGGTGATTGTCCCTTTCTACTCCGCTCCTGTGAGGCCCCATCTGCAGTACTGTGTCCAGGTCTGGAGCCCCCAGTACAAGACAGACATAGAGCTGTTGGAGAGGGGCCAGAGGAGAGCCACAAAGAAGATCAGGGGGCTACAAAGACAGGCTGAGGGAGCTGCGCTTGTTCAGCCTGAAGAAAAGAAGGCTGCGGGGTGACCTCACTGCAGCCTTTCAGTGCCTAAGGGGAGCCTACAAACAGGAGGGGAGTCAACTCTTTGAAAGTGGAGATAACAGCAGGACAAGGGGAAACGGTTGAGGTACGGAAGACTCAGGTTGGATGTCAGGGGGAAGTTCTTTCCTATGAGAGGGGTGAGGTGCTAGAACAGGCTGTCCAGAGAGGTTGTGGCTGCCTGTCCATCCCTGGAGGTGTTCAAGGCCAGGTTGGATGGGGCCCTGGGGTGTGACTCTGTTGGGGTGTGATTCTGTTGGGGTGCGCCAGCGCTGGGTGTGACACCACTGGAGTGACAGAGGGGTGTCCCCAGCTTCATGGTGTGACACTGTGAGGGTGTCCTCAACTTTGGGATGGGACACCACTGGGGTGACACAGGTCTTTCCACAGCTTTGGGGTGTGACACTGTGGGGATGACATAGGGCTGTCCCCAACTTCAGGGTGTCAGACTCTGGGGGCGTCCCCAACTTTGGGGATGTGACACCATGATGCGGTATTCCCACTTCCCCCGGGAAGTCCTCGAGCTGCTCACAGTGTCCCTAACTTCGACAGAATATTCCCAGGGGGATCCTTTTGTCCCCTTTGCATGACGCTGACACCCCATCAGGGCTGTTCCACATCAATGCGTTCACCACAGAGTTCACCACTGTGTGTGTCCCCATCCCCATGACAGACGATGCTGACAGCGCCAGAGGGTTCCAGTGTCACCGGGTCCGGCTGTAGGCAGACCTGGAGGGGTGACAAAGAACAGTGTGAGGCTCAGTGACAGCACGGTGACTGTGTGAGGTGCCTGTGCCTGCCCCCACGTGGTGATCACAGCACAGGGAATGGTGTCACCCAAGAGATGGTGACACACAAGTGATGGAGACAAAAGTGACAGCTAGTGATGGGGACACTGTGCCACAGCTGTTCCACACTGAGGTCACACATGGTCATTTTTTTCACAGTGTCACCAGAGTGATGGTAACAGCCAATGACAGAGACAATGGTGACACCCGATGATGGTGACACCCCAAGGACACTCAGTGGTACCCAGTGATGGTGACAACAGAAACACCCAAGAGCAGTGACACCCAATGATAGTGACACCTGAAGACAGTCACAATGCCAACATCCAATGACAGTGACAGCTGTTGGCGGCCAGACCCAATGACAGCCAGTGGCACAAAATGAAAGTGGCACTCAATGATGGTGACAACAGTGACACCCAAGTGATGCCGACACCCAATGATGGTGACAGTGGTCACCCTCTGCCCCTCTGGGACATCTCCAGACCCTTCCAGAAGACAACAGGTCCTTGGAACCCACCCCCCGGACCCTACAAGTCCTCTCTGGGCCATCCTCAGACCCTTCTGAATGCCTCTGAGGATGTCCTAGACACTCCTGGGGACCCCCTGGACTCTACAGGATCCTCCTGGGACATCTCCAGACCGTTCTGGATGAATCCACGAACCTCACAGATCAACATGAGGACCCCCCAGACCCACCAAATCCCCTCTGGGACATCCCCAGACCCTTCTGGATGACTCCAGGACCACTCAGACCCTCATGAGGACTCTGGACCGTACCAGACCCTAGTGGGACATCTTCACATCAGGACAGGGACTGCTCAGTGCTCCTCTGAGTGGGAGCTCACAGATCCTTCCAGGGGCCCATGGGATCAACCTGGAGACTCCCTGGTCACCCCAAAACCCACCTGGGACATCTCCAGACTCTTCTGTTTGAGTGCAGAAGACCCTGGATGCCCCCCAAACCTCTCTAGGACTTCTGCAGATCTTTCTGCATGATTCCAAAGGGGGGATAAGGAGGGTTCTGCGGGGCAGGGGGGAGGGGAGAGGGAGAAATGAGCTAGTGAGGCTTTTTTGGGGTGGAAAGAGGGTCTGGGGATGGAGAGAGGGGTGGAAGGAGTAAACTGGAGAGTTGTGTGGGGCTTCTGTGCGGTGTAAAGGGAGACTGGGGGGAGAGAGTGGGGGTTGGGGGGGACAGAAGGTAAAGAGGCTGACCACGTGAGTGGAAAGAGGGTCTGAGGGTGGAGGGAGAAGTGGGAGGGGAGAACTGGAAGTTGTGAGGGGGCTTCTTTAGGACATAATGGGGGTCTAGCTGGTGAAAATGCGGTGTCAACATAGGGGAAACAGACTTCAGAGCACAGGGAGGAGGGCATGGGGGTGCAAACGACTCCAGGGGTCAGAAATAGGGTCAGGAGGTCAGGGGGAGTAAGGGAAGACAGGGGACCCTGCGCGGTAAATTGAGGGGACTGAGGATGGTAGGAGACTCTATGGATCAGAATGGGGGAATTGGAGCAGGGGTACTGGGGTATTGGAGCAGGGATCTTAGGCCGAGAGTTAGACAGATTCGTTCAGAGGGCTTTAAACTAGGTATGAAGGGGGATGGGTGTGTAACTGGGGTCACTAACACAGAGTCGGTGCGTAGTGACGCAGTACTTGCAAGAGAGGAATGTGCTTGCAAGAACCCATGGTCTTGTGCCTTCGTGATGGAGGAGAATGACTCTATGAAGGGTGAAGAGGGTAAAGGCAAGTTTTCTAGGGATAAGTCTGATGAAGTGGTATTGGGATTAGGAGCAAGGCAAGGAGCTCGGCTGAGGTGCGCCTATACCAATGCACGCAGCATGGGCAACAAACAAGAAGAGTTGGAAGCCATTGTGAGGCAGGCGAACTATGACATAGTTGCCATTACGGAAACATGGTGGGATTGCTCCCATAATTGGAGTGCTGCAATGGATGGCTACAAACTCTTCAGGAAGGATAGGCAAGGAAGGAGGGGTGGTGGCATGGCTATCTATGTCAGGGATTGCTTTCATGCTGCAGAGCTTGTAACTGGGGATGATGTGGTTGAATCCCTATGGGTAAAGATGAGGGGAAGGGCTGATAAGGCCGACATCCTGGTGGGTGTCTGTTATAGACCTCCAAACCAGGATGAAGAGGCAGATGAGCTGTTCTATAAGCAGCTGTCAGGAGCTGCACGGTCACCGGCCCTTGTCCTCATGGGAGACTTTAACTTCCCTGACATATGCTGGGAGTACGGCATGGCAGAAAAGAAGCAGTCTAGGAGGTTCCTGGAATGCATAGAGGACAACTTCCTAATGCAGCTGGTGAGAGAGCCCACGAGAGGAGCTGCCCCGCTAGACCTGCTGTTCACAAACAGGGAAGGTCTGGTGGGAGAAGTGGAGGTTGGGGGCTGTCTTGGACAGAGTGACCATGAAATGGTAGAGTTCTCGATTCTAGGTGGAGCCTGGAGGGAGAATAGCAAAACTGCCACTTTAGACTTCCGGAGGGCAGACTTTGGTTTGTTCAGAAGACTAGTAGGGGCAGTCCCCTGGCGTTCAGTCTTTGGGAACAAAGGGGTCCAAGATGGCTGGTCGCTCTTGAAGAAGGAAGTCTTAAAGGTGCAGGAGTGGGCAGTCCCCCTGAGCCGCAAAATGAGCCGGCAGGGAAGAAGACCAGCGTGGATGAATAGGGAGCTGTTCTTAAGGTTGCGGGAGAAAATCTACCGCCTGCGGAAGGAGGGAAGAGCAACTCAGTACGACTACAAAGAGGCTGTTAAGATATGTAGAGGGAAAATCAGAGAGGCAAAAGCCCAGCTTGAATCTAAGCTGGCCGCTGGGGTAAAAACAAACAAGAAACTCTTTTACAAATACATCAACTGTAAGAGGAGGACAAAGGGGAATCTCCATTCTTTACTGGATGAGGCTGGGAATGTGATCACAGAGGATAAGGAAAAGGCAGAGGTTCTGAATGCCTTCTTTACATCTGTCTTTAAAAGTCATCTCGGTTATTCCCAGGGCTCCCCACGCTCTGACTTGGTAGTCTCGGCTGGGAAGCAGACTGAACCCCCTGTGATTCTTGAAGAAGTGGTCAGGGAATCACTGCTCCAACTGGACTGTCACAAGTCCATGGGTCCGGATGAGATTCACCCGAGAGTGCTAAAGGAACTGGCAGAGGTGATCGCTGAGCCTCTTTCCATTATCTTTCAGCGCTCCTTGTTAACGGGTGTGGTCCCGGAAGACTGGAGGCTTGCCAACATGACTCCCACTTACAAGAAAGGTTGTAAGGAGGATCCGGGGAACTACAGGCCTGTTAGCCTGACCTCAGTGCCAGGGAAGGTAATGGAACGGATTATCTTGAGGGAGATCACGCGGCAGGTGTGGCATGACCAGGAGATCAGGCCTAGCCAGCATGGGTTCGTGAAGGGCAGATCCTGCTTGACCAATCTGATCTCCTTCTACGATCCTGTGACCCGTCTGCTGGATGAAGGAAAGGCTGTTGATGTGGTCTACTTAGACTTCAGCAAAGCCTTTGACACTGTCTCCCATGCTATCCTCCTGCAGAAGCTGGCAGCCCGTGGCTTGGATGGGTACACTCTCGGCTGGGTAAGGAGCTGGCTGGAGGGCCGGGCCCAGAGAGTGGTGGTAAATGGAGTCAAATCCAGTTGGAGACCAGCCACGAGTGGAGTCCCCCAGGGGTCGGTGCTGGGGCCTGTCCTTTTCAACATCTTTATTGATGACTTGGACGAGGGCATTGAGTGCATCCTCAGTAAGTTCGCAGATGACACCAAGTTGGCAGGGAGTGTGGATCTGCCTGAGGGTAGTGAGGCCCTGCAGAGGGATCTGGACAGGCTGGAGAGCTGGGCTGAAGCCAGCGGGATGAGGTTCAACAAGACCAAATGCCGAATCCTGCACTTTGGCCACAACAACCCCAGGCAGCGCTATAGGCTTGGGGCGGAGTGGCTGGAGGACTGTGTTGAGGAAACAGACCTGGGGGTACTGATTGATGCTCGGCTGAATATGAGCCAACAGTGTGCCCGGATGGCCAAGAAGGCCAACGGCATCCTGGCTTGCATCAAGAACAGTGTTACTAGCAGGAATAGGGAGGTCATTGTCCCCCTGTACTCTGCACTGGTGAGGCCGCACCTCGAGTACTGTGTTCAGTTTTGGGCCCCTCACTGCAAGAAAGACATTGAGGCCCTGGAACGTGTTCAGAAGAGGGCTATGAAGCTGGTGAGGGGCCTGGAGCACAGGCCTTATGAGGACAGGCTGAGGGAGCTGGGATTGTTCAGCCTGGAAAAGAGGAGGCTCAGGGGAGACCTCATTGCTCTCTATAACTTCCTGAAGGGAGGTTGTAGTGAGCTGGGGGTCGGCCTCTTCTCTTGTATAATTAGTGATAGAACTAGAGGGAATGGATTCAAGCTGCGCCAGGGGAGATTCAGGCTGGACATTAGGAAATATTACTTCTCGGAAAGGGTGGTCAGGCACTGGAATGCACTGCCCAAGGAGGTGGTGGAGTCACCGACCATGGGAGTGTTCAAGAAACGTTTGGATGTTGTGTTGAGGAATATGGTTTAGCTGGGAAGTATTGGTAATGGTTGGACTAGATGATCTAGGTCTTTTCCAACCTTGATAGTTCTGTGATTCTGTGATTCTGTACTTGAAGGGACGGGGAATTCTGAGGGTCAGATAGAAGGGACAGGGGGTGGAAAAATCTAGGGGAGAAAACGGGAAGACTTGTGGGGGGGCGAGAATGGGGACGCAAGGGATCAGAGCGGGAGACAGGCAGACACAGAACCCCAGGGGTCAGAATGGGGAACAGGGACAGACAGTGACGGAGGAACTGAGGGGAGGAGTGGAAGAGAACTCCAGCAATGAGAATGGGGGAAGTGGAGGCAGGGAACGGCAGGGAGAGCGTGAGCCCAGGGGTCAGCCTGAAGGACGCGGGGGGTTGTGAGCGACCCGCGGCGGGGTTGGGGCAAGGCAGCGAAATACCGTGGGTGGGGGGAAGGGCTGGGGGCACAGGGCACCTCCCGCCGCCGAGCAGAGGCCCCGCGGGGCCAACACGGGACGGCCCCGGCCCCGGTGCCCCCGCCGCCCCCGAACAGCCACTCGTCGAAGCCGAGGCGGCGCTCGGAGACCCGGGCTGCGCCGCGGCGCCGGAGCCGCGCGGAGCCCCACTCCACTTCCGCACGGCCGCCTCCTCCGTGGGTCGCAGCGTGATGACGTCACTCAGCGGGACGGCGCATCTCTCGAGCGACGGACGCGACGAGGCGCCGTCGCTATGGAGACGACGCCACGCATGCGCGGTCGCCGCGGGGACGGCTTCCCGCGCCGCCACGAGGGAGGGCGTGCTGTCGCCACGGCAACGCGGCCTGCAGGCTCGGCCTGAAGCCCGAGTGGGGCTCGAGGGGCAGCGGGGGGCGAAGGAGAGCGGGGGGGAACGGAGAGCCGTCAGGGATCTCCTGGGGAGGTGGGGGAGCAACTGGGGGAGGGCAGAGCCGCGGGGATGGCGGCTGTGAGTGGGGCTGTGGGGTGGGAGATCCGCAGGGAGATGCAGCGAAACAGTGGGGTGTGGGCAGAACATGGAGGTGTGGGAAAAGGAAGGGATCTGGACAGCACAGGGAGAGCTGGGCTGGGAGGGAGGGAGGGAGGGAGGGAGGGAGGGAGGGAGGGAGAGAGAGGGAGGGGGGGGGAAAAGAGGGAGAAGGGAAAAGAAGGGAAGGGAAGCGAAGGGAAGAAAAAGGGGAAAGGATAAAGGGAAAGGAAAGGAATAGGAAAGGAAAAGGAAAAGGAAAAGGAAAAGGAAAAGGAAAAGGAAAAGGAAAAGAGAGAGGGGAGGAGTGAGGGGCAGAAGGGAAGAGGGGAAGAAGGGAAGAGAAAGGGTCCAAAGCTTGGCCTGGGTGGTATTGCAATGTAGAAGCACTTCAGGTGTGTTGTTAGGTGCACAAGGAGAAGTTCATGCAGCAGTAAATGATACTGTTGTGTTTATGTAGATCAGAGTGGTAGAACTGAAGCAGATGTAGATAAGATATGGCACCAAACTGAAATACTGCACAACATAAGATGATGTGAGCTGAAACCAGCGTGACTTCCTGACTTCCAAAATTGCACTGGTTAAAGAAGTTATTTGTGCATATACTGTACGTATGCATCCTTCCTTGTGGTGTGATTGGACAGTGGAGATGTATCTCTAAGTATGAAAGGTCAAAAGTGGTGAGGATTAGGATGTGAGCATCGTAATCCTCAAAGGAAAAGGAGGGATTGATGTGGGTTGCTCTGTTCAGCAGTAGAGATTAGCACATCAGTTTAAGAACACGTGTATCAGTTTAGCAAAAGGAATCCCTGAGTGATAGTTCTGAAACTTTCATTTCAGCTGTAGTGGGAGAACAGCCTCGTTCCTCCTCAATAACTTCGCATGGGGACACAGATGAATTCTTCTACCTTCTGCCTCCATGCTTGTGCCTCACAAGAAGCACCGGAGTCCCAGTAGAATACTTCTATCTTTTGCCTCAAAATGCACAAGGACATTTTCCTCGGGTCCCACATACACTGTTAGGAAAAAGTGGCTCACTATGGCCTTATCAGCTGCTCCGCTCGGCAGCCAGTAACGTCTGAGTGCAAAAACACACTGCGCTGATGGAACTGCATGTTAAGCTCTGCAAATTGCCACAGCGCTGCGTTCCTGCCAGGGCTGCTGTCTGTGTGCAGGGATAGAATTAGGAAAGCCAAGGCACAGGTGGAGCTGAACTTGGTGAGGGATGTGAAGTTTCCCAGGGCAGCGCTGACAGTGGCTTTTTCTTTTATGATGAGTGTATAATGAACAAAGGTCACCAAAAGGACAGCATTTTCTCAAAAAGTGACAGACTGTTGGTCCAGAGCATGTCCTCTGCAGCTTAGGACCACCGAGCTGCAATTCCAGCACTGTTCTGCTTACAGACAGTACTCCAGGTACTGGCACTCAGAAGGCATCCCTCTGACACACAGCCCTCCCCAGTGCCTGCCTGCCTGTCCCTGTTTCGGCTGGGATGGAGCTGTTGCCTTGGGAGCGCCTGGTGTGACGCTGTGTCCTGGTTCTGTCGGTGCCATCCTGCAGGCTGTTGTGCAGAGCGCAGTGCTGTGGAGCTGTGCTTCCTGGCCCTGTGCTCTCCAGCACTCTCATGTGAGTTCTGCCTCTCCCTGAAATCTGTTCCCAGGAACCTCCACTGCTCCCTTGCACATGCATCTGTTCTGTACATACGTGTACAGAACCATACACCCACGTGCAAAGACTTCCCCACACACATACCTGTGCATTCACACACACGTGCAAGCACATCCTTGCACAGCCCTGTGTGCACACTGCATCCATGTGCACACAAACGTGTGCAAAAACCACAGCCTTGTGCAAAGACTTTGACGCACACACCCATGTTCATGTACACACATGCATGTGTGCAAACCCGTGCCTTTGCACCCCCATGTGCATGTAGACACGAGCACAGCTCCAGCCTTGCACACAGCCATGTGCCAACACGTGCAAAACACATTTGCCTGCAAACACTTTGCACACAGCCATGTGCAGTGCACACTCTGATGTTGAACACCAACTCTGCATACCCTCTATGCACACACATCTGCACTCACAGCTCTATGACCAAATGACGCTCGCATGACACAGCCAACATGCAGACAGTGGGAAATGTCAGGAGGAAAGATGCCCCATTACGCTCCTTCATTCTCCTCTCTTTAATGAAGGCACTGTGGCACAGCTGTAGCCCCATCCTGAGATGTGGATTGCTGCAGGATTGGACACTGGGGGTTAACCCAAAGCCGCAGTCTGAGGTACACTCCTCATGTGCTCTGGAGATGGAAGATGTGTCAAGAACAAAGAAAAGACTTTCATAGACAGCACAGTGGTGGCGTTCCTGGGCCGGGCAGTGACATGCAGAGCAGTGCCCACTGCCGTGGGATCTGCAGCACTGCAGAAGGGCTCAGGGTGCAGCACTGCGGCACAGCTCACTGAGGATGCTGGGTTCAGCACCCAAGACCCGGGTGGGCTATGGGGGTCCTGGGACAGTGATGGGGGTCCTGTCAGGGACCGTGGGGGTCTGTGAGATCCCAGTGGGGTCCTGGAGGGATAAGGGAGGTAGGAGGGATGAAATATGGAGATTCAGAGGGAGCCAAGTGGGGGACATGGAGTGCTGTTGGGGACTGTGGAGCCCTGTGAGGTCATGGGCTGGCTGTGGGGGAGCTGTACCAGGTCTGAGAAGGTCCTTGAGGGGTTAAGGGGCCCTGTGGGGGACTATGGGGGATACAGGGGCACGGGCTGGATAAGGCTCCTGACAACATAGCCTGCAGGAGCAGAATGCTGCTCTGGAGAAGGCAAGATGTAGGCTGCAGGTGGGACACTGGGGTGTGGGGTGGTATGGAGACTTAGGGGGAAGGGGGGCATGTGGGGAGCAGTTTGAGGTAAAAAGGGGGGAGTGTGGGGCAGTGTTGGAGTGTTTTCACTTCTTTCCAAGAGGGGGCTGCGGGTCCCTGTGGCCCAAAGGTGGAGCCTGAGCCATAACCTCACATGCTCATGCACATACCCCAAGATGACCACATAACCCTGTATGTTCATGACCCCATGGCTGCACGTGACCATGGCCCTGTGTGAACCATACCCCCACGTGTCCCTGTGACTCCCTGACCCTGCCTGCCCCCATCAGGCTGCGACCAAATGCCACATTGTCCAAGAACTCTGGGATCTCTGCCCCCACCTCACCTCCACGTGACCCGTGACCCCATGTCCTCCTCACCCCATATGGCCATAGAACCAGCTGTGTTTGGGGAAAAGGCTTGGGGTGGGGCTGCCCTAGTGAAGCCCCAAAGAAGCCATGGGGTGGGCTGCAGCCATACATCTCAGTTTGGAGAGCTGGGAACTGGGCAAAGGGGCTAGAAGGACATGAATGCTTCCGCAGGGAAATACCTGTCACAAGGGTTGGTGGGCAGGAAGGTTCTGTTTGTCTAAGCGGACGAGAACAGAACAAACTGATCCCACTGAGACTGGGAAAGGGACTGGAGCTTGGCTGCTGTGGGGCAAGGAGGGATACTTGAAGCAGGAACGCAGCTGGGATGGACTTGTTGTTGGAATGGTTGTTGCAGCCAAAGTGCAGGACCCAGCCTTTGGTCTTGCTGAACCTCATCCCATTGGCTTCAGCCCAGCTATCCAGCCTGTCCAGAACCCTCTGTGGGGCCTCACTACCCCCAGGCACATCCACACTTCCAGCCAACTTGGTGCCACTGAAACTCTTTAGGCGGATTTTGCAGCTGCGCCATTTTCAGTGATAACTACAGCTCAGTGGATTACACCCCCTGATCCCTTCTTGTAAATCCTGGATTTTACGGTTCACTTTCCCCCTCTCCTGGCAGGTAGGTTTCAAACAAATTTCCATCCAACATTTGACAGATTACACCTCTATCTTTGCCATCCATTTGAACCTCCAGCATCGGCCAACTGCTTTTCTACCTCTTCCTGCTTATGCCAGTAGTCATAAGCTAAAACCTCAGGGAACACAGGCTTTGTTTGGACATCACACTTTTGTAAGCATTTGGCAACTTTGCTCATTATCCTGCCGTCTCTGCTAGTTTGGCTTTGCAGGAAATGGTAAATATATTTTGCTCAGTTCTGTTTAGCAGCAGTTTAAGAAATACGTGAAAACTTGAACAGGGACCTGATGATAGATTTGCAGATGACAAGATTCACACTCACTTACTGACAGGACATCCCATATCAAACCATGAGAGTACAGATACTCTCATGCATGAACATACACGCAAACACGCAAAACAAATGTGGACAAGTAAACAATCTCAACACCTACTGTTGAGAAATGAATGTGTATCATTAGATAAGTAAGTAAGGAGGTGGGTGGAAGAAGAGCAAGCTGGCTTCTACTTACAATTCGCCTCCACCTGCGTTTACAGGAAACACAACAGGCCGCTGTTCCTCATCAGGTCATAATCGAGGCTGACTCCAGTGGGGTGACTTTGCCCTGGCTTCCATTGGTGAACGGCCTCGAGGATTTGGCGGCACCTGAGAGGCATCCTGACCCAGAGGTTCCCATCACAACCTCACCACCTCCCTGGGCAACCCGTCCCAGTGCTCCCCCACCCTTACCATAAAAAAGGTCTTCCACATGCCTGCATGGTACTTCCTGAGTTCAAGTTCTAGGCCACTGATCATTGTCCCACTACCACAACACTACCAAGAAGAGCCTGGCTTCATCCATTTTCCTCCCACCTCCCCTCAGCTATTGATAAATATTAACACTCGCTAAGAATTTCTAATTACAGGGTCTGAGATGATGGAGATCTGCCAGGTACTTTTCCATACCAGCCCCCTTGGATGGCAAAATCTGGTTCTTTTCACCAGTTGCACAAACCTGAGAACTTGCTGAACTCACAAATTCCAAACCACCTCCCACAGGGCTATTTGCGTACAGATGTACAAGGCTGCCAGGAGATGACTGACTCCAGGATTGGCCCCGGGCAATGGGACATGAGGCAGAAGACAGATTAGGGCATCCCCTAGTGCCCTTTTGCATTGCCGTGTGCTACCCCGAGGCAAGCAGGGGCGAGGTCCAGAAGGAGTACCTTCATGTACTGGTCCTCCACCTTTTGTCCAAGAAGTGCACCAAGCACTGAGAAGCCGGGCAGATGGGGGAGACTGTGGGGTGTGGGAGTTGCACCACCACAGCTGATTCAGACACTCCAGCCTTTAGCTAAGGACTGTCTGAGAAAACAGAACTCCAGACTCCAAATGAGCCCAACACTGAGTTTTACCAAGCAGAGAAGAAAGAAGCAGCATGAAGTTTAAGCCTTGCACATGGACATGCTTCTGTGCCAGAGGTTCTTGGTCCTCTTCACAGTGAAGGGGGGCAGCTAGAGGCGGGGAATGGATGCATGGCACCTTAACTCTGATCAGCAAGGAAATAAGAAAAACAGAATGCAAACACGGCCAAATTCTACCAGTTCAAATCTGCTTCAAGACTCATTGCAAAATCTCGGCTAGAAAAAGCATCACCTCAGCGTATCCAAGAAAAACAAGCGTTGTTTGTTAGATTTTTTTGTTTGTTTTTTAAATATTTTTTTAATATACAGTGAAACCATGCAGTTGCAGTGTCAGTCATCTCAGACTGTCCCAGGTGGAGCTCATCCACATTCTGCTCACACTTCACTTGAACATCAAGTGGAGCAGGGGGTAGTCTTGCAGATGGAGTAAGGCAAGAATTTTGACAGGGTGTTGCTGCATTATGGAATCTTTGCACCTACTTAATCATCCAGCAGGAGATCACAAAGCTTTGGAGGCATCATTGTATCCAGCTCATTGTCTGAAACCTCTGTAACCAGACTGGAAGGGACAAGCCCTCTTGTGCCATCCGTCAGCTCTCCCAGAAACCAGCCATTCTCATCCACGTCTCCAAAGACATAAACGTACTGTCCGGCAGTGAGAGGAAGCTCGTTCTCTGGGTCCTCATTAGCACCCTCAAAAGTACTGTAGCTATGGCGAGCTAAGAACCTTTGAATTATTGGTACACTTGTCCCGGGGAATGGAGGGTGAAGGACAAATGCTCTGCTGCTGATCCTCCGCTCCCACTTTCAGGGCCATCCTCTGACAGAAAGCAGCACTCACAACTGTTCCCATGGACCTCTTTCGTAGCTTGGAGTTCATGCTTCAGGTCTTGCAGATGAGTTTGAAGACCTCTAGCCTCTGGGATGGCAGAATGGAATGGACTGGAACTGTTGCTGAGATTCTTGTTCGCTTGGGCAAGAATCTCTCTCGTTGCCTCTCTCAGCTCTGCTCTCTCTTCATCTCCAGTTGGAACTCCCTCCCAGTTGGTGTCAGGATGAGCTCGCTCTGCTGCTCTCTCTCCTCTCTGGCATACACTGTGAAAATGAGTTTCAGAAAGCACTACTCACAGACAGGAAATAAGGGCAAACTTAGAAGACCTTGCAACATAAACAGCTGATTTGGCTGCCCAGGATCCCAGCACCACAAATGCTTCATTGCCAAATGCAGCAATGAAATGTTTTGGGGAAAAAGACAACTCACAGATATTTTTTCCACGTCCATGATGCACCAACACAGGCCAGCACCAGTGCAGACAGCAGCACGGCTGAGAACAGTACCATCGCTGCCACGGGGTGCTTTCGCACAGAGCTGCGAACAGCAGTCTTTGTGCTTTTCCCTGCATCCATCCCTGGAAGAAATGACAATGTCCCACATTACCTTCACCTCATCGCTCTCGGGCAGCTTTGTTCCCAAAAGGACAAAGCTCACAGCCCTCTGGGAACTGGGAGAGGAGGTGAGCAGCATCACATAGGCCTTCTCTGGACAAATTGCTGGAACAACTCTCCACACCCCACTGAGGTCAGCCATTTTCAGACAGCCACTCCTGGCTTCTTTTACAACACGTGCTCGGCGCTCGCACGCTCAGGTTTGGCTGCTGAGCTGATGTGCGAGAGCAGGCAGGAAGCGCCTGCTGGCACCCAGTGACTCTGCTTGGTGACACTGGATGACCACAGGACAGAAATTTCCTGGCATGCCAGTTCTTTGCACTGTCTGTGTTAGTCCCTTTAGAAAGAAAGTAGGACAGTCGGATGTGATGTGTTCTCATCAGGAAGTGAGCTGACCCAGCCCCAAGCTCAGGCAAAGTCTGCTGGTCTCCACCCCCCAAATCCTGCGAGTTCCTCAGCTGCCCAAGGGCATTTGGGCACTCCCACGAATTGGAGGGTGCACACCCTCTCACACCTCCTTAGGAATCAACTCCTAAGCAAGGCCCTCACACTCTGTGCCGTGAGCATCACCAACCGTCACATTCCATCATCACAGCCAGGCATCTTGCAGGCTGAAATTCAAGTTCCAACAGGAACACCTCCAGAATCAACATCTTCACCCGGTTTCCAGCATTAGCAAAGGCAGTCATCCCTGCTCGGGATGCTCATCCTGCCTTGAACTTGCCCAGCTTCAAGGAGGGCTTTGTATTAACAGAAGCACAGCACTTGACATTTGCTGCCAACATCTCTACAAAGTCTCCACAAAGCAGCTCTGACAAATAATGGCCATGCTGGGGGAACAGCTGACCCTGGGTCTTGGCTGGAAGCAGAAGTGGCAGCAGACCACCTCTGGTGCTCACCAGTGCCTGCAAGGCATTACGTGGAACACCAGTGCAGCACGGCTCTGAGCAACCCCCTCCTGCTGTGCAGGCTACACAAGTACAGCAAACCTCAGCTTCCCAAGTATCACAGTGAATAGACTGAAATATATCCACCATGAACTGCCACTTCCATTTCCTTCAGCAGTTCTTTTAGATGGTAAGACCCCTGGGAGAATTTTCCTCTTTTGGATTCATCCTTTCCCTTTTCCAGACTGGAATGGAACATATGAAGTTAAAAGCCATGAGCATGAGGCTTTGAAGACCAGCGCTGAGTCAGCGCAATCAGTAAAACAAACTACTCAGCCCTGGGGATCCACCCGGGCTCCAGCACAGGGTCGAACCAATGACTGAGCAAAGCCCTCCCTGGGGGCACTTTCAGTCATACACAACAGCATCACTGAATAGTGGAGCATATGGGGGAAAACAGTGCAATGAAATGGCACTGAAGTGGGCAATGAAAGCTCTCCACGGAATTACAAAGCCACGACTTACCCACGCCATCCGCCCAAGTTTCAGTCTCGGAACTCAGAGGGGAAGCTGGATCACCTCCTCCAGTCACACCTGCAAACAAACACAGGACAGAGCAACTCTAATTAAACACCCTCCCAGTCAGAATGACATAGGATGAAATTAAAGCGGGGGATTCCATCACGACACTGTTCTCGTCCTTCCACACAGGAGCACCTTGGAAACAGTTCCCAGGTGCGTGCAGGGGCACCACGATCATACAAAACTGACACCGTGTGGAGCTGCCCAGAGGAACACCCTCCTGGAGCTCACCCCTAAACTCAACTGCATGGTTCCTGCTGGCTCTGCAGAAGGCACCGGGACCAGCTCTGGGCTGGAGTAGCCAGCAAAGACAGCTTTGCAAGCTTTTGCAAGCATTGCACTCAGCACACAGCCTGACCCATACCTTCCCTTCCCTTCCCCAAAGGAAGCACAAAGTCACACGGAACTCGGAAAGAAAATTAAAACCTGAATGAAAACTAAAACCTCTCAGGGACTTAGCTGTGGGATTGCCCCGAGTCTCAGTGACTGGATTAAACCTGGGCTTTGGTAAGCCACTGCCTGGAGAAACGGCTGTAATCAAGGGCAGACGAGAAACGTTCCCATTGCATGTGCCCATCTCTCTCTTCCTTACTGACCCGCAGTGAAGGAAGGGGCTCAAATTAATGACATGGGGCGGCAAAAGTTCCAAAGCTTCAGAGAGGCCCGGTGACCTGACGGCTGCTATTCCACAGCTTTCAAAATACTTTCTCCAGACCAGGGGAAACAATTCTCAGAGACCTCACAGAACAACATTAAATCCTTCCAATTGTCTTACTGGGAGACCTCTGAGATACAGAGGCAAAGCCAACACAATGCTGAGAACACGGAGCACCCAGGAAACAACCACCACCCATGCTTTCTGTGGAGAAGAACCCACTGGACAGTGAAAAGCAGAACTCTTGCTGAACTATCCCAGCCAAATATGAGCAAATATCAAGGAAACAAAGCCTGGTGACTTACCTCCAGCATTCCCCTCAGGCTCATGGACAGGATCCCATTCCGCAGATTCGCCAGCAAGGCCTGCAGGCACAAGTGTGATCAGACACAGGTGAGGAGAGCTTCCACTGCATGTGGAGGCCTCCTTTTTAACACTGGGAGACCTGTAAGGTCTGGCGGTGGGTCAGGGAATGACATGGCCCAAATACAAAGGTCTGGGTTCTCTCAGCTGAAGAGGGGCAGCGGTAACCTTCCCACTGAAATGTGGCAGCTCTCCCAGCAAAGAAATACTCATGGCTCATCTGTGCAAGCCCTTCAAGGCACAAACGGACTGGGAAGACCTTGAGAGGATCCTAAGTAAAACTGCACCTGAGTGAACTAGGAGGGCATGAATGTTTTTGCCTTCAAGGAAACAGACACAATTTGCCTCTGGGTTGTCCCTCAGGCACAGGCATGAAATCTGGATCCAGATGATCCTCCAGAAAGAGAGCATCATCTAGAATCAAGAACAGATGAGAGAAGTTCCCATTGCACGGTGTGACCTCCTTCCCCCGTAGTAACTGGATGTGGGTCATGGAACGGGATGGGAGAAGGACTCGGGTCACGATTTCCAAAGCTGCAGAGTGGCCAGGATGACCTGTAGGCTGGCATCTGGCAGGGTACACAACACTCTCTCCAGGCCACGTGCCACATCCCTCACGGACCGCACGGAAGAAGATGCAGCCCCTCCGGGCTTTCTTACTGGGAGGGAGGTCTCTGATAGACACAAAGGAAAGCTGCACTGAAGCACAGGAGGAAAGCACATCTGTCTCCTCCTCTGGGCTGTGGGCCGGGGCCCTGTGTTGGAAACTGGGAGTCATCTACAGGGAGTACCAAAAGCCTGGGGCAAAAAAAACTCACGTATCTCCCAGCACACATCTTCTGAGCTCTCCCCAGGACACCTCCTTCCCAGGATGAAGGCTGTGCTCCAGCCAGCAAGCAGCAGAGCCATGGCCCGGCATGGCTGGAGCCAGGCCTGGGGAGCAGCGCTGCCACGGGCTCTTGCCCAGCTCCTGCGGTACTGCCCATCACCCCCTGCCCAACACCCCCCACACTCCCCCCCGGAAGGCAGGCCCCAGGGAAGAGTGGCACAGGGCCGTGGGGACACGGCCTGACTTCTTGCCCCCAGTGCTGATCAGTTTTGGTCCCATCTCTGCCCACCCACCTGCTCCCGGTGCTCGCCACGGAGCAGCACAGCTCTCCTGGCAACACGTGGCCACCAGGAGGAAGAGGAAAACAAGGCGGGCAGGGGCCATGGCCCCCCACACTCGCACCATGCTTCTACCAGAGCTGCTACAGCCACAGCGAGTGTCGCACAGAGCCATGCCTGCGGCACAGCACAGCGTCACAGCCAGGCCTTGTGAGTTCATGGCACAGCACAGCCAGAGGACCTCACCGCTCTGTGATGCCGGGTGGAGGCACATCACCCAGGTGTGGGCTGCTCCACTAGTGATGCACTGCACCAGGGCCGGTGCTGACATCATAGGGACACAGAACAGTGGAATGGTATGGGTTGGAAGGGACAGTAAAGAATGGATCAAGGATGCTATTGCACAAGTTATCCATGCACAGGCAACGTGCTGCAATTAAGCATGCCAAGAGGGTAAAGCCTCTCCAGTGAGGGGGACGATGGCTGAAATATAAACACAGGGAGGTTGACCTTCCCACAAACCCGCCAAGTCAAGTGTCATGTGCTTTCCTTTTTGTTGGTAGATCTGTAGTTTCATCAGTTTTCCTCCAGTTTTCCAGGACCTTGACTAAGGACATCCCCTTTCCTACACCAGATTTATCTCCCATATTTAGCGTGCTTCCAAGCCTGAATTTAGGAGTGGAAACTGAAGACTCGCTGGTTAGCACCTCCCATCCCAAAGTCCCAGTGAACTCACCCACTGCTGGCAGCCGGACGCTTTCTTTGAGGCAGGGGAGTCTGATGACCATCACCTACAGGGTCCCACCTGGGTCACCAGAAACCATTGCAGCAGTTGCACTCCTGTCACCTTGTGCTGAAGGAATCATGCTGCTGCCCTTCCAGCATTCTCGGTTCAAGCTTTGACTTCTGCTTTCAGTGGATCAGTCTATCCTTCATCCTCATTTATTTGCAGTTCTTGAGACTTACGATCTAGTTTTCTGTGCCTCGTGTCTCTCCCTCTTCATTCACCCATCCATCTGGTTATTTCCATGGATTAGATAAAGACATTTTGATCACAAAAGAGCAACAGCTAGCCACTGTGGCATGGCCACTATTGGCATGGCCTTCAGTCAAGCACAACTTTCAAACGATAACTTCGAGAACAAAAACAGCAATCTGGCATATTAACGGGAAAGAAATCAAGCTTGACTTCCCCTGTAAAACAAGTCCAGAACACCACATTAGAAAATACCCAGGCTCCTAAATCAATGGACCTGGATGATTCAGAAAACAAAGCTTCAAGGTTGGATCTCAAAGCTCCACCCGACACAAACCCCTTTGAAATCCAACCTGTAATACCATAAAAATACTACCAGTGAGCAAGACCAGAAAGGCTGCCCCACAAGGGTGTCCCAGAAACAAATGTTCAACCATCTTATATGGGCTGTGGTGGCCTTCGTCAAGATCAACTGGCAACCTAATCACATTTTACTTCAATTACGGAAACAGCTGCAAGACCATCAAAAATTTCAGAGTACTCCCAAAACAGCAAGGGCACGAATAACACAACAAATGCCAATGGGAACTTGGAACTTACAGAACTTTATAGTCCCTAAGAGAAGAAAAAAGCCTCCTCAGGTGACTTGAGCCCAAGCCACCTGAGTTTTTCCTCTGGCCATCGGACAGTTTATGGCACGACAGGGGATGGTGGTTCCCCTCTAACTAGGGCCTCCAGATGGGACCAGAGGCCCTATGTCAAATGAACAATTTTTTGGTCCCCAAAAAAGGCACAATGGGTTACGGTATTGGTGGACACGAGCATGGAAACTGAAGACACTCACCTGTTCCATCTCTGAAGAATGAGTTGGATTTGGAGCTGAAGAGGATGCCTGTGTGGTTCAAGATGAATTCCACAACGGCTGACTGGATCTGCAACTCCATGAAGGCAGCTCTTCTGCCGACGCAGGCAGACTTGCTCTGCTGTGGTCTGAAGAAAAGGCAGATAAAGTAATGTTGGAATACAAGAAAAACTATTCAGAGCAGCAGCTGTGGAGCAAGATAAACAGCATGAGAACCAAGACCACCCCCAGAAGAAGAGAAAAAGCAAAAGGAAGGGCTCATGGATATGTGCCTGCGTGCACGATTAAGGAGTGTCTGCAGAATACTCTTTGTAGAGCAGCCCTCCTGGCTGATGCCTGCTTGCCAGCAGCCACTCTGCAGCTTTTCTCAAAGGGCTGTGCACACTGATCCCTTCTGAAACTCACATTTCTCAGTGGTTCTTTTCTTGTTGCTTGTGTTAGTCAATAAGAAACTGCACTGCGCTTATTCTACATCCTGCTTGCAGAGGCTCATTCGGCGCAGCCTGAGGTCCCTAACAAGAATGAACAGCAGCAAAGCCCTCACCCAGCGAGGCCATGCACTGGTACATCTCCAGCATTGCACCCCAGTAGGGCACTTGTGGAGGGTTTTATTGATGACTGGCTGGCTGAAAAGGGCCACATTGACAAGATTCAGCTGGATAGGAGAGAATAAAGAGGACAAAGAATTGTGTGGAGTAGCAAGGACATAACGTCCTTGGGTAAGTAACAGTATGTGAGGGGAGGAAGCAGGAACATGAGAAACAGTTAAGACAAACAACGTAGCTAAACACATAGGTCAGGATGGGGCTGGGTTACTATTGTAGTTGAGGAGCCTGTTAGGAGCTTGGGCTTCGCAATATGTATGAGCTTCATTAACGCCATTATAACTGTACGCATCCTTCTGATTAAAGTTGAGAGTTACTGATCAATTCTGTGGTCGTGTGATCGTCTCCCGCCGCTCCGACAGGCACTCACTCTTCCCTGCTGAAATACACCTCTGCAAAGGGCACAGGCTCTTGCAAGCAAAGAGCTCCTTGCTGGGAATAGCCAAGGCCCAGGGAAGCAGCTCACAGAGGAGAGAAACTCCAGTCTCAGCAGCTTCTCTGCCCCCAGCACACAAAGGTTGGATGAGGCATCCCACTGTCCCCCTGCATTCCCATCTCTTGCCCCTTGCTCTCTCCTGGCTGCTTGCCCAAGCAACCCGAGATGGATGCACGGCAGCCTTTTGTTGCTCTCCTCCAGCACTGATCACAGGGGAAAGGCAGATATTAAACTGGAGCCTGCTGGAACAAGAGAAATGGCAGGGGAGGCGTGCTCCCTCCTCTCCCTTTCTTTCTCTCTCCCACCTTCCTCCCTTGGCCTGGCACAGCAAGACAGTGAGCAATGCTCCCAGTAACACCCTGGCTAAATCAAATTAATGATCACAAAACCACCTCAAAATGTTAGGCTGAAAGAACTGTCAGCAGACCCCTGGCTCAATAGCTGAGGGCCAAGTGAGTGCGTACCTAAAAACAAAGTACAGCAGTGAGTCAATCACCTTAATTACCCCCACAGCAGTGAGCAGCACAAGCACCTCTGAAGCTCTTCTGCACAGCAGCGGGCCGCGGGACAAGCCCTCCCCTCCAGCAGGGATGCCTCTTGAGGTCACATCTGCACAAAGACCCTGTCCACCTTGATGTCAAGACACCCTGCTGATATACATCTCCTTAGTAAGTGACTAAGTTTGGTTTGAGCTTTGTTAGCTTCACTAAGGTTATACCTTCGCACACACAGGACCCCTCAGACACAAACTCTTGAATGTGACTGGGACTCAGAGTGGATCCAGCTGTGCTAAGGCTCCTTTCTGCTGTGGTTTGAGGAGCTCAGTCTGCAACGGGGGCCAACCTGAACCTCATGACACAGCAGGAGGGCCTCCTGCATGCATGTGTTTAACCCTGCCCTCTATGTGGAAAATAGCCAAATGTATCCAGCCATCTCCACCCTTGCTAGCTCACTGTTGTATCACTACAGAATATCTAATTACATCAATGCATTCCTGCTTCTCTCTTAGGGGCGTATATTGTAGCTGTACCCATCTGTTACAAATTGGCAAAGCCTGCATGTATGGGAGCTGCTGAATCACAGCCTGAACCTTTGATTAGTTATCT
>JAPSGF010000012.1:4769873-4811831 GCA_035772895.1 Perdix hodgsoniae | reverse complement strand
GCCCCGCGGCGGGCATGGTGCGCGGCCGGCGGGGCAGCCTGGGGGCGGCGGCGAGGCGGGCGATGCGGCGGTGAGGGCGGCGGGGCCGGGCGCTGCCGCGATGCTCCGCCGCAGCCTGAGCCGCCTGGTGAGTGCGGGGCCGGGGCCGGGCGGGGGGAGCTCGGCGTCTCCGCGTGTTTCGCTCGCGCTTCCCGGGGGGCTCCGAGCGCCGTGCCGCCGGGCGGCCCTCGTCGTCCTGGAGCCTCCCTTCGGGCGCTGCGGGGCTCCGAAAGGCGCTGGCTCGGCTGCAAGAGCAGAAAGCTTTTCTTCCTTAGGATTTATTTATTTATTTTTTAATAAACACCCCCGCCCCCCCGATAATAATAACTAAAAAGTTGATACGGAGGGCTTTCCCCGTCGCAGGACTCACGCACCAGCCCCGTGCGGCCAGCAGCAGGATGGAGGTGCCCAGCGGCTGTCAGCATGCTCAGCACTGCTCTTCCCAGTGCTTCTTGTCCCCCACGTAACACCTTAAAAACCTCCCCGGTGCCACATAAGCTACTTTGGAGATTTCCCTGTGACCTCATCGCTTGGACTGGACTCTGTAATTACTCACTTTTTCCTGTTCCTCAGCAAGTGTAAAACCAGGGCTTTTGCATCATTTCTGTGTGCTCAGCAGCGTTGCTGGTTGCGCAGCAGAGCTGCTGGGGTGCAAATGGTAGCTGTGTGTTACGGGTGCTCTGTGTGCCCTGTTGGCCCCAGGGCGATGCACTCTGCCTGCAGCTGCTGCAAGGGCTGAAAAATGCTGAAAGATGATTTTTGTTGCTGTGTTAACTTCTGTTTCTGAGCAAGCTGTTTATGCCGGGCATTCAGCATAAGGAACTCTCCTCGGTTTTAAGTTGCACAAGGAGTGAAGGTGGTTAATTCTGCTGTTTTTGTGCTTTTAGGTTGCGTTTCTGTGTGAGCCTTTGGCTTGGCCTCGCAGCAGATGCAGCGACTGTGACTCTGGTTTGATGGCCCCAGGCACAAATGTAACAGATGTAATTTCAGTGTCCCCGGTTACTGAGGCTCAGCCCTGTCTGGTGCTGCATGCTTCCTACCACTCTATTGATGGAGGCTTGCAGCGCTCATCAGGAGGTGGTTTGAGTACAGAGTGCTGGAGTTCTGTTAAAAACTGATTTTAGTTGGCTGCTTTGTGTAAGCAAGTGCTGGGGAATTGCTGAGACAGTTGTGGGGTCCATGAGTGTCATCCATGGTTGGCTCTGTTGTTGGCTTCATTGTCCTTGTACTAAAAGGAATAGGAGCCTTCTGTTACGCCCTGGGGACAGCAGTTGCTGAATGCTTCTCCCTGCTTGCTATCAAGCCACTACAGGTTGCCCAGCTCAGGCTGGGGCAGATAGCAGCTCCTCCTGCTGCTGCTGCACATCACCGTGGGGCAGCTTGGAGACATAGGGTTGCCCTATGGCGTATGGGCATCACAGGGCTTTGAGGTGCTTGTGCTGTGGCACTGCAGGAAGCTCACTGCAGTGGTTGAAGGCTGGAGTCTGTCTTGTGCTGAGGTCCCCGCAAGGCTGCTCTGACAAATGGTGCTGCTGCTTCACTGCCTGGCCTCTGCCAGAGGCTCAGAAATGCCGGGCTGTTTTCAGGTGTATTTCACAAGACACAGGCTTGTGCTCCCTGCAGGAACAAATGGGCTCTGAGCTTCAGTTTACACCAGTGAGATCCCTGCTGCTGAAATGAGCATTGTGCCAGGATCGCTGTGGGGAAGCAGGATTGGATTGCCACGGTTAATCCACTTTAAGGAGATACTGTCAACTTGAAATATAACTTCAATTCTCTTATGGAAGCGGATTTTGGTATTGGGGTTTTATTTTTAGTCTCACTCTGTTTGCATCCCTTTTGTGGAAAGGCTGCAGCAGCATTCAGAATGCATGTGGTGAGAGGTTGGGGTCTGCACTCCATGAGCAGCTGCAGCTCCCTCCATCCTCCAGTGTTCCTGGAGGTTGGCAGGTCTTCATGTTGTGGATTGGAGATAATGTGCTTTTTTTCCCTTAATTACCTTTCTGGGTTCTTTGGAAGCGTGCACTCAGCCATACCTTGGGGCCAAGGCTGTGAGACAGCGGCTGTGGCTGGCAGGCAGGGATCTGGATTGCAGTTGCTAGCAGCTCTGCCAGTACAGCGGGGTGAGTGCAGGTTCAGGCTTTGTAAGAACCAATGAACTGACAAAGAGAAGTTACTCATGGCCCTGCTGTTTTGGGGGCTTTTTCCTGTTTGCTTTTATTTAAACCTGCATCCCTTGTGTGGTGATGTTAGTAAGAACTGGGTGCTGGTGAGCTGTTTGATCTCATAGCATTGACTTGAAGTTGGGGGGAATATGACATCTCTTCAGTGGGTTTGCATTGCTTCTGTTTTGGCCAAATCAGTTCTGTGATGCCAGTGTCTTCCTGCAGGTCTGCCTTGGTGATGATGTCTCACCTGCTTCCTCCTCACCTTCACTGCTGTCAGTGCCACGTGGATGCCAGTAGCCCACAGGTCAGGAAGGCAGCCTGTCCTCTGCATGTCCCTTGTGCAATGCTCTGGGCTCAGCTGCTTGGTGTCTTTCTGGACAGTAACCAGAGCAGACTAGGTTGGCATTGTGCAGCCTTTGTAGCAGGCTGTTACTTGTAATCTGTGTGCTTCGTGCAGCTTTAATGTGGAGGTTTTTCCATCTGGGGCTCATTTTATTTAATTACGAAACTGTGTGCGTGCTGCCACAAAGTGGGGTGACAAAGGACAGGCGTGCAGGAGCTGGTTCCTGTGCTACCTGTGGCTGCCAGCTAGTGACCCAAGCAGTCTGGCAGTGCCTCACCGCCTGCTCTCTTACGTCCTCCAGAGTGAGCTTTGCTTGCTGCTTTTGTTGAGCCTGTGACAGGGGAGGGTTATTTCCCTCGTGCAAACGATTGCAAATTTACTTTCAGAATCCCTCCCTGGAGCACCCAGGTGCTGGGTCCTGTCTCTGCAGATGGAAGTTCCCATGCGTACAAGCAGTGCCTGGCAAGAAATGTGAGGTTTGCTTTGGGCAAGGTGGTTGTACAATGCCCCTTTGTGTTTTGAAGGTCATCTCACATTTGCCCCAAAACCCCATGCAGAGAAAGACTGGTGTTGCAAAGCTTGGGTGGGGGCTGCCTGGGTGCATTCCTGCTACCCTGCCTCACCAATATAGTGCTTTGATGCTCCCTCCGCCTTCCCCAGGGCATAAATCTCTGTGATCAGAGCATTTTGACCCTTTGTGTCACCTAAGCCATAGCTGCCTGGCCCCCCTGTCCTCTGGGGAGGAGCAAAGACAAAAGAAAGGCCTGGGAAAAGGCATGTGTTGACTCAAGAGGTGTGTGCCGGAGGTTGACAGGCTGATCAGATCCTGCCTGAGAAGCCTTGGGCTCCTGCAGCAGGGGAAAAGGGGCAGGCAGTGCGTGCTGCTCACTGCCCTCCTGGGGCCGGTTTAATCTGATACTTCACAGCAAAGCTATCCTCCACAGACATGCACTCCAAGGGCAGAAAGAAAAATGAAATTCCCCATACAATTTGGTGGACCACAAGGAGGTGAGGAGGGGAAGGGACCACAGCAGCGAGATGGCCGTGCTTGGCTGGGCAGAGTGCAGGAACAAGAACTGCATGAGAGTGTGTGTGGTGGAGGGTGCTCATTTACACTCATCGCTAGTTTTTGCAGCAAATGTGTAATACTGTCTATTTTGGGATATGGAACACATCTGTTATTTTCTTTCATACTTGCTTTTAATTTTTTTTTTTTTAAAACAGTGTGAAGCAAACATTAGTGTGTGATGCAGCCCCTATTCTCATAAGGAGCATAGGTGGGAGATGGAAGTCTCAAGAACCACTTTTTCCCCAATCCAGCCATGCTAACACCTTGAGAGCCAGGCTGCGTGTCAAATACCTTGTGCCTGACTGGCAGCTCGAGCATTTTGCTCTCCTTAAAGTGACAAAAAAGCCACGGGCAGCACAGGCTGGGTCTGGGCATGCAGCGCTGTGGGGTGTCCGTGACTCTGGGTGGCTGTTTTGCTCAGCTGAATCTCATGCTTCGAGAGAGCATGGATTTAAATGAAGCGGCGTTAACTTCTCGTGAATAAAAGCATTGTTGCTGGAATTTGTTTTGTACAGTGTCCTTAGCGTGATAACGCTGTTTGCCACACTCAGACCAAGTTCTGCTGATAGCAGCTGCAATGCAGACCACGTGTTACCACAGAGGAGACTCCAAAGTCTTAAATCAGGAAGCTAGAAAGGAACAAGAGCAGTGGGGCAGGTGCAGAGCGGCCTGTTGCGCGCAGGACTTTGTGGTACTGGGCTGTTGTCAGTTTGTTTTTCCATGGTGCAGACCCCCTGTTCGGTCGAGGAGTGATTCTCCTTTTTCCTGACTGCTGGTGATGATAGGTATTGCTGTTGTATCTGCTGTCCTGTGATGCAAGGTGGGACTTTGTTCCGTAAGGAAGGGTGCTAGGGATGTGCTTGTGAATACCTGGGGAGCAGCCCTGAGTGGCCCTGGGCTTCTCCAAGTGCATGAGCTGCGAGCAGCCTCCTCACCCCAAGAGCACCGTGGGTTTTGGTCTGTGCCTGCCAGCTCCTTTGAACAGCTGAGTCTCTTATCAAAGCCCATACCCTGAAAAAAAAACCTGTTCCTCAAACTTGTGTAACCGTTTTTCTTTAAAGTTGCAGGACATTCTCTTACCCGGAGCTTTTTTTTTTCTCAGAAATAGCTCAACCGTTTGGCTAAAAATAAATAAAATCAAACAAAAACCCAGCCTCAGACAAGTGAAATGTTCATGTGTGCAGCTCGAGTTTGGAGAGGTCTGAAACTGCTGCAAGGAGGAGCTGGAAAGCACCGGTCAGAGTTAAAGCGGTGCTGCCAATTAAACCCTCTGTGTTTAGAAACTTCCTCTGAGAATTAGATAAAATGCAACCCCTGCACATATTCTTCACTTGAAACCCTTTCTGACTCCAGTTGTATTTTGCTGAGAATAACGATGATCTGCTGCATTGTACGGGCAAGGTTTAGAGTCTGGCTTGTTGCTGAATTGCAACTGCAAGCGTGGCAATTTGCTTTTAACAGTGGAAACTATAAAAGCAAACAGGCCCTCTATTAATAGCAGGGTTTTTGGACTTGTCTTTAATGTAATCCTGTTGCCCTTGGTTTATGTGCTTTCTTTTTGGTTAAAGCTGCTGCTTTCTGCCTGTAACTCTTTGTATCCTCTCTGCTGCGGAGGCTTTTGAAATTGTCTTGAGGAAAAGCAAAGCTTGCTGAGAAGATAATCAGAGTCTCAAGCAGAAGAAACCTTCACTGTGAAACAAGTGTCTGCTCAGACAGTGATGATGTTTTTCAGCCACAGGTGCTGAATTGCTGTGAGTGTTTTTCTGCCCAGGGTCTCACTTGCTGAGGCTCATGGCTGAGAGCAGCCTGCCTTTGGCAGTTTGTTCCTTGGTGCTGATGAACTGCATGCAGTTGGAAGACTTTCCCCCTTCTACAGAGAGGAGGAAGTGCTTGGGGCGTGTTGTCTAGGAAGGGTGGATTTGTGTCTTCCAAGAAACTTGGAATTGGGGTGATGGAGTGTGTTCTTAAGCAACTTGTTTTTCCCAGGAAATGTCATTTCAGGGGATTTTCCAGGGGAGTTTCTGTATTTTAATTGTGTTTAGGGCGTGGGTGCCAATGCTGGAAGCTTTGCTCCTGTGCCCATCTCCATGCTCGGCTGTTCCTTTCGTGGCCTTCTGCTGGGAAGTGCCCACCAGGGTCCCCCACTGAGCCCTGCTCCAGGGCAGTCAGTAGTTGCCAGAGTGCTGGCACAGCTCGAGCTTGCAAAATACCTTATGTGAAACCTTGCACTGAAAGCTGCTTCTCCTGGTACTTCATGTCAGAAGTATTTCCGTGGTAGCTGAGGTCCACTGCTGGGAAGCACAGGCTGGTTTTTGCCTGGCAGGTTTTGCCAGTGCTGTGGCTCTCAGAGAGCACGCAAGTTTTGGACTTTACCTGCGTGTTCCCTGCCCAGCCAGTGGACTTGGATCTGGACACCTGGGCTTTGATCTCTGCAAATAATTAAATGTCACCGCAGGGAAGCTGGGAGAACTGCAACCTCTGCTCCTGTTATCTCTGATGAGCAGACTGTCGTCTTTGTGCCCCTGTGTTAACAGCCAAGAGATTGCAGGGCTGTGGGCACCCCAGCCTTGAGGTTCTGTGCCCGCTGGGGCTGAGGGTTATTGCTGGGGCCTTTCACACCATTGCACTTGTGTCAGTAGCAAGCGCTGTGTGAGCCGTGCGTTGGCGGGACTGGCCTGCTCAGCTGCATCTTAACCATGAGGACACGGTGCCCATCAGGAGGTGCGTCCTGCTGATGGGAAGGTGGGCAGTGAGTTCACAGTTGGTAACCGTAAGCCGCTTCTGGTAGTAATGATACCACAGAACCATTTAGGTTGGAAAAGACCTATGAGATCACCAGGTCTAACCAGCACCTAGTGCTGCAGTCTGCAGCCAAACCGTGTCCCTGAGTACCAATCTCACCCACCTCCATGAAGAAATTCTTCCCGATAGCCAGTC
Organism: Perdix hodgsoniae; assembly: GCA_035772895.1. Classification (NCBI taxonomy): domain Eukaryota; kingdom Metazoa; phylum Chordata; class Aves; order Galliformes; family Phasianidae; genus Perdix; species Perdix hodgsoniae. The sequence goes on along the minus strand of JAPSGF010000012.1, from coordinate 4,805,275 downwards.
TGTCCCTCCCCACACACCTTGAGGCTATCTCCTTGTATCCTATCAGTTGTCGCGCCAGGAAAATGATTGGCAACATCTCAGCAGGTCCTTACAGAGGGCACCAAGGCCTCCCGTCAGGCTGAGCAGCCCCAGTTCTCTCAGACTCTTGTTTTCCAGTCTCATTACCTGCTTTGCTGCTCTTCTCTGAATCCTTCAGCAACAAAAAATCCTTTTTATATCGAGAGGCCCAAACTAAGCGCAGTGCTTGAGGTTGGGCCTCACTGGGGAGCGCTGTCTGTGACCAGCTGCTCGAATGCCATTCACAGCAATACTCTGTGATATCCTCTCTGTTGCAGTTCTGCCTTCCTGTGGTTCTTTGCACGCTATCTGCAGGATGGCATTACTAACAGTGCAGCCCAGCTGCTCTCCTTAACCACTGCACTGCAGTTTGCTGAATTATTTTGGCTTTTCTGGCATCTGACCACCAGGTTATTCACTGGCTGTAATCAATGAATACTGGATCTAGTTAGCTAGTACTTTGTTTTTTGCAGTACATATGGCTCCAGGATGTGTGTGAATCTGTTACATGGATTGCAGTCACCCATTTGTGGTTACAAAGTGATGCTTCCCTGCAGTACTGGTCTGCCTGGTCCTGGTGTTTCTCCATGCTGCAGTTACAGGAACGAGCTTTGCTTTTATTTTGATGCTTTTTGGTTTGCACAGGACAGTTTATCTTGACCTACAGCACCTTTCCCCCTGCTGAGTGGTGGGAGGACATGGTGAAAGTGGTCCTCAGCCTGTCCATGTGGTGAAACCTTTGGATGCTGCCTTTACCCCTTTGCTTCCAGTGGAGTCCAGTGGGATGCAGGTGTTTGGGAACAGCTTTTGTAACAACAGGAGGGGGATAAAAGACATCACTTACAGCATTATCTCTGTTTTCATCCTTGGGGCACATGGTTGGGGTTGTGGCAGACAGGTCTTGTGGATTTCAGATCTTACCTTCAGGGCTGCCAGCTCCACCAGACTGTGGCCAGAAAGTTGTCTGGAAATTTTGCTTAAAGATGCTTTGTCACAAATGGAAGGGAAGAACATCAATATACATTTAAAATCTCCTTTCACTGTCCTGGATGTGAAGTTGCTGCAATAGCAATATATCTGCTTTCGAAATGTTCTGTATTCGCTTGCTTTGTTGTATCTTGTATTGCAGCAGTCATAGGCTGTAAATGAAACTTGCCTTAACCAAGCACTTCATCGAGCAGAAAACACCTCATGATTGCAAATATATGCATTTAAAAAAAAAATCTTCGTACGTTAAAATTTAGATGCATTAAATATAGATATAGGTGCATTAAATATGTATATAAAAATATGCATTTGCTTGTGGAGTTTCTTTTGGACTTAGCCAAAATGAAGGAAGCTTAGTGCCAGTGGCTGGCACAAGGTGCCTCACGGTGGCAGGGAGCTGGTACGTGATGGAGCTGGTACATGGTGGGACTGGTACAGAGGCTGTGGTCCTGGGCCAGGCTTTTCCTCCTCTCCTTTCGCTGCCGGAGATGAAGCCTGCAGTGAGCCTCAGTCTGCATGCTGCCATGGAGTAGTCCTTCCTGAGAGGTTTAATTGGAGCTGATTTGGGATGAGCTCCTCGGGTTGGTCCCTGCCTGCATGGGATGAGTGCAACGCATGTTTTGTTTGGATCTGTGTGTTTTTTTTCCCCCCTGCTTTCACCAGTGCTGTTGCTTACCACATCGTGCTGTGATGTGCAATGAAGGGGTAAGCTGGGGGAGGTGGCCCTACACAACAGCAGCTGCCACATTCTTTGCCAGGCTTATGCATGGGTGCTTCCTGCTGAGGAAGCATGGATGCTGCAGAACCAATATGCTGTCAGTGTTTTTTTTAGCTCACTATGCAGTAACTGATGTGTGATTTGAAGTAACTTCAGATGTCCTTTTTGGGCACCTGTTGTATGTCATTGACTACAGTCATTTATTTTTACCAAAACTTTGGTCATTTTGAGGTAGAATTCCAACTGAAGCTGATTTACACTAAAAGCATGCCCACCCTTGACATTCAGCTGTAATTGATAGCATTTGTAGTCAGAGACATTTGTTCTGTTCTCCTTAATGGAAGGTTAATGCACTTATCTTTGCCATGGCTGTTTGTAAAGGGCTTTTTGGTTGTTTTTTTTTGTTGTTGCTGCAGCTGAAGTCAAGGCTGAGCACCTGGGAGGCTGTCCTGGTGGGGCATTTGGGGAGCAGATCAGGCTCAGTTTTTTTTTTGTTTTGCTTGCAACTTCAACAAGATTCCAGGTCTGCCTCTTCTGTAGCCTTGAGTGAGCAGTGCTTTGTTGTAAGATCGGCTGAAATGTGCAGGATTTAAGTGGAGGGCTCTTTGGTGTGGCCCTCGTCTTGCTGTTGTAGGGCTGTAACTGGAGGGGTTGGTGATTTCCTGCTGTGTGTCCTGAAAGAATTGGTGAGCAGTTGCCTTATCTGGCCTTATCTTCCAGTATCCTGTGTTCCAGTTCTAAAATTCTGAGCAAAGTGGAAGACAGGCAGTTCTTGCTTAATGGATACAATTTGTTTGAAATATTATGGGAGACACAGATCTGCATAACAGGAGCACTCTGGTTTTCTTGCACCGTACAGGATATGTAAAAGCTGACTAAGATGTGCAACAAGCAAGACAAGATGATTTAAAGCATTTCTTAGCTCTTGTGATACAGCCTATTTTCAGCGGTAATAAAAATTAAGTGCTGCTAGCGTATGGTGAAGCCATATGAGTTTCAATTGGCTCAAGGGGGGGGAAAAAAAATCTCACTGCCAGGAAATTAAATGAGGGAAATACAATCCACTTCATGAGCAGCTCTGCCATCTTTGATGATGATTCCCATGTAATTCCTCCCTGGGGCTGGAACAAAGCACGGCCGTGGGGCTGGGCGGTGATGTAACGTCCTGCGGGGCCGGGCGGCCGGACTGCATCAGCCTTAGCTGCAGCACTGCTTTCCTGGCTCAGACTTCTGCATGCTGGGTTTGTTCTCCCTCAGTTGAAGGGAGTTACTTTTTTCTTTTCTTTTTTTTTTTCTTTTTTCCTCTCTTCCCCTTCCTCCCAGCTCACCTTTTCTATGAATGCTTGCTCAGCGAGGGCGCATTTGTTTGCCCGACTAATTTTGTGGAGCACCTCATTTGCAGCCCTTTTTGCTGGGTGGCTTCTTCCAAATGAAGTTGAATGGATGGAAGTGGGACTTTTCACTTAACAGATACCATTCCGGTAAGTGCAGGGTGGGGAGATGGAACATGCAGGGAGAGGAAGTTGTGCATTTGAAGAAACTTGTTCTGATAGTTGTGAGGACAGAAACGCTCTTCTTCCTTTCCCTGTCTATGGAAAGAGGCTTTGGGGTCAGGCAGGATGGGAATGGCTGGGCATGCATGTGCCATGAGTCACCGGGACCGTATCCCAGCCAGGATGCTGCCCAGTTCTCCCGCACACAGCAATACAGCTCGCACCCTACTCGCTTCCGTGGCCGTGACGCTGAAATCCCTTGTGCATCAGCATCCCAGCAGGCAGCCTGGCTCAGTCCTCTGCTTGAGGAGTTCCCACGGATGAACTGATTTCTCCCTGCTTCGAACCCCTGACGTGCAGCTGGCTGCGCTCTGCCCGCGGGCTGTTGGATCCCAGTGCTGTGGATGGGTAACGGTGTGCTGGGCTGGACTGACTGCGCGGCTCTGCTACCCAGCCTGACGGGAGCAGGAGCCAAAAGGATTTCCTGAGGATAAACAATTACAGGCCACGTGTTAGGGTTTCTTTCTTGCCGGGCTAATTGCTCTGCTCCCAGTAACTGGTCTAGCCGCATGTGCAGCCCAGAGCATAAATCTGGTGGCTGGAGTGACCTGGAGGAGGAGAATACTGCGCATGGGGTGTGGGGCACCTGAAGCTGCTTCTGCCTGGGAGCAAGGGCTGAACCAGGTGATATCTCTATCTCTTCCCCCTTCCCCTCTACTCATTACTTCTTTGTAAATGTTTCTCTGCAGAACAGCAGGGGCAGGGTTAGAAGACAACAGTGTTAACCTGCTGAGAACAGGAAAAACTTAACTTGAAGAAGCGGGGGCAAACAGGCAGGGTCCCAGCAGCTGGGGCTGAGTGCCTGGCTGCCCAGGGGCTGCTCTCCTGCAGTCAGAGCAGGGACAGGTTCGGATGGCTGGGGGAGCATGGGGTTACAAAATGTCACCAAGCATACCGTGGCATTTAGATTTTAGTTGTTGTTTCTATAACTGAAGAGCCGAGGCTTTGAAAGGACCAGAAAACAACTAGAAAACCATCAAATTATAGCTGTTTGGACTGATGCAAGCACTGACAATTGCAAACTTTGAGCTTTTTTTTATTTTTATTTTTATCCAGTTTGCTCTTTCGCTAATTTCTGCCAGAGCAAATCGCTGCCTGTGCTCTGGAGAGCTCTCTGCCTTTCCAAAATAGCTGCCCGCAAGCAGACGTGTGTGCACAGCGTGAGCTGGGAGGGGAGGGGGAGAGGTCTGGAGGAGGGAAGACCTCGCTGTATTTTCTTTGTGACCGCTGCAAAAGCTTTTGGGCTCTTGTTCAAAATCCTTCTTCTGTTCTCAGCTCTGGAGTGTTCCTGCGATACTGAATTTGAGATGCCGGCTGCATGCTGGTTGAACTTTATTTTGGTCTGCCAAAAAGAAAAAAAATGCTGCTGCAATGTGAAGGAGGGTTTTGTAACCCTGGCTCCTGCAAGGCAGAGGGAAGAGCTGAGATCCTGAAAACTTCCAGAGGGCAGTGGTTGTGCTTGAACAGTAGCAGCATACTTTCCACAAAATAGCAGCAATTGAGTAAGGTTTTCCCAATTGGTAGCTGCTGGCTTTGGTCTGTTAGGCATTCTGCATCACAGCTGATCCCGACCTTCTGCAAATTGCTGCTGAGCTGAAGCTGTAATTACGGACGATGTGGCGTATGTGCTGGGAAAATGTGGTGCTACGTGATTTGAGGACAGGCAAAAAAGCACCCTAAAAGCTCTTAGGCTTTTTCATCCCCATAGTGCTTCGTGTCTCTTGGGATGTACAACACAGGAACGTGCCGACCGCCTCCGGCTCTGGTCAGAGCAGGCTTTTTCCATAGCTCAAACTACCAGGTTTGGAGCAAAAGGAAGTTAATTAAAGGGCAGTGAGTGACCCATGAAGCTGTTGGCCAAAGGGCAGGATGGTGGCTGGTGGCTGTGAGGCTGAGCAGGAGCACGGGCTGCACTGGGGTGCACTGAGAGCCTCACCGGGATTTCCCAGCTCTGCCAGAAGCCACAGGCATCTCCTTCCTCTGCCACCAGCTGATCTCTTGTATCCCTGCCTGCTTCTGTCACCATCCTGGGGGACGTGAGATGATCGTGCTGTCGCCTATTTTCCAGCCCAGGCTGGTGAGGGGGCAAGGTGGAGGCCCCTTAGCCAAGAGGATTGGGGCAGGCCTCCAGCCTCATGCTGCTGTAAGAGCACACGTGGCTGGGGCCTCTCATTAGGAGAACTAAGGGTCACTGCCTGTGTCTGGCTCCTCTCACCGACAGATTAATCAAAGCCATAAGTGCTCTATTTCCAGGCTCTTTGGCACAGCTCGCTTCCCCACATGCGCTTATCAGGCCTGTGCCTGCAGGGCTGCCCCCAGTGATGCTCCTGGGGCCGGGCTGTGCTTCTGGCTCCAGGAAAGGGCTGGTTCCTGCAGGGAATTTATCTGGAAAAGAAGAAAGAATGCCTAGGTTTCCTCTCTCCACCCTTCTTACATTTTTCAAGTAGCTCTTTCCCTTGTTCTCCACACCCTCCATTGCTCTCTGTGCTTTTATCACTGGCTTTATTTGCCAGATCAACTTTTCCAGGAATCTTGGTTGGTTTGGGTTCTGCTCTTCCCAAGTCCATTGTCCTTGCTGACGGTGACAGTGCCCCATCCATGGGTGCATGCAGCAAGGCCGCGTGTCCTTGGGAAAGGGGACCTTCTGTTGCTGCTTTGTGCCCTAACTTTTGTTGAGAAAAGTGTAACTTAGGTAGGGGATGCTGTGCTGGGGACAGGGGGTAAGGTTCAGCTGTTGAGCCCCCTGCAGCATGGTTGTGTGCTGATCATGCTATCCTTGCTCTTGGTGAAGAAGAGTTGTTTGTTGCTTTTTTTTTTTCCCATGGCATTGGTCCTTTTTTCATCACGTTGTCCTTCCATGCCCTTTGTAGGTGCAAATTGCTTGGTGATCGTCGGGATGGATCCCCTGAGCACCTGATCAGAGCCACTACTGTTACTCTTCCATTTTTCATGTGTTTAAATGGCAACCTTCTGCCATGCTCTGCTCCTGGCCACCCCTCCTGTACATGTGGCCACTCAGCAGAAGTCACCTTGGTCCCAGTTCCTCTGGCTGCCCTGAGCTTTGCTCAGCTCCAGCTGTTTGTTGCCGGACCTATGGGTTCTCAGAGCTGCAAACGCAGGGATATTCCCCTTAGGACAAGGCAGGTTATCAGCTCTCGCAGACACAGTTGGAAGTGCAGTTGATTCAGATCGATGGAGTTCGCTCTTTAGATCGGGAGATCTGCCTAGCATGTGGTCCGTGTGGGTAAGCATAGCCTTAGCTGCTAAATTATTAAGTGTTTTGTCAAAGCGTTGCTTGTACTCACTCGAAGTGACTCAGTGCAGAGAGTAATATAAAAATTGGCAAGAAGAATTTCAATTAAAAATATATTGGTTGGGTAACAGTGCTGAGCAGGCGGGGAGGTCGGTGTGCTTGGCTGAGGCTGCCTGGCAGTTTGAGGAGGCTATGTGAAATTTGTGGGAGCTTCTTAGAGTTGTACACACGTTGTTCTCCTTGGTTCTGAGGATAAATGAAACAGAGCAGGCTGGTTTGGGAGTTATTTTTGTTGGCTTTTTCTTAGTAACTTGTGTCGCCTTCTCTACTACTTCTGTGATATGTGGAACAATGCAGGAGTGATTAGACTTTAAACTATTCATGAGATCTAAGCCGAGTAATGTGGTTTAATCTTTCTTCTGCATATATTTAATATAAGCTGTGATTTCATTGAAATGGTTGAGCTTTGTACTTGTACAGTATCATTATCTCTGGTTTTGGTAGATGGCTTTTTTTAATGCCTGTGGTTTCTGTTAGATCTGTTTCTGTGAGTTATTTGTCTTTACTCTGTGGCTTGAAGATATCTTCAGCACACATGAAAGGAATTCCTTTTGATTAGTTTTCGGTTGATGTGCTTCTTGCAACCATACTAAATTAAATGTGTTTCTTTTTTCCCCCACTACTTTTTCTGAAAACGAAGGAAGCAGGTAGCGCAGATGCTGGTTTCCATTTCACTTCTGCAGAGCACGAATTCATCCTGTGTTGAACTTGGTCTTTGCCATTAATTTTTACCCAAGTTTGCTAATTTTTACCGAGATGACCACGTGCCAACCTGTCCCTGTGCAGGGTGCTGCAATAGTTTCCCTGAAATTTGGGAGAGCTGATGAAGGAGTGGGAAGTACACGGACAGGGAAGGAGAGAGGTACAGATTTAGGCTAAGAATGTTGGAATTGTTTGGAGCGGAAAGCTTAATTCTGCCATCTCTATGTAATGCTCTGATTGCTTCAGGTCATAAATGCTGTTGGTAATTAGCTGCGCTCACCCATTTGCCATTGCCATCAAGCAGTAGCTGTTCCCAGCTCATCCCAAAAAAGTTGATAGCAGAATGCTGAGCCTCAATTGACTTTCATGGTTGTATCGATAGATGGGCTTTTAAGATTTGGACAACGTATGAAAATAGCAATCATCCCTGATGCCTCCTTTTTGGGACTGCAGTTTCAGACAGTCAGCTGTTCTCTGCTAAGAAAAAAAAAGCCACTCTGAGATATGGGGCACTTGGGTTCTGCTGGAATATTTAAAAGAAATGTGTTTATCTGAGTTGGTCCTTCCCACGTGCCTAGGGGTCTCTGGACCTGCACAGAGCAAATGAGACTGAAATGCACTGCTGCTTAAGCAGAAAAGCCATCCGTTCTCCTGACGTTCTGTTGACATAACGAGCATTTGTATGGCAGTTAAAATGTGTGCTTATTCTTTTAAAATAAACTTTCTGTGCAGTGAGTTTGTGATGCGAAACTGTTTGCTTCGTTATTTCTGTTTTTATTTTGGATGTAAAACAGCATCCAAAAATAGCATTAAGCTCTTAAAAAGTTCAGTCCTGAGTCTGTCCTGAGGGAGGCAGGGAGATGTTCCAGGTGGGCTTGAGGGTTTGGCAGGGGAAAAGCCTGAAGGAAGGTGCAGCTTCTACCCCTTCTTGGAGCCCTGGGGAGAAGCCTGGAGCCTGAAGCTTTGCCTTGAATCGAAGGATGGGTAAGCTTGGAAAAGACCACAGAGATCATCTAGTCCAGCCATCAACCCATCACCACTGTAATGTAGCCACTTGCTTTGGCTGAACGATTCCCTGCTGGTGAATCCCACCATCACATCCCATTGGTGGGATGGAGAAGTTAACTAAAGAACAACCAAAAGCTGGAAGCTGTTGCTACAAATATTAATTTGTAGGGGTTTGGGGTTTTTTTTCTTTTTTTGAGCTAGAAGCTGAAAGTTCCCTTTTCTCATTGCCCCAACAGTGTGCTGGGGAGGAGAAGCGGGTCGGTACACGAACTGTGGTGGTCGGGCACCGGCCGGTTTCAGAGGCAGATGCCTACGTGGCACAGAAGTTCTGCGACAACAGGATTGTCTCCTCCAAGGTAAGCTATCTGCTGGCCTGGATGAGTGCAAAGCACCTGCAAGCTGGGGTATTTCCTTGTGGTTTTTAGGCATTCCCTTTTTATGGAAAGGTCAGGCCAGGTGTCATACAGCATGTGAGACGACAGCTGTTTAGATTTGTGAAAGGCAGTGGGGATTGTTTTATAAATGGACATATACATATGATTCTCCTGCCTTTTGTTTTGTGGGGTTTTTCTTTCTTCAAGCAGATCAAAAATAACCATGCTTGCTTTATCCCTTTGCATGAAAGGGGAAACATTCATACTGTACTAATATAGCTTTTGTTTGTTGTGGAAAACTGTGGTGACACCCGTCTACCTTCTGCTTAGCTTTTTCCATGACATTCATGAAGTTCTTTCAAGAGATTTGAAGCCAATTCAAGTGAAATATCAAACAAGTGGCATCTGATGTTGTCAACACAGCTGGATGCGTGTTGTGTTGCTTAGGAGCTGTGATGCTGAGCATACTGTTAAGCTTCTGCCATGCTCAAGCTGTACAGGCTTTCTTTCTCTCCTTTCTTTATTTATACAGCTTGGATCTTGTTTGTACCTTACGACTCTGTGCTGCATTTATAATGGGGACAAGTTTGAAGTCTAAATACCTTCAATGTGTGTAGCATTTCCATTGACTTTCCCCTGATGTGCAAGAGGGGGTCTTTCAGAGATCACCTTCCCATGCTTCAGTTCTCTTTCTGATAAATGGTTTCTTTTAGCACTTATTCTGTAGTTCCTCTCTGATTTATTTTTGAATATTGTGCCCTTTTTCTTTTTCCATTTGCATTTGCTCACGTGAACTCTTCTTATGTGAGCAGTGTTTTCTTATTAAATGAACATTGGTCTTGAGACTTGGCTGCTTAATATTCATTGTTTATTCAAAGCAGACTGAAAGATCAGATATTAGGCCCATTATTTCCCATGTTGTTCTTAAATTCCACATTTTCTAAGCAAATGATTCAGCTGCATTCTTAAAATGATACTGAAGGGCAGCCCAGCAATGGATCTGCATGGGCAAGAAGGTGTTTGTCTAAGCAGGACAGCAACTCTAGATTTTCTTTTAATTTGGAAAAAAATCATTGCAGTGTGCATTACCTTTTCATTAAGTTGTGTCTCCTGAAATGCCCACGTGGAAGCTGTTTGTTGAAACCAATCTCATGGTGTTTATCTTTTTTTGCTCTCCACTGTGTCCAACCATGTGGTTTGGGTTACTTTGGCAAAACAGAAACAGTTGACTAATTTAAAAACCAACAAACAAAGAAGCCCCACCTGACTCCAAAACAATTTCAGCTGTTTAATGAAGTGGTGGAGAGGGCCAGAGTTTGTGATGCAGTGCTGGAAAATGGAAGCTGGAGCTCAACCACAGCTGCACTGTGCCTGTTGAGGGGGATGGCTGCAGTGGTTCCTCTACCTGCTACCATGGTTTACCTCAGCTTAAAGGGAGAACTCGTGTCCTGTCTTGTGCAGATACTTCCCATTTGCAGCCTACAGTAAACTCTGTGTCTTGATCTCTTTGTGCTGACACCTGGAAGCCCAAGGTGCCCAACAGCCCCTTCCTCTCTCCCCGCAGTACACGGTGTGGAACTTCCTCCCGAAAAACCTCTTTGAGCAGTTTAGGAGAATTGCCAACTTCTACTTCCTCATCATCTTCCTCGTGCAGGTAAGAGCCTTCATTGCCAAGCTGGGTGCCAGGGGTGTTTCTTTTTACATCCTGATGGTAAGCACAACTTGAGCACCAAGAATTGAGCTGAAACCTGCCTCTTGATGCTCATAAATGCAGTTGTTTTCATTAAAAGCTGTGTTATAATTCTGATAAGCCATTCAAGGCTTAGTAACAATTACAGTTTGGGGGCCTTTCTGAGGCAGTATTCAAATATCCGCTGAAATGATTTTAAACCATGTCAACTGTTATGAGTCAACCAGTAAAGGTATGTATGGTCAATGCTGCAGAATTAAGATGTAGGATTGTGGTGGGGGTTTCTTATTATCTTTGTTACTTTTGCTCTGTAACAACATGTATATTCCCAGATAATGTGAAGTTCATACATCTTAGTTACAGTGAGTTTCAAGGCTGCCAGGGGAGAGGGGCTGTATTCAGTAAAATTCAGAAAAAACATAGCAAGAGCTTTGGGAATATGACATTCAGGATGCTGTGCTCCACAGACCGAAGAGCAGATTTTATACACGGGTGAACTTGTGCTCTGCTTTGTCTCTCTGCTAAGGGACAAGCTGAGCAAACCCGAATATTTGTTTTCTGTTCTGTCAACCAAAAAGAAAATTGGGCTGTCAGAATGCATTTCTGGGGAAGGAATGGGAAGTATGGAAGACTCACCGCAGTGAATTTATTCACCTTTTAAATCCCATACTCAAGCACGAGCTTTACCAGATACCTTATTGTAGGACTGGTGTTGAGGCATCAAAAATCCTCCCCCAGCAAGCTCACGAGTAGCACTGTGAACAGCTTGCATTTAGATGGCATCTCTGGCATTTTGTTGGGTCAGGTCTCAAGGTATCCCTCTCCCCAAGTCTGCGTGTTTAAAAGACCTCACATTTTTATCCTGACAGCAACGAGTTACGGTTTATGGCCATTTCAGCAGCTGCTAGAGAAGCAGGGGATCCCAAGGTGACGCTGCGCACAGCTCCTGGCGGTGCTGCAGGGGGGCAGCTAACCCTGGCATCAGCTGTTTGCTATCGCTTGATTTTACTGGCGTCGCTCCCTCGTGTCAGAGGGAATTTGTAACTTGGCTGGCTCTGAAGTCGGGATGTCCTGGTGGAGATGGCCTTTCAGTGATGCGGTGTTGTTTGGTCTGCTGACCCTCTGGACATTAAGGACATGGCTTGCTCTTGATTCCACTTGCAGGACTCACCGTAGTTCAGTTTCTTGCCTGTTTTAATCACAGATATATGTAAGTAAGAGAGAAGTCTTCCTCTTCTTCCTTGTTTTTACTGTGTGAGCTGTGATTGCCTACAAAATAAGGAAGCAACTGTCATGTTCTGGGAAGGGGAGGAGAAAACAGTGGAACAATAATCCCACAACACTACCACACATGCTACCCCATGGAGTCCCCAGGGGCCCCTGGTACTCATTATTCTGGGTCTGCTGGATCTTAAAACAAAACAAAACAATTCTAGTCACTTGAAATATCAATAGTTATAGCATGATAAATGGATCTAAAGCTTCAGTGTTTATGTTTATCTTCAAATTACTGTAAATTATTGGAGTTGCCCCCTGTGCTGCTTTAGGAGCACAGCCTGGCAGTACTTGTTGCCAAGCTGCAAGTTCAGCTCTTGTTTGAGAGAGAGGTAGGAAAAGTACACACATTAAATATAAGATGCTAATTAGTGCACTAACAGGGATACAGATAACTGTTTCATTGGCACTTCTGTTGCAATACCTAGGAGAAACTGAGTTTTCTGGAGGAAACAGAGTACCCAGAGGTAAGTGTGGTCAAGGTGTGTTTGTAGAGAGCAAGCTGGCGGCAGTGGGCTTATTTAGGAGGTGCTAGGAATGAAAGATGTTCCTTACAATAGATAAAGATGACTTCTGGATTGTGGTCTTCAGTCTTGTAAACAATGAATTTGGAAGTAACTGTTAAGTAACAGAAGGATTTTGTCACTTTTAAATGGATCCAAATTAAGCCGTTGGAGTCCTAAAATATCTCAAAAATAGCTTTCAGAGGAGTTTGCCTTTGGTTTGGCACACAGCTCCTGCATCCCTCTGCTTCCCACCAGCAGCCAAGGAGGAGCAGCAGTGCTGAGCCGTGGCTCTGTGCGGAGTGCAGCAGCAACCTCTAAATACATCACTGGGTTATTCCAGGGACTTAATTCAGTACTCGTGTTCATACCTCTATAACACAACATTTGTGTAGACAGAAATCATATTGTTTGTTTAAATACATGCAGCTGCATGTTGTCCAGTGCAGAAAACTCGCATGGCGTAGCAGTGAGACTCATGAAGCCCAGGGCAGACATCCCTCAGCTCTCCCTTGCTCTGCCCGCTTCCTGTGAGATAAATTTAGGCTGATCCATGCTTCAAGTGCCATCCCCTGTGTAACGTGTCCACGACTCCCATTGCTCGCTTGAGGTTTTCCAAAGTGTGGTTCCTGCAGCCTTCTGTTTGTAAGCTGTGACACTCATTAGGATGAACCGGGGGCTGTGTTCCTGAAGGACTTGCTGTGCTTACAGCAATTGTCCTCACTCTGCTTACCTCACACCCCTGACCTGGCTGCTGCATGTGCTTTGTGCTGAGTAAAATTGCAGTGTGCAGCATTTAGAAGAGTTAATTTCCACATAGCTCGCTCCCAGTGCTGCTCTTAAGGCAGCCTGAAACAACAAACATACAGATGCTGTTGTTTGTGAGCATGCTAGGAGAATGCAAACAAACAGAGCACAACAAAGGCCCTTTGTGGGACACAAAGCCTTTCTGCCTGCTTTGCTTCTCAGTCCCTTTCCCTGCAAGCTCTTCGCATCTGCCTCCTGTTCTCCCTCCTCTCCGGGGATGCCAAGTAAACAGCCAAATTCCTGTACCCTGGTTTTGGGGTGTCCCTGAGGAAGCCCTGCGGCCTCCTCTCTTTGCTTTGGTCCCTGCACAGTGTTTGGAGTGATGCTGGGAGTGGTGCTGCCGGGGGTCCCTACGGCCTGCTGGGTGCAGGCGGTGCCGCCTCTCAACTCTCTGTTTGCTTCTGGGCTGCTGCCCTCCTGCTGCTGAAATTATGCTGGCACTGAGCAGGCATGAGGCACCTGCTCTTGGAGGCCCTCAGCTGTGAGGTGAAAGGCTTTGCGTGCTGTCCCTTGGGAGAGGACACCTCTGTGATGAATTTAATCAGTGAGGAAGCGGTGCAGCTCTTCCTGCTCTGATGTGAATCCATCCCAACGATGAACCTGTTCTGCTGTTGTTCCCCTTCAGGCCAAGTCGTGATGCTGTCAAACAAACAGTGGTTTTCTGCAGCCCCGGGGTTTAATTAAAGTTGAAGAGGCTCTGCTGGGCTTTGTTCCTGGGGGGCTCGAGGCCCAGCATGAGTGCTGTGCCCAGCTCAGGGACTCCAACTACTGACCCTCATGTGATCTCTGTGCTGTGCTTAAATCGTGCTCTGAACTCCGCATCAGAGCCCAAAGGCAAAATGTTCATTTCTGGTTTATTTAGATGTTTGTATTCCGTTTCACAATGTATTTCCCTGGTAAATAAGGCTGGTTTGTGTCACTTCTAGCATCTCAGTGTCAGTGCTTCAAGAGGACTGCTGCTGCCCTCCTGCTTGCAGCTGCCCATTATTTGGGGTTTGAATGTGCCTACTCTTCACTGACAAAGAGGAGAAATGTTTTTTTTCTCATTTTCAGTGAGCATCTTGCTCTTCACATATGGATGCTGCTTCTGCCCCATCTTCCTTCCCTGCCTTGGTTCTCTCCAAATATACCAAGCACCGTTCTGCACCCATGGCCAGACTTCTTGCTTATTCTGCTGCCCAAAGCAGGTTGTCACCAGTCTGCTCTTACTGTCTGCAGGTGATAGTGGACACCCCGACCAGCCCGGTAACCAGCGGCCTTCCGCTCTTCTTCGTGATCACCGTCACAGCCATCAAACAGGTACCAGCAGTAACTGGGAGAGGAAGATAACCTTCCTGTAGGCATGTTCTCGTGCACTCTGGGATGTGTGACAGAGTAAATAACCAACGTGGGCTGGTAGAGTTTGGGAACCTCTTCTCAGAAGGTCTCTTCAAGAGACTGCGTGCTGAATGTGGACGTTGGTGTATCTTGTTTGGCAGTGTAAAACATCCACCTCTGTGTATTGTTGAAAGCAAACTGTGGTGGTTAGTAAGGATAAGCACCGTGGCTGCCTCTCTACATCTGACTTATACTTGAGTTTTTCTTCTCTTTTTAGAAATGTTCTTGAACTCTTCGCAGAGTACAGAGATGTGCTCCAAATATAGCCAGTGTTCTGCTGCCTTGTTGGTAAACAGGAGGGACAGTTCAGTTCAAACTCAGATGGCTTTGAAAATATGTAGTCCTCTTTCTTCTTGTAGTGTTGAAAGACCTCTTTTCTCCTATCACATGCAAATGTGCCACTCTGAATTTCTTCCACAGAAGCACTAAATAATAAGATAAGTTTCTTCTGCAGGGGCCAGAGAGGGAGAGCTAGAGTAAAATCCATCTGCTTCAAGTATGAATGTTTTATTCTTTTAGTGAAGACTGAAGAGAAGAGACTTGTCCTGCGTTACCATAGGAAAGAGTCACAGGGTGCTAAGCGTATTATTCATATTATCAGCCTGTTCTTGCCAACACTGAGAATAATAGAAACATGTTACAGTAATTTAGCTGCTCGTTGCATGCACTGCATATAGATTATTTTTCGTGTGTTATTTTAATCTGTTCTGAATCTGTCAAATATGCATATGAAGTTTTTAAAGTAAATTGCTTCAGTCTGAGCTACTCTGGTTGATGTTTAGTCAGGCATGAAGGAGTTCTGAGGACTGTTTAACTTTTTTTCTTTACCCTCTCTCCTTATTTCTCCCTCCCAATGCATCCTATTTGATTAGTTTACTGCTCCATTATGGGTTTTGTTGCTTGTATTTGTGTGCCTAGGGGTACGAAGACTGGTTGAGACACAGAGCTGACAATGAAGTGAACAAGAGTAATGTCTTCATTATTGAAAATGCGAAGCAAGTGCAGAAAGAGAGTGAAAAAATCAAGGTAACCATTAATAGACAGTTCAGATGTAGTTATCACCAGATGGGATGCTGGGGTCTATGATTTGCACTGATGCCTGCAGCAGGGATGTGCTGTGGTCTCCCTGAGCTGCACAAGGTTTCTCTGACTTCTGCGTGAGCTGCTCTGAGAGTCCTTCCCAGTTAATAAGTGAAGCTTCCTTTGTTTGACTGCTTTTGAGAAGCTGTCTTGCAAAAGCTGTGCCTGTGCTGACAAATGACAGATCTGTCAGTGTTCCGCATTTGTCTGGGACAGGCAGTCCTCTTCTATTTCCAACTCTCTCAAGGACACCAGGAAAGCACACCGGCTTTGACGTTAATTTATCACCCTGCACTTCAGATTAGTGCAGAGTCTCTGACTTCATCAAGATTCAACAGAGAACTGAATAATAGTGGTGCTGCGTGGGCAGGCTGCCTTGGCACTGGGTGGGCTCTGATGCTGGGGCACCTGTGTGGCAAGGGCCAGGTTGCTGGTGTTCTCAGCAGGCAGAGAGCTGATCCTCCAGGTAATTTTGACTTTTGGTCTTGATCTTGAACACCCTGATTCCTCTTTTAGCCAAGGTGATTTCTTTTAGACTTTGAGAGCAGCTAAATCTGTAAGCATCTAATAATATCAGAGAGGCTTTTTTCATTGAAATGTCTCTCTTCTTGCAGGTTGGAGACATAGTAGAAGTGAAAGCAGATGAGACCTTCCCCTGTGACTTGATATTTTTGGCCTCAAGTAGTACTGATGGGACCTGTTACGTCACTACAGCGAGTCTGGATGGCGAGTCAAATTTCAAGGTGATGGGAATGGATGGGCAGCAGGCAACCAAAGCTGGTGCTTGTGCAGTGTGTGCGTGTGTGTGTGTGAGATGATTAATTGGAGGATGCTCCTGCAGCACCCATCCCCACGGCCATGGCTATATTTAACATCTCCTCCCTCCGTCTGTTCATCCAGTGAGTCAGCAGCCAAGTGCTCTGTGGATTGTTTGTTTTTCTTTGTTTTCTTAAACAACCATTTCTGCTGGCACTGCTCCAAATTGATTCCGCCTTTATCAGAATAAATGTCTATAGCTAAATGGTGTCAATAAATTATTATAAAGCTTAGCTGCATTATTCTCCATCCTAGGCAAGGTGTACTCCTTTTCTGCTCCTATTGCATGTGTTGAGATCTGATGCATGTAGGTAAAGCAGCAGCTACGGCTGTTTGTGCTCTTTTCAGTACCTGCCAGCACTTCTGTTATTTAATTGACATATTTTGGTGTGATTTGGGACTTTCTGAGGCACTGTCTTGATTGATTTGGGGAATTTCTCACCAGTGAGCAAAGAAACTCCCTCTCTTTTTCAGTTGGGTTTTTTGATTTTTTTTTTTTTAATTTATTTGTACTTTTTCTTTTGTTGCTTTTTGTTCGTTTGCCTTCCTCTTCCCTGAATCAGAAGTGAAATCTGATATTAGTCTTGCTCAGGGTGAATCTCCTCTTTGGTGTGTTTCCTTTCATTATTTTCCTCCCTCACTCCAAGGGAAAGAAATAATAAAGTCATGTTGGTCACAAGACATGAGAATTTGTTCACAGCTGAATAGTTAGGCAGATATTAGCTTGGGAATTTCATGATGCTTTCCAGCACACTCTGAAGTTGGGGAATACCAATGTTGATCTAACTGTATGGGGTCTCCAGCTCATCTCTTAATTGGTGGCTGTTAATTGGTGCGGATAATTTGGTGTGTGAGCTGATGCAGTGTTGATGCACTGTGTGGTTGTACTAGTGAGGAGGAGTACAGCTTTGGAGTGGTGTCAGGCCAAAAGCAGATATCCATGTTAAATAGGCAACTGCTTGTTAATGTCAGGCGCATTGTATGCAAGAGTTAAATTTTTCAGAGTCTTGGCTCTTAGAACCTGAGTTTCTAAGCAGAATGCTATATTTCTATATTAAGCACTGTATTTTTCTCAGTTTGTGGATTCCTGTAGGTGAAGGGGAGCTGTCTTCTGTTTCTTAACAAGATTAAGGTGGAGACTGAGTTGGAAGGTGCAGGAGGGAATAGAAAAACAAGTGCTGTTTGGGGAAACAGCTAAGATTAGGAACCAGGGTGTGCAGCAGAGCTAGGGTGAGGAAAGCACATGCAGGTACTCACAAAACCTCCTCCACGCTGGTAGCATTTGCCTACCTGTTGAATGTTTCTTGGAGCCTGTTAGGTCACACATATAGGAAAACATGCCTAGGAAATGGAGCAGTTATAAAATGGACTGTGGCAGGGCTCTGTCTTTGCAGCATGAATCTTCAGCTGTATGTTATCTCAAAGAGCATGTGTTTTCTAAATAGGCTGAGGGACTGTGGATGCAAAGATTGTGGGAGTGATTAGGAAGCTGCTTTGAAGCATCATTCAGTAGTTGCACAGTGTCCATGGAGACATAAGCAGTGGATGCAAAGCTTGGCACGGGGGCCTGATGTGATATTGGGCATTGTGTTAACAGTTCTGGGCTGCTTCACAGGAGCTCTGATTTATAACAGAAGTGTGTGTGCTTCCAGTACAAAAATCCAGGCAGGTCACCAGCATTCAGGTGGGTGTTTATAGCATCACGATTGTGTGCCTCGTGGGAGGAACTGCTACACTGTGCACAATGAGAGGAACACAAATGAGTCGAGGAAGCTCGTTAATAAATTTGTTGATGAAGACGGATTAAGGCAGCCTGTCGCACAGCCTGCAGTGGTTCAGATGCTCCGGTAGCTCCTATAAATAGTGTTTGCAAGCAGTGCACGGATCCTTGTGCAGTTCCTAGCTAATTGTGAGCGATGGAGCTTCACGGCACCTAAAAATAGCTTTGGGGCTGCCAGTGCTCAGCCTGCTCCCCAGCAGTGGGGCTGCCCTCTCCTTACCCCAGGAGCATCCCAGGGGCATGCTGGGGAGATGTGGGATACTGGGTGAGGGGGGACCCACCTGAGCTGTTCCCAGGGCTGCTGATCCTCTTGTGTTTCTCCTCCCAGACTCACTACGCAGTGCGGGACACCACCGTGCTCTGCACAGATGAAGCCATAGACTCCCTTACAGCCACGATCGAGTGTGAGCAGCCACAGCCAGACCTCTACAAGTGAGTATGGGCATCCTCACCGCTCCAGTGAGCTGCCTGTCCTGTAAAGCCTCAGCCTGATCAGTAGAAATAAGACACGGTTCACTAAAGTGAGTGGTGTACGTTCCAAGTAAAATACATTGTCTGAGACTGCTTCTAGGATTAGACTGCCTCAGTTGTTAAACTCTTGGAGAAGGAGGTTTGCTGCCGTGTGTTTTACTCCTTCATTCAAGTAGGCTGGGAGTGGCAGCCAGAGGTACCTGGTCTGGGTGGGCTGTGCATTGTCCCTTCTGAAGCCTTCACCTCTCAAGTGCATGAATTTCCATGTTAGTTCCCTTCTCCTCTTGAGTGCATTTGTAGTACTCTTTTATAATATTGGTGTGTTTGTAATGCAGGATTCTCATGTATTTTTTTAATTACAGATTTGTTGGAAGGATCATCATGTACAGAAGCAACCAAGAGCCCGTAGCCAGGTTAGTCTTGCAGCTCTCACTGCCCCCCTCAAAGACGCTGGGCATCTGAATAGACATCTACATCACATTTCCAGGATCTGGTTCCCAGTGCTTCAGCATGCAGGGCCACCACATGTGTGCATGTGGACTGGGGCACTTCCAGTCTCCTTCACTGGTTGTTTTGAGCCCTGTTAGCTGAAGAAAGTGAAGCAGCTGAGGGTCATGAGTAGGGCATTCAAAGAGGAATAAAATTACATCTTGTATGGTGGTGCTGCTGATTGACTGTGCTGAAGGCATTTTCAATGCTTTTAGAACAGTTTTTACATAAGTACCAAGTTGTTAGATCTCAACATTTGGCACTTATCCTTCCAAAACTTCACTGAGAATCCACCATTAAATTTGGAACTTTGAGCACTGAGGATAACTTGCGTGAAATGAAATGGAAATAAAAGTATGTAAAAGGAAAAACAGGCAGAGTCATGCAGTGTCCAATTTAAAGCTTAAATAAAGTGATCAACTCCTAAAAATCATCGGTTTAACTTTATAATTAATCGCTAGGATTTAAACTGTAAATAACTTCGAGTGACATTCTATTATGACCTTTTATTTTTAGGTCTTTGGGTCCTGAAAACTTGTTGCTGAAAGGTGCTACCCTGAAAAATACCAAGAAGATTTATGGTGAGCAGTCTTTAAAAATTATGATTATGTAAATAGATCAGATGAGCAACTACATTTGTCATTATTTATTATGAAATCTAGGGAGGGAAAATACTTATCTGCAGGGCGCTGCAGTTGTTTTGGTACACCAGCTGACTGCAGAGCTATGTTGATTGCAAAGTTTGGGGGTGAAATGCGGAGGTGCTGCTTATATCTGCAGTGCTGCCAAGCTGTGCAGGTTGTGTTAATGCACCTAAGCAAGCTGTTCTTTGTGTCTGGGTTACAGAGAGCAGAAAGCTGTTTCCAGCTCCTCTGTTAAATGCATGTGCCAGAGTCACAGGTGTAGACACCGGTAATTTAGGATGAAGGCTGATGGAGAAGACTGATCTTCTTCCTAATTGTGCACGATCCTTCAGCTGCTGGTCAGTGCTCAGGGGCACGTGTAACTGATGTTACTTAGCAGGCACTGAGCTTTCTGCAGTCGAGCAACCCCTGGGTAATGCCAATTTCTAGAACTGGGAATCGAGTTCCATGTAAACACTGATGCCCTTGATGGCTCGGTGAAAGCTGGGTCCCTCATGGGTTGTGAGTCCCTGATGAGTTCTGCTTTAATCCTCTCCAGGAGTGGCAGTCTATACTGGAATGGAAACAAAAATGGCTTTGAACTACCAAGGGAAATCTCAGAAACGCTCTGCTGTGGAAAAGTGAGTACAGCAGGCAAAAACTGGTAAAAGCTGTGGCTTTCTTCATGGGTGATTTGCACAGAAATAATCCCCTAATCCACCGCCTGTTGTTTCAGATGCTTTCTGATTTTCTGTGCGATCTGGGTGTTTGATTAAGCATATCTCTCAAACAGCTACATCATTTAGTAGCTTTTTTCTTAAAATAAAAAAATGTAGGGAATATTAAGTTATATCAACTGACCCTGAATATTAGCACTATCCAAAGCACTTGTTCTGTAATTCCCTTCTGAAAAGTAAGGAAAGCTTGTTCCTGCTTTTGCGTGATTTTTCTATGTGAAAGTAGTTGCAAGAATTTTAAAAATAAACCTATTTTTCAGATCTATCAACGCTTTCTTGATAGTGTACTTATGCATCCTATTGAGCAAAGCCACTGTGTGCACGACTCTGAAATACGTCTGGCAGAGTAATCCATTTAACGATGAGCCTTGGTACAATGAAAAGACTAAAAAAGAGAGAGAGACGTTCAAGGTAAATGGATTTGTATTTCAGCACCTCCTCCAGCTGTATTTATTCTGACAGTTATATTTAATCTGATCACGTCTGCTGCCAGTCCTGTGATGCCTGCTTGCTCTTTGGAAGCGCTGTCACTTACTGCAGTCTCTCCTGTTGTTTGTGTTTGTCTCCTGTCTTGATTACTACCTGCTTCTCCTGCTTGTGTGCAGTGAAGCTCTTAGCAAGGCTTGCAGTAACCCCACTCGCACCCTGCTGTCCCCATCACCCCGGTGGCAGGCGAATGCATGCAGGCTACTGACAGCAGGAGGATAACATCATTTCCACAACACAGAGATATTACATAAATGCAGCAGCTGATCTAACCTGGATCCTTATCTGAACTTGAGTTATCTTTCAGCTTTGAGTAGATAAACTTAAATTGAGGCCATGTCAGCCAGGTTCTTAAACTTGCCGAGACGCATGCAGCCAAGCCTGAAAGAGTGAATGCAAGTGGGTGGGAATCAGCTGATGTAGTTGATTGTTGAGTAGGACTTCAGGGATGTCACGGAATCAGTGCTTGACTGTTCTCAAACCACTTGCTGCAGATACCTGAGATGAGAATCAGCTTGTAGCAGTATATTCTGAAAATGAATATATGTAACTGAATAAAATGTAGGTTTGGTCACTTGGAAACAGCTCTGTGTGCTCTTCTGTTATACTCATGTATCTGCAAATAGCAAGGAGGTTTTCTACATCAGAGGAAAGTGCAATTTGGTCCTGTGTCTTAATTGTATTCAGTTATTTTCAGAGGGCTTTTTTCTATTTAACATTTAAAGAAATGCTGTCTCCCTGAGTTATGCCTGACAAGCGCAGACTGCATCTTCCTCTTGTCTCTCCATTGCAGGTGTTGCGGATGTTCACAGACTTCTTGTCCTTTATGGTCCTCTTCAATTTTATTATCCCAGTTTCCATGTATGTTACAGTAGAGATGCAGAAGTTCTTGGGCTCCTTCTTCATCTCTTGGGACAAAGAGATGTACGATGAAGAAATAAAAGAGGGAGCGTTGGTGAACACCTCGGACCTGAACGAGGAGCTTGGACAGGTCAGAAAAGGCTCTGTTTGCATCTGCTTTGAGAGACATCCCTGTGTTGGCAGGGGAGCAGCAGCAGAGGAGGAAAGGCAGAAGATTCTGCTGTAACCACCAGCATGCACACCTGTCCTCTCCTGCTGTGGTGGTTGGTGCTTCTGGTGGTGGTTTCTGTGCATCTGTATGTTTCAGAGTTCTTGATAGCTGTGAAAACCAACTCATGGGCTACTGCTGCTGGAGTAATGTTCTCCCTGATAACAAGCCTTGTTGTGGCAGTCCCTTGCTGTCCCAGCAGCACAGGGCTTCGGCCAGACTGGTGGCACTTTCCATTTAATGTGATTCTGCTTGCGGCACGAAGTGGGTAAGGTTATAAATAGTGTATGAAGGAGGAGGAACTGGGTCATGCCAATTGTTTCCATACTGGGGAATATCAGGCACAGCACTTAGTGTGTCAGGATGGTTTGCTTTCACTGCTTCAATTAAAAATTAAAAATTCTCCGTCTCTTCAAGGATTAGCAAACATGCCTACCCAGCCATCTCCCTGGGCATGCAGTGCACGTGCAGCCATGATGCTGCTGGCTTTGCTGGAGCAGCTATAGCATCTTTCTGAGTGTGGGATATGTACAGTGCCTCCTGCTTCTTATTTTGCTTTTAAAAACACTATCAGTTTGGAGTAGCAATTGTGTGTACATAATATGGCACCAAGGAGGAGGTCCCACAGGGGAGGCAACAGACCTTCAGCAGCAGCTGTATGAGCACTGGGAGCCAGAGCAAAGCAGCCAAGAAATAGAATGAAGGAAAACAAAAGGCCTTGAAGGAAGTTTTAGAAGTCTTCAGGAGCTGCCTCCTGACAGCTGCGCAACAGATGGAAAGATGAAGAATGAGGGAAGTGGTAGAATGCCCAGTGGGGCCCACACAAGGGACTTGCACATTTCTGAGGACCAGGTTAGGAAAGCAGCAGAGGGCTGGCACGGATGTATCAAAACGCCCCAGCCTTGCAGTTTTTGGAGGGCTGCTTCCACACATGGCCCTGCTGCAGTGATGGCTGCAGCAGTGCATTGAGGTGAGTGTCTGCTCTTGTCTGTTCTCTTCTAGGTGGAGTTTGTCTTCACCGACAAAACGGGGACACTGACAGAGAACAGCATGGAGTTCATTGAGTGCTGTATAGATGGGCACAAGTACAAGGACTGCATTTCGGAGGTTGATGGCTATTCGCAGACTGATGGACCCCTAAAATACTATGGCAAAGCAGAAAAGGTGAGAAATCTGTGTCTTGATGTGTTTTGTTGGTGGCTCCAGGCTAGGAGACAGTACATGATCTATTACTGCTGAAGTGTTGTGGGGAGGGCACTGGATTCTTTTGTTTTGGTATACATACACAGCTGCTCAGAGGGGATGGGATGCATGGCACAGAGCTGGTCATGGGCCTTTTCTCCATCCCTAGAGTCGAGAGGAGCTGTTCCTGCGAGCCCTCTGCCTGTGCCACACTGTTCGGATCAAACAAGCAGACCAGGTGGATGGGCTGATAGGACATCCTGAGTGCAAAAACACCTACATCTCCTCTTCCCCAGATGAAATCGCTTTGGTGAAAGGCGCTGAAAAGTAAGAATCTGATGGTGTTGCGTTTTGGTTTGTTTCTTGTAAATCTGCTGGAAATGCAGAGGACCATGTATGGAGCTCCCTGGCACTTTTGCAATTGTGATGTCCAGCTCCCCAGGTTATGAGTGATAGCAGCATGTCAGAGCTGGCTCTGCAAGCAGCTGCACAAGCCTTCTAGCTTGAGCTTGGTAATTTCTTACCTCTCCTCAGCAATACAGATCTTGAAATGAGAACTCTGTTAATGTGTAACACATGCCAATGGGTGCTCTCAATATTGTTCTGTCCTCTTGTTTATTGACAGGTATGGTTTCACTTTTCTAGGACTCGAAAATGATTTCATGAAAATCCGAAACCAAAAGAATGAAACTGAAATGTAAGTGCCACAGGGCCTGCTAGGAGTATTGCTGGTGGGGGTTGAATGGACTCTGTTCAGCTTGTCTCACATGTGGGTTAATTAAGCTCAATCAATATGGTAAACCAGGCAAGGTCAAAACTGCTTAGCAAAGGCTGTCAGACCAGTTACCGACCTGCACAGCCCCTGCTCCTTTGTGCAGTGAGCAGGCTGAAGGGCTTGCTTGTAAAGGCCTGCTGTCAGTCCTGTGAAGCCTTCAGGTCCCTTGAGTGTGTCCTGCCCTTGCAGTCTCCTTCCTTCTCCGGAACCTTATGGGTAGCAGCTGCACCTTCAAGCAGGTCACAGCCTAAGCAGTGTGATATGGCTACCATTGCTCCTCCCAGATGGAAAACAATTTTGTTTTACACTGTGCTCACAGCTCCTGTGATATCCACATGCATGCAAAAAGCTGGGAGTGAATTGCCTAACTCTGGTGCTCCCCTGCTGTTTGCCCCCCCAAGCAAGTTTCACTTCCCTGGGTACTCAGTGTGGATCTGTACTAAAAGCTTTCCTTGTTCTGAGCCTAAGCTCAATTTTTTTTTCCCTTTTAAAGGTATCAGCTTCTCCATACACTGAACTTTGACCCTGTTCGTCGCCGTATGAGTGTCATTGTGAGAACCACCTCAGGTATGGCTGAATGCACAAATATGAAACACACCTACACACCTCCTTTGTTCTTACCCTGAGTGTATGTAATGCTGTAACCCAGAGAACTGAGGCTGCTGGGTTTTCTGAGCTGTCTAGATACATTAATGCATTTTGTCCAGCCTTTTGCAGAAGGTTTGCTCAGGGACAGGTAGTGATGCTCGGTAGTGCAGCCCAGTATCAAAGAATTTTTTGTATAGGTGACAGATCACTTCTGTGTTGCTTCTACATGTTCCTCCTTTAGTTCTGCCATACTTTTTCTTCTGTATCTTTTGCTGGTGTTGAAGCCAACATCCATTAAGCCTTTTTATGGCTTTTGGGTGCTATAAACTATTTATAACTTTGCTTTTAGGAAAGCTGCTTCTCTTCTGTAAAGGAGCAGACTCCTCTATTTTTCCAAGAGTGCAGCAAGAAGAAATCCAACAAACTAAAGTCCATGTGGACCGCAATGCTATGGTGAGCGTGCAGTGGGGATGTGGCTGGCTCTGGGCTCAGGAAAGTTGTATGCCAAAAATAGGGATGTGACCTCGCTTTGGAGGGAAGTACTGAAAATCCGAGTGTCACTCCTTACTGTTTTGAAGCCTGGTTTCTTTCCTTTTTTGTTTCTTTGACTTCCATGTTTATTTGACTTTTGATCTACTTATATGGGTTTGATTGCAGTTGTGTCCCAGCATCTCCTGAGCAAGTTAAAAATAGCACTAACAATAGCATACTGTTGGCTCTGGTGGGAGGAATCTTCGTGTTGGCTGTGATGTGCATGTGAAGGTGGAAGAGAAGCCTGTCCTGGAAGGCTGGTCTGGCAGTGATGGTGGTGTGGGGGGGCATCCCTTGCTTGGCTCTAGGTGTGGGGGTACTCAGTTGTCCCAGATCTCCGCTCTGGCCCTGCCTTTGTCTTCTGTCTACTGTGCTGCATGCATGTGTGCTCTGATGTGAAGAAGTTCCTGTGTGAACACAGATGTTGTGTTCTGACTTAGTGCAACTGTCATTATGGTCAGGTTCAGTACTGACAAAGTGCTGATCCTAATGTGGGGAGCTGCACAAAACAGGATCTAAGGGCAGCTGTCTGCTTCTTTTTCCACCCCTACAAGGATGGCTACCGAACACTTTGTGTGGCATTCAAGGAACTAACTCAAAAGGAGTATGACAGGATTGACCGGCAGCTTAATGAAGCAAAGATGGCTCTGCAGGACAGGGAAGAAAAGATGGCAAAGGTCTTTGAAGATACAGAAGCAGACATGCACTTGATTGGGGCGACTGCTGTAGAAGACAGGTAAACAGGCACCAGCGCACAGACCAAGCACATTGGTACCCATGGTTTCTCCACAACTTTGTGTTGTGCTGGGTCCTTGCTTTCTTGTGTGAGCCATGGTAAGATTCCTTTTCAGCCTGGGTTGGCATTCCCTTGGTTAAGGGACGGCCTGCGAGCAGTGGGAGAAAACTTGGAGTGTCCCTGTGAGAGCTGAGAAGCAGGGAAGAGCATCCAGGGCAATTACTCTGTGGTACAGCCCATTACATAGTGCCTAGCTGCTAAAATCAGCTACTGTAGGAATTAGGATTTATTAGTGAAACCACAGAAGTACTCACACTTCTACAAAGTGAATGAATGCATGCAGCATCAATTTACATATCAAAACAAATTCAGTTTTGTGTGCTATTACAGTAAGTGCATGTGTAAATTAACCTCTTATTCTTGACTCTTGGGTCTTGTAGTATAATGCAGTGATTTTTGTCTGCATGTAAAAAATTGGGATTATTGAGCTCTAATCCTTATTCCTGTGGCAGTAGTCTCTTCCGTGTGGGGACAATCAATTAACTTCTCCTTAGCTTACATTCCCTACCTGCAAAATAAGGATGCCTCGGGGGGCTTTGTGGATTAAGAGGCAGTGTTGGCTAAGCCTCTTTATGCCCATGGAGTGCTGTATCTCAGAAACATGTTTCTGAGGTTCCTGCCTGGGGCCTGCAGGGAAGGGCTCTACAGCCTTCTCTGAGGGTCTCATTTATCACAACTCTCCTGAGTTGTGCACATAATGGAGAGCTGCCCCAGGGTCATCCCGCTTCTGTCCAGCGGTGTGGTGGTGCTTCTGCATGCAGGGCTATTCTTGGCGTGAAGGTGGCCTGGTGGCCAGGACATGTGCAGTGCTGGGAGTCCATCCACTTTGGTGCCAGCCCAGCTTTGTGACTCCCTGCCTGGTGAACTGCTGGTTTGGGAATTTGGAGCACTGTTGGGGTGGGAGAGGCTGGGGAATCATTGACATGCCACCACAGTAGCGTGGAGCTGTTCAGAGTCTGCCTTGCATCCAAAGCCAGCCTGAGCAGTGAGAGATATATATATATATATATATATATATTATTTTATATTTTTGAATATATATATTATTTTATATATATATATATTTTTTTCCTCTTTACACTCAGGCTACAGGAACAGTCAGCGGAGACGATCGAGGCTCTGCATGCTGCTGGTATGAAGGTGTGGGTACTGACAGGGGACAAGATGGAGACTGCCAAGTCCACCTGCTATGCCTGCAGGCTCTTCCAGACCAGCACCGAGCTGCTGGAGCTGACAGCCAGAGTGGTGGGTGAGAGTGAGAGGAAGGAGGACCGGCTGCACGAGCTGCTGGTGGACTACCACAAAAGGCTGATTCAGGATGTTCCCAAACCCCGGGGTAGCCTGAAGAGGTGAGTGGTGAGATCCAAGCCTGTGTCTGTCAGGAGACACGCTGCTTGCTGTCTCCTTTGCTTTGCTTCTTTGCCTCGTTATCTCTAGCGTTAGCTGGCTTTGAACTTAATTATGCAGCTCCCTTAGTGAAGAACGCGTGCTAAATCCAGGCTTTTTATGATGTCTAAGCCCCCCGGAAAGGATGAGGGAATTACTACACGAGTAGTTCCTTTTCCACTGAGATGATACAAGCAGCTAGATTGACTTCTTAAAGTAACTGATTTCTTTTTTCTGAACGTGTTCCTCGTTGTGCCCTAGAAGCTGGACGCTGAGTCAAGAATACGGCTTGATTATAGACGGCTCAACGCTGTCACTGATACTCAATCCTTCACAGGATTCCAGCTCTAGTCATTACAAAAACATATTTCTACAAATCTGCCTGAAGTGTACTGCAGTTCTGTGCTGCCGGATGGCTCCTCTGCAGAAAGCACAGGTATTTGCTTTCTTTTTCCACACCCTGCTAACTGAAGCATGTCATTAAGTGTTCTAACACACCTTTACTCCATTGGATGGACTTGATCTGATCTGCAGGTGGGCTTCAAAACCTGTAGTGAGACAGTTTTGCAAATCATGTCATATCTGGCTTCTTGTTTTTGGGGGGGTCAGCTGCCATCACTGAACAGTAGATGTTGAAGTTGAGCAAAGGGCCCCTGGAGGGGTGTTGCAAAGCAGTTTGTTATTCCCCAGGGGAGCAGAAAACATGGCGCCTGGCACAGGAATTCACAAACTCAAAATGCAGCAGTGTTGCTAGAACAGTCTGAGTTACAGATTTGCCAGGAAGATGAAGCAGGAAGACTTCTGGGGTAGCAAAAAAACCTTCAACAAGTTGCAGTCGAGTATTCTTTTCATTAAAGGCATTTTTTTGGAAGTAGCTGATAGATGTAACCACTGATTATTTCTGTGTAACGGTGTGAGGCTACATTTCCTGCAGTGCTGCTTTAAATAAAGCTTACTCATCTTGATCAGCTAGGACTTCCCCAGGCTATGTATTAGCCTTGTCTGAACTTCAGACCGTTATGGAAACACACCAGTCTTTCAATTATGAATATAAAACCTTTCTTAAATATGCTTGCAGGAAGCCACAAGCCCAAGCCAATTAGGAATAAACAAAACCCACTTGTTCTTTTTTTTCCTTTCCAACTCTGTAGTCCATGACTTCCTCACACCAGCTGAAGATAAAGGATGATTAAACAGTGCATTTTTAGCCCTGTTCCAGGGTATGATTGTCTTCCACATGAAATGTGTAAGAGGCCACGTCTCTGTGAGAGAGCAGGGTCTGACGGGGGGAAGGGAAAGCTGCTGCTGGGTGATTTGTTTCTAAATGCTGTCCTTCAACCCTGTGAAGCTGGGTCTTGGCTTTTCCTCTGGTTGATGGTTGCAAAGGAAATAGTGAGGGTGTTGATTAATCTGAACTCTTATTTTGTTGCCACAGAGCTAGGTTACTTGTTCAGGAGTATCTGGGGAGTTGCAGAGGTCTCTGGAGGTGGATTATTTTTCTGTATGAGCTTTTTGTTTGTTTCTTTTCTACTGAACTTTTGGTTTGTGCTGCTGTCCTGTTTTAAATCTTTAGATTGTGCGAATGGTGAAGAACACAAAAGGGAGCCCAATAACACTGTCAGTAGGGGACGGTGCAAATGATGTTAGTATGATTTTGGAAGCACATGTTGGAATAGGTAAGACCCCTGATACACCCATCTGATACCTGGGGCTTCTGTCAGTCTGTGTTGCTTACGTTCACTATTGTAACTGGTCACACACAGCTGAACCAATCCCACTTGACAGATGGGGAAGTCACCTGCTGCTTTCAGAGGGCTTTTGGTCCAGATCAGTGCTTGGGATCATGGTAGGCTGCTGCCCTTCAATAGGCACGTGCTCTTTGTCTTTACCATGTGGTTAACTGCAGATTGCTTCTTACACTTTAGTTCCCGTTGGTGAAACAATGGGGCTTTCTTCTGTACTCTGTGCAAACAAAGGTTGATTCTGTCTTAAATGAAACAGGTAACTTCCTCTGACCTTTGCTTCACTATTAAATCCAGTTTTGGTGGGATTGTACCCACTCATCTCAACTGAGCTGAAGCTGGCATTTGTCCTTTACCCAAGTATGTGCAGGAGCCTGGCAGCTCTGATAGCAACTGCAATGCGTGCATCTTCCTAGGGCTGATGCTGGGCTGTGCTGTGCCTGCCCTGTCCAAATGCCTGATGTCAGGCTGGAAAACTGCTGAATTTCATATCTAAATTTCTGCAGATTGTTGTCAGAGATTGTGAAAATACTGACGGTTTTTCAAGTACCACTGAAGAGGGATGTCCTTTCTTTTCTAACCACCCTCTTTCTTTTTGACTGTTGGAAATGGCATGTTAGCCTCTAATGAATAAAATCCTTCACTGAAGTTAATTTGGATGTGGTTTTTGAGTGAAAAAAATGTCTTTCTTCAGCTTTGCATTGAGGGGGATTTCTTGGGTGGCTGAGCTTCTGCAGTGTAATAACCACACTGCTAGATGTGGGCAGGCCTGGGGGAAACCTTATCTTTTATCAGGTTTATCTGAGATGCTCGTCACCACATGCTCCTACATAAGAACTCAGCAACCTAGGTACAGGTTAAAAACTTCAGAGGAGTGTCTGATTGTCAGAGAGCCAGGGCCACACCAAGTCTTACAGAGCTTTAGCGTTGCTCTCCCAGTGCTCCCAGTCAGTCCCAGTGGCTGGGTACACAGGGTGACAAGGACATGTCTAAAGTGTAAAAGTCTTAAAAAAAAAAAAACCAAACACAAAGTAAATATGGCCTGAAGCATTCAGTTATGTGACCAAATTTCACAAGTAGCATCAGTATAAATTTCAGTCCTTGCCTTGCTTTTGTCTCCAGGTATAAAAGGCAAAGAAGGACGTCAGGCTGCAAGAAACAGTGACTATGCTGTTCCAAAGTTCAAACACTTAAGAAAATTGCTACTAGCACATGGGCATTTATATTATGTGAGAATAGCACACCTTGTACAGTATTTCTTCTATAAGGTAAGGATGTGTGTTCAGCTCATTATTTTTGTTTTCACTGTGGGTTTCTCTGACAATAGAAATGGTGTAAAACAGAAGGGTGATGTATAGGATACTCTGTTTTGTTCATCTAGGGGTGGATGTGTGTCTCTCGTGCCTGTTAATTGAAAGCCCTATATACAGGAGAATGTGAGAGCATGACTTTCTTCCCTTGTCTTCTGCTGATGCTAGAAGCTTACTGGAACAGTGTAGAGCTTGGTAGAAAACAGTGTCCTGCTTTATCTGGTAGTACAATATCAGATAATGCTATCTGAAAATGGGAAAAATTACTGGATTTAGAGTGAAAAGTCAAGCATTCACTAAACTCATGAATGCTTCCCTGCTAACCTTTCTTTTTTCATTTTTCTAGAACCTTTGCTTCATTTTACCACAATTTTTATACCAGTTCTTCTGTGGATTCTCACAGCAGGTAACTTCCAGTAATGTCTCTAAAAAGACAGGATAAAAAGCCAGTTACACAGCAAGGCTTCCTAGCAGAAGCTTGACTTTTGGTCATCCCTCTTCCTCCTCATTTTTCTTTGGATGACAGTAGGAATTGACTTCCTTGCTCAGTACCATGTTTTTGAGACTTGCAATTAAAAGCAAATAAATAAATTTACTTTCCCATCTATGACCCGTTTTTGTTGCTTAAACGTGACTGGAGACCTTCCTAAAATATCAGGGAGGTGTCATAGCTGGTTTGCCAGCATCTAATTTTGCTACTTGTACTCTGGAAAGTCTTTCAAAGACTTCCTGATCTTCTCACATCTGCTGCATTTCCCTATGCTAAAAGTGCCTTTCAAAAAGAAGAACAGCTTGTTCTTTTGTAACATCCTTTAAATAAGACACATGATGAGTGTCATCACTTAGTCCAGATGAGTGTCAGAAGGACAGACCTCTGTGACAGGTGGCCTCAGGTGCTTGGAGACAATAGCTGTGGCATTTGTTTGTTTCTGTTCTTTTCTGTGTACTTTGTCTTAAAAGCATAAGAGTTTGTTCTCTGCCTGTCTCAGCAAAACCACTTTTTTTATTGAGGGGGAAAAAAAAAAGAAAAACTATAGTTCCTCTTAAAAAAAAAAGTCTTTAGAAAGTCACAGGAGACATCATGTATTAATAGAAACAGCAGCACAAGAGGAGGCACAGAAAAGCTGCAGTAATGGCTGTTTTATGACGTTGTTCTGGAGGTCATGCTGGAGCCCAGACAGGCACAGAGTGTGACCCACATCTGTGACAAAGGGATGAGTCCATGGGGTGGGTACAGAGACAAAGGGCTGGAAACTGCAAATCTGTCTCTGGGAAGGCTTTTCAAGTGGAATTTCTGTCTCATTTTACCCCTTCTTTTCAGCCGCTGTATGATGCTGCTTACCTTACCATGTACAACATCTGTTTCACATCTCTCCCCATCCTGGCTTACAGCCTCCTGGAGCAGCACATCAATATTGACACACTGACCTCAGATCCACAGCTGTATATGTAAGTTGCAAGGGCCTGGGTGGGCCTCTGTACACTTGAAGCTTTGGTGCAGGACACAATCCATTGGGGTGGTTTGAGCCAGTGTGCCTGCCCTGTGACAGGGACAGTGTAGCTGTGGAACTGCAGAAAGGCTGTTTATATCCCCAGTGCTTCATTTCAGAGCTGAGCAATGTCCTGTGTGTTGCCTATTTCTGTTTACTCTCTTTAATGGTATCTGGTCCAGCAAATTGCACTTCTGTCTGTGTAAAGAAAAAACAAACTGCAGATGGAATTTTTCATCCACAGGTAAAAGCAAGCTGCAAGTCTGGCAAGAGCATTCATTTGTGTTAGCTCTCAGCTGGGCAGTGTGAGCCAAGCACTTCCTGGAGCACATAATGGATGGAGGGGAAATCTAGCTTTGAGAAGAAAAGAGATCTGTTCATTTACAGGAAAGTGAGTGCTGCTGAAGTCCGGCTCAGGCAGGCAGTTCCTCAGCTTCTGTAGGTGGATAAATGCCCCAAAAGCCAAATCCTCATTTCAGAACATGAGAGCTGAGAACTCTGTTCTCACAATTACCTCCACACTGCCATGGATAGCTCTGTGTAAGAAGAGATGGTCTTCATCTCTTATGCTGGCATATTTCCTTCCTTGGTTGCAACTTGGGGTATCCCTGACCCCCTATGAGACCTCAGATGCTTCCAACTTCCCCCACCCCTTTCCACACACATGCCTGGGTGCAGTCTTTCAGGCAGCAGGTAAGGTATTATTTCTCAAATAACTGCTCAGCTCTGTGGTTAAACTTCTGAGCTCCTCCAGCCATGTAGCAAAATGCACGTATTTTCAAATACGTTTGTAATTGAATCTTGTGCAGCACAAACCAATAATAGCAGGCTCCTGTGCTCTCACCTGCAGGCTGTCTGATCACTGGGGTATGTGAATTGAGGGAAAACAGATTAATTGTGCATTTAGACAGCTTCAGTTTGAATATTCATGACACTTCATGTGCTGCTGAATACAGAATGACTGCCGTGCCTCTGCTGTATAAATGCTGAGTTGCTGCAGTGCAGATCTCTCATCTGAGACACAGTAAAAGCCTGTTTACAATGAGTGCTGCAGGATATAAACGGGAATGCAGAATGATTGCACTGAACAGGTTCTTTGCATTTTCCCTTCTTGCAAAAAATAGCTCTTAGGAGCACAAACAAATCAGACTGATCCCAAAGTACAGTATGTTAGAGAATTGTCACTGCAGTACAAGGAATTCCAGTAGGGTTTTGCTTTACAAATTGTATTTACAGAAGTTCAGCACCATGCCTGCTTTCAGAGTGCATCTTGCTGCACATAGTTGTAGTTAGGAAGACAAAATGAGAAGAGAGGATTTTTCATTTTGCTATAAACATGCTTTCATCCCTCATCAATCCTCAGATTTTAAGGAGGACTGTCTGAAAAGACAGTGATGCAAGGTGCAGGGAGCTGCTGCTGCCCGCAGCCAGATCTCACTCCTGTGCTGAGCCAGGAGCCTCCTGCTAAACCCCTATGCTAAAACCCACGGAGTGATTCAGGGGGTTATTTTCAGCCTATGCAGAAAAAAACACCAGGAATGAGATTTGCAGAGCACTCCCAAAAAAGTCTGTGGGCTCAACAAAAAAAGGGAAGCATGCCACAGATTCACCACACTTCATATGTTTCTTCAGCATAGCCCTGGCTCTGAAATTCAGAAGTTAAGTATGGAAGGGCTGAGGAAGCACAGTGGCTATGCAAAAGGGATGGGGCAGCATTTTGCTTTGCTCAGACGGGGCTGGGATTTTGTCTGCATCATATACAGAAGGATAAAAAAATAATAATCTCTTGAATATCTTCTGATTATATTTTTTTTTTCTTAAAAGTGATCAGCAGCCACACAAAGCAGATGTTGTTTTTGTCCTGCGTGCTGGCAGATAGTTGGGTGTTTTACCTCTTTGTTTCCTGCAGCAACGCCCACATCAAACCCACAGAAACGCAGGGCTTTGCAGCAGGTCCCACGTGACGGTGATTTTCTTGTTCTTGCTTTCTTGGCAGGAAAGTTTCTGACAATGCCATGCTGCAGTGGAGGCCTTTTTTGTACTGGACCTTCCTGGGCGCCTTTGAAGGACTCGTGTTTTTCTTTGGGGTTTATTTTCTTTTTCAAAATTCATCGTTGGAAGATAATGGAAAGGTAACAACCCCTCCCCCCCCCCAAAAAAAACAGAAAAAAAAGAGAAGGCTGAGTGTTTCTTTTGTGCCCTGCCTCTTATCTGCCTGACAGCAAATATCTACATGCTTAAGCTGTGCAATGTGTCCAGCAGTGTAGCATTGCTTATGGTGTGATTCTGCAGCAAGTGCTTGAAACGTTTTCCAAATCACCATGGCAACAGTGCAGTGGTGGTTGTGCTCTCTAAGTACGAAAACTGGTCTTACAGCAGATTCATGCTGCCTGGTGCTTTGCGCAGGGCAAGGCATCAGTGCAGCTGTACACACAGTGTTCTGTGCTGTGCTGGGACACCTTCTACCAAAGGGAGGTGTTAGCAGGGCTCAGCTGATGGAGACCTTGACACCATCATTCATGAGCCTTGAAAACACCCCAGCTTTTGTTCTTTTAGGGGACAGCACAAGGAGGAAAGCTGAGAATAGCACGTGTTGCATCAGTGCCGACCTTATGGCCCCAGCTATGTGTAGTCATGCTCTTGTGTTGTAGATTCCGTGCCTTTCTGTATTTATAGCCATTGTGGTTGCGTATAAACAGAACATGTAAGCCCTGATGTGTTCTACAGATGCCTTGAGAGGCCAGGTCTGTGTGGCACTCACATAAGCCCTGTGGTTTTGTCCTGTTTTGTAAACACTTATGCTTATAAGAACTGCTACCAGCAATTGTTCATAATATCCACGTATGTTTGATTGACTCCTTTTTCGCTCCTATTGACTTTTTTTTGCGTTTTTTAAAAACTTTTACATTTCACTTTCTGTTTTAATGTATGCATTCAGATCTTGACAGCCTTTGGTAAGCATCTGTCCCATTCATTGCCATCATTTGGATTTATATACAGTATCTGCTTTTCTTTGTTGTGCATAGTCACTAGCATCCACAAACCAAACCGGTGCATTCTCATACAGAGAATTACCCATTGGTGCATTCTGCAGCTGGGACTAGCCCAGCACAATCAGTAGAGGTGCTGCGCTGGTTCTGTGTTACAAGAAAGCAGAAACTGAGTAAATTACCAAGAAATCATGAAATACAGGTGGTCCTAATGACTTGTTCTTGATCAACATTGCTGTTAGTAGGAGGTTGTGTCTGTCACTGTCACAACGCCGGTCACTTGTCTGTGGTAGTGCATGGCACAGGGTTAGTGTAGCCAAATCCTGAGTAGCAGTCATGCCATTCCTCTGTCCCTTTTGCTCCCTGCTTGCACTGTGTTGTCATTCCTTTCTGTTCTTCTCAAGCAAGGTGGGTAGGAGCACATGTGACAACACACTGTGTCTTCCAGGTTTTTGGAAACTGGACCTTTGGGACGATCGTTTTCACTGTGCTGGTGTTCACTGTCACCCTCAAGGTTAGATTCTGTCCTTCTTCTCCAGTCACTTGTTTTTGCTTGAATGTGTGCTAAATACCCTGTGTGACAAATACGTTGAAGATGCTTTTATGAATACCTTTCCTCCCAGCACTTCCATCTTCTGTTTGCCATACATGCAGGACATAAGTGGTTTACTGACTGTTGGGTTATTGACCATGCAGA
>JAPSGF010000012.1:4601645-4769863 GCA_035772895.1 Perdix hodgsoniae | reverse complement strand
GTTGACTTTATTTTGCTTGGCTTTAAGCTTGAGAATGAGGAGGCAAACAACCATGTATTTGGGTTTGCCCACCTTGTTTCAGCTGCTGCTCTGCACCGTGGGGGTCAGAAAAGTACATTTGTCAAACAAGCATAGCAACACTGCTTTGTTTCATGGAGCTTTCCAGAATGAACAGTTTGCATCAGACCTTACAAAAGATCTTTTATGTTTGGTTCAGGACAGCAGGTGGTGGCAGAAGGCAATTGTAATCACTGCAACCTTTACGCAGTCCTTCTAGCATCAGAGGTTGCATCAAGCTTATTCTGTTAAAAGCTCTCAGCTTGCAATTAGAAACTGTTTCCCTGTCACTAATGTGCCAGTCTGTAGGTATTGAAAATATTTCCCTGGTGTACGTATGCAGAGAGGTGGCTGACTGGAAGACTTCAGCCTTACTGTGAAAGGAAACATGGGCACAGTTGAATACGTGCTGCTTCTAATGCCTGTTCTGCCTGGTGTTGTTTTTTGTTCTACTTACACAGCTAGCTTTAGACACTCGATTCTGGACATGGATGAACCACTTTGTGATCTGGGGCTCCCTTGCCTTCTACGTGTTTTTCTCGTTCTTTTGGGGAGGAGTCATTTGGCAAGTATCTTTTCCTCCTGTGGTACTTCCTTAGGGGATGCCCATCACCTTCTTTGTGAGGAACATGAGTGCAGCTCCCCTCATTTTGTCTGTCAGAAGATTTATAGGGATGTCAGAGTGTTTACAAGCATGATAAGCACATGTTGATATTGAGTGCCAGGTAATAGTGATAGGCAGTGAGGATTGGGTTTTTATACATCGTCAGACGGCATATTTTAGTGCTGCCATGGTGGAGAGAAACCTGGTGATATGTAAAGAAGGAACAGAAGAGGAGAAAGAAAAATGGAGCATGTGAGCTATGGCAGCAAGCATTGTAAAGGACTGAAAGGTGGGTGGGTCGGGGAGGAGGAGGTAACTGTGTCCTTTGAAACTTAGAAAAGGCAATTTGCTGTTGAGAGAGGTCTTGAAAATTGGCAGTGAAGGTGGGTCAGGGCTTCATAGGAAGGCTGAGACCAGCAGTTCGTAGTGGTTGGCTGGGGAGGAGAAAAAAGCCACAGGGAGGAAGAGTGGCTAGGCTGAGAAGTAGGATGAAGAGTCTGTATGGAGAAACATTAGGGCAGTCCCAGGAGGCTGCTGACAGCCCTCCAGAATTATCACAGCTGGGAGCAGGAGATGGATGGGGAGCAGAGTGGGCAGCCTGTGTCTGTCTGTGTTTGGCAGGGAGGTATTAGTGCCAGCACCTTGATCCCAGTCTGACCCAGTTGGGAAACACGTGGGGCTGATGGTATTAACCACAGTCTATTTGTATCCTTTCTTTTTCAGGCCTTTCTTGAAACAACAAAGAATGTATTTTGTATTTGCTCATATGCTGACTTCTGTTTCCACGTGGCTGGCAATAATTCTGCTGATCTTTATCAGCCTTTTCCCAGAAATTCTTCTAATAGTTTTAAAAAGTATAAAAGAGAGAAGTCATCAGGTAAGGAACAAGATGAAATATTGCACAGTGTTTTTACAAAGGCCTCTTCTATTAAGCAGCAGATGAACTGTGTGCCATTCATGTCTCAAGGATGGCTTTCTAGTGTCTCATCTCGCTCGTTCACATGCCAGAGATGTCAAGAAGTTTATCTAAAAATACTGCCTAGATCTCTAGCAAAGAGAGACTCTGCAAGTGCCTTTCTTTAGTTGTGTAGACTGGATGGAAAACTGCTGTCTGCACAGTATCCCTTTACCAACCCAAACTGATCCAAACCACTGCGTTGAGTACTGAAACAAGCTGCTTGTTTTAATGTCAGTATACTCAAGACGTTCACTGTGGCTGTATCCTGCAGGTGCCAGGGGGAAGCTGGTCAGGGAGGTACCCAGCCCCTAATAACCCAGTCCCCATCCCTTGGGCAGCATCCCCAGGTGGCAGCATCCCCTCAGACCCATCCCCAGGCAGCACCTGCTCCTCCCAGCCATGCCCCTGTCGCTCTGTCTGCTCGCCTCCCTCCTGCACCTCTCCCTGCTGTGGTTCCAGCAAGTTCTGCATTGGGTGCTGCCTGCCAGTGCTGGCCTCCAGGCACCACTCTGCATTTCCCTGGGCAGTGGCAGAGCAGGCCCAGCAGTGTGGCTGCAAGGGGTTCTGCTGCTTCTGGCCACGTGCCTCCTCTGTTACTTTTGCTTCTTTTATACTTTTTAATCAAGCTTTTCTATATATCCAGTGAAATCATAAAGTTTCTTTTTCCCTCATAATCTTTGAAGTACAACTTTGGCACAGTATCAGTGAAGTAAAATATGTATCTGCAAGACCAGAAACACCACCACCTGAACTACTGAATTTGAGAGCAATACAGATGGTGAAACAACTGTAGCTAAATTCTTCCCAGCTCCGTGCTATTTCTTCCTTCCTCTTAAGTATAGTTCAGTAGTATCTGAATTGACAGTTTCTAAATTGGGCAGGATGGGGATGACTTGGTGTCAGCTGCAGCCATAGGGCAGTTTGAGGTCTCTGTTCCAGAAGGGGGATCTGGGGGTTACTGAGACCCAGCTGAGCTCTTAGAGGCCCATTTTTGCTTCCAGCTCTTAGCCAGATCCATTCCCACTTACAATACTTGCTTTTGAGAGTGCTTTAAATGTGTTAAAAAAGGCTCTTGTGAAATCGTTTTGTAAATCAACAGTAAGTGTCAACTAGAAAAGTCTCTTCGTATGTGCATACTAAACTAAAGGCAGGCTGAGCCTTATTTAAATGTACATTTCAAGTGAGAGCTTTACAAAATGCCTGGAGCAGATGCCAGCTCTAGATGTCTGTGTCAGCTGTCAGATACCAAGCTCAGCTGCACAGGTAGGGGATTTTAAATCGAGACCCTTTTTGAGAATCCTAACTGTAACACTGGAAAACAAATATCAGTTTCCCAAGGGGAGCCTTCAATGAAAAGCCAGATCAGTGCACTCATTTGGCTTCGTGAGCCCACACACCTTGGGAGCCCAGGGCCCCTTTGGGAGGAGGGCATGGACCAAAACCAGGTTGTAGACTTAGCCCTTAAACTGTAGGGGACTGGGTTTCTGTATGACAGTGCCAGCTTTGCTCACTCTGAATTAAATTTTCTATGTGGAAATGTTTTGGGGGTTTTTTTGTTTGTTTGTTTCTTTGTTTTTAACTGCAAGGCACATTCTTATTTTCTTTGGTTTCTGCCTTTCTCTGTCTTGTACTGCAATTTTCTGTCTTTTGTGCTGTTGTGAACTAGGTAACGAAGCGCCTTCCTTCCTCAGGAACATCCACTATCTTCATGCTTTCTCAAACTTCCAGCAATCACAGCTTTTCTTGGAGTGAATAAGGTGATTTCCTCTCTGAGCCAGTATGT
Organism: Perdix hodgsoniae; assembly: GCA_035772895.1. Lineage (NCBI taxonomy): Eukaryota > Metazoa > Chordata > Aves > Galliformes > Phasianidae > Perdix > Perdix hodgsoniae. Next base: position 4,766,461 of record JAPSGF010000012.1, on the reverse strand, counting down.
GCTGCGTTCTCTTCTGCTTCCTCCTTCTAATGCATCGCTGCTGCAAAACCTGTGTTTAGATTTGCTCACTTGGCAAGAGCTTGCTTTCTCCCCCACACCTACTGCTTTCATTTAAATCTTTTGCTTAAGTGTTTTGTCTGTCTCCCCCCTTGGTCCCTGCTGTGGGTGCACACCAGCTGGGCTGAGCAGTTCATGCCCAGCACCTGCAACATGGGTGCAGGTGGTGCTTCCATGCCCAGCGTCCCCAAGGTGCTCAGGGAACCACAGGTAGACATCAGTCATAAATTTGTGTTTACACTGGCCCATCAGAAGAGGTACGTTGTGCCTGCTCATGGAAATCAGTGCTGCTACATCATTTAGGTTGGTTTTAGTGGGCTAGATGCTCATTCCTCAAAGGCATGGAGCAAAGTGGGCTCCTTTTTGTCATCTGGGTGATTTGGCAAACAGCTTGTGCTTCCTTGATCTCAGAGGAGCTTCCCAGGTGCCCTTGTTGCCCTGTACATAACTCTGTTATCACTGCAGCTGTTCTGTATACAAGCAGTAAGCCACAAGTGGCATTCCCTGGCTCGCTGCCCACGGAGGGCTTCCCGCAGGCTGAGCACCTCAAACACATCCCTGCTGTCACTCACTGTTACAAAACCACCGGTTGTGAGGAGATCAAAGCAGGTTCCTTTTTGAAAGCAGCTGTAGTATAAACCCCAAAGCCTGAAGGGGACCATTTGGGAAGCAGTGCCACTTGCACTGCAAACCCAGCCAGGATGATCACGGTGGTATTTAGGGGAGCGTGTGGTGTTACATCCGTATGGAACAGTGTAGCTGGCTGTAAGAAGCGTGAGTGTGTCTGTTGTTGTTGGACAGCAATAGGGTAACGTGTCACATGTGCTACAAGTGTTTTTGCCTCGCTGTTGCAGAGCAGTAGGAAGGCGCCCAAGTCGTCCAGACCTTCTGTCACACCACTTCTTTTAAGAACGTTCTCAGATGAGTCTAATGTGTTGTAACAGGTACCCTGCCCTAAGGAGTTGGGATGGTTTTAAAAGGCATTGATTAACCAAATGTAATCCCCAAATCAATTAAACTGTGGTTCTCGTAATCCTCTTGATTGTTGGTGTGGGGCACCTGTCTGTGATACGGAGATGCAATGCTTGGGATGCATTTTAATTTGGGGACATGTCCTACTCTTCAGAATCCTGTATGTGCACGGATCTGCTCAATCCAAAGCACTTTGCTTTATATAAGCAGATCCTTCAATATAGCCAATATTTTGATATAACATTAACAGCATGAGAAAACAGATTTGGGTTGTATAAGCACTGATGTACTTGCAGTGGAGTATTCAAGTCTAAGCTATTAAAATGATTCCAGAATTGCATCTAAATAGTATAAAAATCCCATTTTCTATGGTGCATGCTGTTATGTCAGATAGAAATGAGTACATTTTAATTCATCTGAATAGACTGAAACTAAGTGTATACCTGTCTGTATGTCAGCACAGCGTACAGCAGGCATGGCTCTGTGTGTCTGTATGCAGTTACACACACAGGGAGCATCCTACTATGTAGTAAGTAGTAAGCCACCAGCTGTCTTCTTGCTGCAGAGAAATAAAAGTGCCTGACTGAATTCACAGCCTACAGGTGAGATGTGACATGGCTGCATGCTGCCAGCTGCAAACATCAACACGGGGATTTTCTGTAACCCCTCCCCCTGCACACACGGCTGCCTGCAGAGAGCCCACTTTATGGGGAGGGCAGCAAGCAGCTGCACGGCTGCCAACATCAGCCTGGGTGCTGCTGGGCTCCGCACTGCCTTCTGCAGCCCGTGCGGAGTCCTTCACCCTCCCATTTGGCTGTGAGTGAGGTTTGGCACTTTTATTGTGGGCTAATCATTCTTCTTCTCCTTTTATTTATTTATTTTCTCCTTTCTAAAATATGCCAGAAGGCTTACTGTGGTTTTGGGAATGTGATAATTGCAACACGTGTGCGTTTTCCTTCTGATTTTTGCAGACTGGCATCTTTGATCTGCCTATATTAGTGTCATACAAACGTATAGAGAATGGTTACGTGAAGACTGAAGATGCTCTTACTAATTTGGCAGAAAGATATCCTCTCAGGATACTTTAAAATGCTCCATCCAAACAGTGCAGTTGTTATCCTGCAGGAAAATGTTCCGGTTCTGTTGAGTATTACCAGGCACTGTAAGCAGCCGTGCTGACAAAGCAGCAGCCAGGCACTGGCCACGGTACCTGTTCATCTTTGGTCTTGTTGCTTCCCCCCTGAAAAACAAAACAATACAAAAAACATAATTCTGCCAAATCAGAAGTCTGTGTAATTGGAGACTGAGAAAGCATCTTTTGGAATTCTTCAAAAGCAGCATGATCAGAGTGAGAGCAATGCCTCCCCGCGTCACACGGGGGCTTCCTCCAACCGCTGCAGCTCTGCCCGAGAGCAGCAGGGAGCTGCCGAAGCCTCTTGCTTTGCCTGACCAAAGAAGTAGCACAGACTCTGAGCCCAGGTGCTGGGCATCCTCCTACAGCTGCTTGCTCCTCCGTGCTGCCGGGCTTTCTCTTGGCAAAAGATGAAGGAAGGAAACGTGCCGGGACTGCTAGTGGTGAAAGGAAATTTCATGGGGAGGGAAGAGCCTGAATGCTGGGCTGTGCCACGCTTGCAGCCCAGCTCTCCTGGCTGCTGTGGCTGTGCTGACGTTAGTGCAGTGAGGAGCTGCTGAAATGCTGTGGATTTCTGGTGACAGTGTGTCCTCAGCCAGCTGCAGGGACATGGATGGTGCCAGTGAACTTGTAGGCATCACACTGCATCTTGAGTTATTTGCACTAAGAAAAAGAAGAAGTTGGTTTTAAAACGAAAGGAATACGTGGATTCATTTTACACTTAATTTGGTTTTTAATTGGCATGTTCTTTTTAAACCTACCTTTAGCAAGGACTTCTACCTTTAGGTTGGTGCAGCAGAGATGAGGTGCCTGACCCTCAGACTTCTCAGACATCCATGTGTGGAACAAGCAGCTTTTTCACTCTCTTGAGCCCTAAGCAACTTTGGAGTGCCCTGTGTTCCAGCACCTTGCATGGGAAGGTGCTCTTTGCACCTCCTTCCCCTTGCCCTGCTGGGTACAACCTACAGCTGGGGACTGCCATGGAAATACTGTGATGAGCTCTCACTCACCTCTGCCTGCAGCAGATTCTGTTTTGTTTCCCTGTGAAGAAGTGATGAATTATAGCCAGATCAATCATTCCCTTCTTCAGATTTTGCTAAAGAACGGACTGTTTGTTTTCTGAAGAATCAAGTCTCGCGCTGTCTGGCTGCAGAACTCACGGTTGGTGCTGTGAAAACAGGATGCGGATCGGCTGCAGGCATGCCTGCATACACAAGGACTCAGCCTGTGTGGGACAGGCTGCAAGCGGGAGGAGCAGAGGGGGGTATGCACAGCCCCTGTGGCTGCCCTGCAGAACATGGACAGGTCTGCTGTATTATTCACTCTGCACCGGCCCAACGCCAGCGCGGTCACCTCGCAGTGACTGCAGCTCCACCCCTTGCTGCATGCAAGCCAGGAGCTGTGCTCCCAGCATGTGTCCCATGGGCAAAGCTTTTTCCTTTTTTTCTAGCTCGTCTCACGGACCTGGCATTCAACTTGCAGCCCTTGCCCCATTCGCAACTTTTACTGCTAAAACCTGGTGCCTACAGATCAAGTATGCGATGAATACAATGAAGATGCTCTACATGCCAAATCTAAACTTTCTCCTTAAATATACAGTTGCTGACTCGTGTTTACATAACCTTTAAAACACAGGCGCTGAAAAATGCAATTCCTGTGATTCAAAACCATTCCAAGCCCTGGTGGTCCCAAGCCTGACAGCCCGCTTCTCAGTTTGCTTTATCTTGTGTTCTTCTTGGGTCAAATTCTCTTCCTGTGAGATGCAGCTGGAAGCCTTGCTGTTAGGTTAGGGGGAACACGGACGTGTGATGTCCAAATAAAGCCACTGCACCAGGCCAATGGCTGCAGCCTGTGCTGAGATGAAGCCTTCTAGGAACCAAATCTCTGTTGTCATTTCCAAGTACACGGTATCAGTCTGGAGCAAGCTGTTGCTGCTGTGCATCTGACCCCCAAGGCATGCATGCTGAAAAGTAGGTTGGTACTAATGGGAAATGTGTTATGAATAGCAGCTCCTTTGGGGAAAAGGAGGTTTTCTTGGGCTTGGATCTCCAGCTAGCACACAGGTGTAGCTCCACGGACCAGCAGAGGAACTGACCCTATTTGAGCAGCAAGAGCAGAATGGAAATTTTGGTTGTGGATGTATCATGAAATCAGGGGACACAGGAAATCTATGCTGGAGTCAGAGAAGGCGAAGGAAGGTGGTGATACCAGCTGGAGGGCATCAGCCAGCAGGACGGGGAAGCGGCAGTAATGTGGTGGTAATGCTGTGATCATTATTCATATGCCATAACGTGAGCTACACTGTTATGGTGCTCGTTAGGGAGCTGAAAGGCCAGTACAGGCTTATCGGTGGGGAAACTTGAAGGAAAACGGCTGGGGGTCTTCAGATTAATCCACTGAAGTTTAGTCACTGGCTAGTGACACTGAAAGATAAGCGAAGTAATTAAGATTCCCTCTAAAAATGTAATGTGATAATGGAGAAACGTGGTGTAGTCATAGCTGCTTTTCAAAAACTAATCCTAATTGTCATGAGAATATTGTAAATGACTTGGAGTAGCGTACAGGCTTAAAATTGAATTTGTATAAACACTTACTGTTGAAAACCTTACCTAATACTGCACCATTCATCCGATTTCCCAGCTATGGATTTTTTTTTTTTTAAATACAAACATGCAGTGTATAGAAAATGTAAATTATATACAGGCAATGAGAAGATACATTTTCAGCTTCTTGCAAAAAAAAAGGACTGCGACCTTACATTTTTTTCACTTTAATGCAATTTTATACATTTATGTTGCTTTATATAAAAGAAACTGAATGTGAATGTTACCTTTTATGAATGCAACTTGCTCTTTTTTCATTACAGAAACTTATGTTTGAAGTAATCAATAAACTTTGGTATGTTGTTCTGATTAATACAGCATGTTGTTTTGTATCCTCGGATGCTCCTCAACCACCCTGGCTGTGGTTTGTACCATGGGTGGGATGGTGGGCATTTTGAAGGAGGTATGAGATGCTGATATGGCTGGGCTGGGGCTCATCACAGTGATGTTGTGCTAAGGGACCCCTGGTTGGTTCTGTGTTGTTTTATGTCAGCACAGTATTGAAAACATGTAAATGTGGGTTATTTTGTGGTTGGGGAGGTGCACGCAGCTTGTGAAGTGCAGGGCAGCTGTTTCCATGGATGAGACTCCACTAATACCATTGGTTCCAGCAGGTCTTGTGGTGCTGGTGTGAGGCACAAAAAAAACCCCACATACTTTTTAGGACACGTGTCTGATTCAAGCTGAAATGTTCGTAATGAAAACTGACAGTCAGTGTGAAAAATTCTGTTTTGGCTGCTTTGATTTCTCCAGCTCCCGTGAGCCTCCGCGGGACAGATGGCTGTGCTATTTAAAACAAACTATAACCTTTAAGAAGAAGCTGGTACTATTGGAAACTGGATACACGCATTGAGCCTCTTAATAGCTGACGTGGAATGGTAGTGAAACTCTGCTGGAGGACTGCAGCAGAGTAGTCAGTGTGAGCGTGGTGCTCCACCAAGCTCTGAATTAGCATTTAAAACATCTGTGCACCACTTCACCTTAAAATGGAGATTCCGTACTACTGTGTAAGGCAGTTCTCAGCAAGGAGAGCCGCTGTGCTGAGGGCTGGGATGCTGACAGGAGGGCTGGCGGTGTGGTTGCACCCATGGTGTGTGCAGTGCCAACTTCTGTTCTTGCTGCTAGCACCGTGTCTGCTGGTAACCTGCTGAGCTGGAAAATGTGCTGTGGCCTGCAGGAAGGGCGTGTGGGCACCTGTGTGTGTGTGTGTGGAATGGTAGTGAAACCCATTGTGAAGCCCAAAAGCAGGGGTTAGAGCAACATAGGCTGGCTTAGGCAGAGAAAAAGGTTTGGGGAGAGCACGAGGGAGTTCCTTTACTTTTTCACACTGGTTCAGCAGGTGAAATAAAATCCCAGTGCTGATGGAAGCAGTGGCATGGTGAGCTGGCATCAGTGTGGTCAGGGTCCCTGCTGTCTGGGCAGGCTCCAGACAGCATTCAGCTGGCTCAGGTTTTCCACTTCCCAGCACCACCCTAAAAATTAAATCTGTTCCGTCTCCTTTTGTCCATCAGAGTCGGGGCGTGGAGGTGAAAGGCTGGGCTTGTGGCTGGGCTCACAGTCACCAGCTCACGAGGATCTGTTGTGCAGAGAGGAGCCTCCAGTTCAGCACTGGCAGAGCTGATGCTGTGCAGCCCAGCAGTGTGCCTGCAGTGGCCGTTCAAGGGCTAGGATTGGGCCAAGCCAGGAAAATACACTATAGCAACAGGTTTTCCCTGAATTAGAATAAAATATGTGCTGGAAGAAATAGTTGATTCATTTATTCAGAACCATCTTCACAGGAGATCCTGTCACCAGGAGGCTCAGCCTTGAGACATGCAGGCTTTGGGCCCACGCTCCGGCCCTCTGCACAGAGGCAGACACAGACACTTTTGGGGGGGTCTGTATGATGCTGGAAGGGATCATGGGGGGGGTACAGCACCTCTGCTATGGAGACAGGCTGAGAGCTGGGCTGGTGTGGCCCGGAGGAGGCTGCAGCACACACCTATGGCCTGCCAGCGCCTGCATGAGCCCTGCGGGAATGATGAGGGGCTCTGAGGGCACGTGGTGACAGGACAACGGGTGATGGCTTTAAATAGAAAGAGGGGAGATGTATATGAGGTAGAAGGAAGGAATGCTTCGCTCTGAGAGCGGCAAGGCCCATCCCCGGAAGGCCAGGAGGGCAACACGGCCCAGTTGGAGCTGTGTGCCCCTGGGGTTGGAAGCAGAGGATCTTTAAGGCCCGTTCAGCCCAAAGCATTGTGTGAAGGGCTCAGAGGGGCCTCACTGCGTGAGCTGCTGCAGCTGAGGGAAAACAGCCCTTCTGCGATAAGAGTAGGAGAAGAACGCAGCACAGCTGTGTTTGCATGCTCACAGCATCACACGTGGTTGTTTTATAGCTGTGTTTCACTGCTGTGCTCCTGAGTTGGGCTTTTTCGACGAGTAACTGCACACGAACTCTCTTTCCTTCTTGTACAAAATGCACCTTATGGCCAGGCAGAAAATGCTTCAAACCCAGCTGAGTGAGAATCTGCAGTAACAAACAAAGAGTGCTGACTGAGCGGGTGGTTTTTCCTTGGAAAATTCTGTATCAGTGCATGGAGGGACAAAGGCTGCTGAAATATGGTGTTTCCATATTACCATTGTAAGACCTGGGTCCTAAATTAATAGCCCCAGCTGTTGTAGTGTTGGAAAAAGGCTGCTATTATAGTAAGGAGCGTAATTAAAAGGTTGGTTTGGAAAAACAGGAACATCCACTTCTCTGTGCTGGCTTCCTGGGCAGCTCTGGCTGCTGTTGGCAATGAGCTGTCATCGTTTGAACCTCGGCAGTGGGATGTGAGAACTGCTGGGTCAGGTGGGTGGTGTGTGCTGGTCAGCTGCGGCCGTGCATGGCTTAGAATCATAGAATCATAGTCTCACTAAGGTTGGAAAAGACCACTAAGATCATCTAGTCCATGTAACCACCAGTACTGCCTGCTAACCACATCCCCCAGTGCCACATTTCCACGTTCTGTGAGCACCTCCAGAGATGGTGACCCCACCACTCCCCAGGCAGCCCTGCCAGTGCCTGACCACTCCTATCATCCAGCCTGAACCTGCCCCAGTGCAACATGAGGCCATTTGCTCTTGTTGTAACACTGTTACCTGGGAGAAGAGGCTGACCCTCATCTCACCACAACCTCCTTCCAGTGAGCTGTAGGTGGTGATGAGCTCTCCTCTGAGTCTCCTCTTTTCCAGGCTGAACAACCCCAGTTCCCTCAGCTGCTCCCCACCAGGCTGGTGCTCCAAACCCCTCACAGCTCCATTGCCCATCTCTGCACACACCCCACAGCACCTCGATGCCTTTCTCGTAGTGAGAGGCCCAACGCTGAGCGCAGCACTGAGATGTGGCATCAGCAGAGCTGAGTATGGAGGGACGGCCACCACCTGCTCCTGCTGGCCACGCTATTGCTGGCACAGCTCTCAGTACTGCTCAAGGAATTTTCTAAAATACTGCTGACCGAGGATGAAAACATGGCGCTTTGGGTGTTTGTTTGTTTTGGAGACGGGAGTAAGAGAAGCGGATCAAGTGAAAATCTCATTTTGCAATAGGAAAAGCAGAAGGCGTGACAATGAGAAGCAACGACAGCGCTCGGCCTGCCACCCCCCGGGTACATTCGGGGCCACCGCATTCCCGACGCGAGCAACCCCTGCACGGCCGAGGGCGACGCAGCACCGCCGGGCACAACACGGCGGGGAGCAGCGTCGGGCAGACGGCGGGGGAGGCGGAACGGGCGGCCCGACGGGGCGGGCTCGGGGCGGGCAGGGGAGGCTCTCGCTTCTCCAGCCCCGCCTCGGCGGCGGCGGCGGAGCGCTCGGGCTCGGGGCGGCGGAGCGCGGCCGGCGGCGGAGCGCTGCCGCGGGGCATGGCCCTGGCGCCGGCCCCGGCCGGGCCCCCGCCGGGGGGTACCTCGGCGGGGGAGATGGAGCGTTACTACTGCCTGCTGCGGGCCGCCGCGCTGCTGGAGGCCGCCGCCGCCGGTGAGTCCCGGGGTGCGGGGACGGGGCGCGGGGATCGGTTCCCCGAAGGGCCGCGGGGGGGCGGCGGGGCGCAGCCGTGCGGTGCTGCGCGGTGCTGCCTGCTGCCCCGCCGGGTCTCGGCTCGGGGAACCCCGCCGCTCGGTCCTCCGCCGGCGGCCCCGGTCTATTTGCGGAGCTGCGCTCACGTTCTTAATGGAGATCGTTTAAACGCGGCTGGGACTATTCCGGGCGGGCACCGAGCGGAGCGCACAGGTGGTAACTTCTCTCGCACGGAAAGTGTGAGCTGAGCAGCGGGATGCGGGCGCACTGCTGCGGGCGATGAAGTCCGCCTGTCCGGGAAGGCTCCGGTGGGCTCTGCACAGGCTGGTATCGAGAGCTCTGGGCTTTTTGGTTCTGTGGGCCACGTTACCGGTGCTGAGCGGCCTCATTCTCTTAAAGGAGAGGCTGTGTCACTCTGTGTTGCTGACATCTCCTTTTTGTTGTTGGAATGCGTTGCTCCGAACGAACCTGAAGTGAGGAGGTGGCCTTTGATAAGCAGGAAGGTGCTCCCCTCTACAATTTCCCACAGCTGCAACCATCAGGACGGTGATGTGCCCTTCCTGAGCTTCCAAAGTAGCAAAGCAGTGGTGTGTGTAGAGCACGTGCAGCTGGTATCAGCCTCATGCCCCATCCCTGGGCCTTAGGCACTGCCAGACCCGCGTGTCAGGGGATGCCCAGAGCTGCAGGATATGCTGGGTTGTAGGGCCGTAATGGCAGGACACAACCTGACCCGCTGCCCTGGGCTGTAAGCTGCTCTTGTGCTACAACAATGCATCCTTTGATGGACAATGATCTGCTCATACACTGCAGCATTGACTTCTTTTTTGTTGTGCTGTTTATCTGCAGGGAGAATGGGTTTTTGCAAGGAGGTCTTTAATGACTGGGGAAGGTGGTGGCATTCTGGGTGACTCCATTGCCACTGGAGGACGCATACCTTGCTGGGAGGTGAAGGCATTGGTTACTCCTCATTAGCTCACAGCTGGCAGCACACTTGGAGCTGTGCCAGGCACAGAAAAGACACACTGACCCAAAAAAGCTTACAGCTCCGTTCCAGTTCCCTTGACCTCTTTGCAAAGCGCAGCACAGGGCACAGGAGGAATTGATCAGGAGGGAAGGCTGCAGGTGTGGACTTAGCAAAGCATCCCCTGCTCCTGGGAGCGGCTCTTGGGGGATGCTGTCCTCACAGCACCCTCTGCTCCCATCACACACTGCCACTCTGCATCTGTGAATGCGATGGGGAAGCATAGAGGTGATCGTTGTGACAGAGGATGCCGTTGAATGGCTGTGATTGAAAATACAACAATCCCAGTCCTCCTTGTGCTGGTGTTGGTGAGGGAGAACCTGCAGTGCTTGCTGGTGGCACAGGAATGGGGCACAGATGGCGTTTTGTAGGAGCAGGGTGCTGGGCAGAGGGTTCCTGGCTCTTGGCAGATGACCTCTGTAATACCAGAATGTCTCCCCAAAGGCGCAGCTGTATGGCTAGAGCTGCACGGTCTGGACGTATGATGTGGGATATATATAGATTCTTAAAATGAGGCATGAAAAAAGATACAAAATTGAATAAAGTTCACCCAAGTCATGAGATATTGAATCAGAGGGTTTATTCCCTCCTCACTGATTTTTGAGCCTCATCTGGGGTCGTGCTTTATTTATTTCTCTTTGTACATCAGTACTGGAAACCTGTTGCTCATTTCCAGTACAAGGTGATTTACTCCCTCCTGTATTTGCCATACAGTTAGATGTACACATCCCAAGGATTTTAGAGCTCTTCCTTCCTTCACAGAGCCTTACACGCGTGCAGAGCTCATGCCCTGTGGAAGCAGAGTGCTGTCATCACCCAGACCTGCTCCGGTGCTGCAGGGGATGTGGGACATTGGCAATGGGGCCAGCAGACGTGGGATGCACTTCCTCTCCATCAGTCACGTTTGCTACAACTGTGGTTTAACCGTTCATCATTCATGTACAATGGCAGAAGTGAAGTGACAGCAGGGCTGTGTGGGAGGGGAGGAACTGAGGTGTGAAACGGTGGGGGAAAGACAAAGAGCCTTCCAATAGGCAGCCCTTGCTGGGGAGCTGTGGGGCTGTCCCCAGGATGGGGTCACGCAGGAGCACTGGGCTGTTCTTGTGTTGCCAACCTCTTCCTGCTGCAGGAAAAACACTTTGGCTTTGAATATGGGCTCTTGCTCAGTGGGGGAAGGACAGAATCGAGCATTTTCAATTGAGGGCAATTGTTTTTAGTTTCTTGAAATTGCAGCAGAGTTCCCGGGTTATGCCATTGTGGGAACCTGGCTGTACAATTTGGTTTCCTTGCTCTGTGGGCTGTGAAAGTGAATACATTGTTCCAGTGACTTCCCTGCACTTAATTCCAGGTTTCTAAGCAGGTGTTCTTGGGCTCGAGGATTTACTGCTAATACACATGTGATGAGTTACTTTGTCGGTGCACGAAGCTGGAATTTGGCTTCAAAAAACCAACACTTCCGCAGTACTGGATGCTGATGTGCAGTTATTGATGCATATACTCACTTCTGTTTGGCTCTGCAGCAGCCTGCTTGGGAAATCCTTCGTGCTGAAAGTGATGCCTGGTGGAGGCCGATGGCACTGCCTGGGAGGTGATCACTGCTGGCACAGCTTCAGTGCACAGCTGGCAGGCGAGCGTGGAGCTGCTGTGTGCAGCACCTGGTGCTGAGCCTGCACAAGGGCAGAGGGGTGGAAACGGGGAGCAGGAGAGAAGCAAGAGCACACTGGAGCTCATAACGATTATAAATTCGAGGAGCTAAATTTTCTCAACTCCCACACTGAGTTTGAATCCACCAGGGTGGGTGTTGAGAAACTTTTATTACATCTCTTGCAATAGATGCAAATTCACGTATGGTTGAGCTGCCTTCTGTCTCTCCCCATTTTTGCTTAGTTAGGGGTGATGTGAGGAGGCAGGCTGCCTGGTTGGATGTGAGCAGACCCAAGCACCCAGTGCTCAGTTCCCCCATGCTAGGAGCTGCAGCAATAACAGGAGATAACGTGTAAGCCTGCTGTAGTTTGGTTTACTTTTGGCTGGCCTTTTGTGAGCAGAGCTGCTGCGGTTTGCCCACTGTTTGCTCCTGGCTGGAGGAGATCCCCCTCACGTGGAACTGCTCAGTGACCACAACGTAGCATTTTCTTCTATGTTTTTACTCCTATTATCGTTCTTTATAAATCTAAAGTCCTTCAAATAAGATTCACTCTTTTTCTGCTGTTCAGTTTCTCAGATGTTGGTAGCTGCTCCCAGGTGTGGGATCTGTGCCTGAGCTGCAGCATCCTCTGCAGTGGAGCCTTGGGAGGCCCTGGAGGAGAAGCACAGGCACTGGGTCAGGGAGGACCATCTGGTGCCATATCCTACCTCCTACACTCCACCGGAGTGGGTGCTTGGGGAAAAGCAAAAGAACGAGCTTGCAATTGGAGCCTTTCCTTAAAAAACTGCCTGCTCTGACAAAGGATAATTTAAGGTGTCCTTGAGCCAGGTGCAGTCAAGGGGCATCCAGCACAGCGATGCACTAACCCTCCTGAGGCTTTCTAACCTTTGTTGAATCCTTGGGTGGATTTGAGGTGCTCATGCCAGATGTTCCTGCCTCTGTTTCCCACCTGTGATAATGCTTCTGGTGTGATCTGTCCCGTCTGCACCCTGCATTTTGCTCCTGCCAGCTCTGAGCTCTGTGCCACCCCCGTGCTGATGCTGGGTATGTGTGGCTGCACTTCCTTCCCCTGTCAGACACCTGGGAGCCACGTGGATTGAAAAACCCACGTGGATGAGGCTTGTTGAGAGATGCACGATGGGTTTGGATGTGGTGTGGCTGTGGTGGTAAGCGGTCAGCAGCCCATGGCTGCAGGACAGGAGCTGTCCCCATGCAGCACTGCAGTGGCTACCGGGGCTCATGGCATTCCAGGTACAGAAGCTTTCTGCCATCAATATTTTAATGGCTCTTTTGTGTCACTTGCCCGGGGAGTGGTGGCATGGTTTGGAACTGCAAGCTGCTGGATGTGCCTGGGCTTAGCGTGCTGCTGTACTTGCGTGGCTCAAGGTGGATCAGAGCTGCATGGCTGCTGTTAGAAACAACCAAAGATTATGCATACAGCATAGATCACTTGCAAATGTGACCACAGCAGGATTTACTCCCAGCTACTGAAGAATTTTGTCTCAGAACCAGGAAGGGGCCTCCAGACCTCAGCTGTCAGTCCTCTGCCCAGACCAGGTCCTGCAAATAAGCCTTTTGTAAACACAATGGGCCTTATGTTCCGAGCAGTACAATGTCCTATTATTTGCTATATGTTCCTTAACGAAGACATTGTGCTGAACAGCACGAGCAGAACCAGCAGCCTCACACTGCTGGCCCACCTCCAGGCTGCTGCACGCGCCCATAACCGCCCTGCTGCGCTCAGCCTGGGACAGGTGCAGGCATCAGGCTGGATCCAGGTGTAAGCTTCCATGGGGAGATGCGCAGGGGATGCAGGGGTGCCTGCTGTCCTTGCACTGCTTGTGCCCTGCAGCCAGCTGCAGGCTCCCTCAGTGGGCACAGTGCTGTTTTGCAGGTTTAGTGGGGAGCTTCTCCCACCAGCGGGCTGTGCACGGTAGGGCACTTTGTAGACAGGGTGAAAGGGTGTTCTTTCTAGTATCTCCATCCACGTTGTTTTCTGGACATGGCTGGTAGGAAGGGTAACAGTGGTTCTTGTTGTGTACTGGATTGAATCCAGCATTTTTTGAAATGGGAAAGCTCAGCAGCTGGTGGCTGGGATGCCCCAAGGATTTGGATCTCCTGCGGCAAGGTGATACCTCCTCTGCTGTGGCATGGATTTCTTCCCTTCTTCCTGGTGGAACCCCTGGGCTTTTGCAAGTGATTACATTTCACATGACACGTATCCAGAGTGAGTGTCCTGGGTATCGGGCTGCAGGCTCGCTCCTTCTGAGTGCTTCTTTACAGCTATGGGATGGGGTATGGCTATCCGGACTGCGTCAGGGCAAGTGGCAGGCTGCTGTGTGGATCCTTCTGCCTGGCTGTAGAGCTATGTTTCCATTCTTTGCCTCAATGAATATTTAATTTTGCAACACAGAACAACTTCAACAGGAGAAGTGGAGACAGCATTCATTGCATTGCATTGGGTTGAGAGATGGAGTGCTCTGCTCCGAGTGATTTCTGTTCCAACTCCTGTGCATGGCAGATAAGGCAGGGCTGAATCCTCACACACCAGCCCAGCTCGTGCTCCAGCAGCTGTCTGGGAGCTCCCAGCAATGCTGTCCACAGACTTGAGTTCCCTTGTCAGCCTGGAGGAGTCCTCACTGATGCTGCCCAAGCACAGCACCATTCTCTGGCTGTCACTGCTCTGTGTGGGTCTGTCTGCACTACACTTGGGGCTGTGGTGGAACGTGCTGGGACACCAGATGCCAACTGATGACCACGGTTAACCCAGAAAGTCACCAGGGGGTATGAAAATAGATTACAAATATGCTCATTTGCGGGCTCCCCTGACACCAAATAAACCTTTTTGCTTTGGGTGTAAACGTCCAAACGGACAGAAAACAGAACAAGCAGATCATGGAGAAGCTCAACGTGATCCTTTATGCTTGTCATTTAATTTGGTTCAGTTTTGTTTCCTAGGCTACGCAGCAACACTCAGAGGAAGAGCTATTATTCTTCATTCATAACAAAGCTATCTCCAGGCATGTTTTATAGTTGCAAACAATACTTGGCCAATGTTGTAAAATGTAAGGCGCTGTTACATCAGCTTGGCAGATGCGTTACACAGCTGCTGTCTGCAGATGCTGTGGACCTGCAAAGTTTAGAATAGAAAAGAAAACAATAGTTACCAGAAAGCAAAGCACTTGGGAGTTTAATTGAGTCTCTTGGCTGCTGTGTTCTGAGTGAATTTGGACCCAGATGACTGCTGTCCTCTTTCTGAATGCCATTGCAGTTGCTATACTGCTATGACAGTGTATTGTTTAGGTGCTGTTTGCTTTCAGTAAGACCCTAAAAGCTGGATATTGTTGATGCCCCGCTGCCTTTCAGTGCTTTTGTCTCAGAGGTGAATATTTGACAGCAAAGGCTGCTCTTCTGCATAGGATTGCAGCATCCAACTGCTGAGCCATGGGCACAGCAACGTGCAAATGCCTTGATTTTTCTCCAACATTTCTCTAGGAAGATACATTTGATGACAAATGCAGAGCGAGCACCAGGGATGAGTTGGCTGAGGAGCAGCTCTAAGAGAATGCCATCAGCCCACTGTGCTCTGACCTCACCAAGGGCAGCTGCTGGTCCCCTGGGCTGCCCCTGCCTGCTGGGATGGCGAGGGTTTGCAGGGGAGCTGCTCCCCCAGACCTCACTAGTTCTCCCTCAGTGGAGTTAAATTTTGGGTGTTCAACTTGAGACCACTTGGAAGGACCTGATTTTTCTGTTCGTGCTGAATGCTCCCTTCCAAAAACCAGATCCATTGAAAAGCAAGGAACTCAAATTCATAATGATGTTGTAGGGTTCTGGGCCTCCATCTGCGTGTTCAAGTCAAGAATGAAGCTTTCTGTGAACCTGCGAGCCAGGCGCCCACTGGAAACCAAAGCTCTCAAAGCATGGAGGGAATTCCATCCAATACAGTTTCACAGTACGCTGTGAACTTGGCCACGTGTCCCAGGGGATGCTTGGCACCAGCATTTCAAGTTGATTGTTAGGAAAAATTTCTTAGAAAAACTGGTGAGACATTGGCACATGGCTGCCCAGGGGGTGGTGGGGTCACTGGAGGTGTTCCAGGGCAGTGGAGATGTGGCACTAAGGGTCGTGGTTATGGGTCTGGTGGGGGTGGGCTGGGGGTTGGACTTGGGGATCTTGGAGATCTCCAACATTAACAATTCTATGATTCTATTTCCCTTCTTTATCACTACAGCTAACAAAAGCTGTACAAGAAGCAGTACAGGCAAACAAAAGCTGTGTTTATTGTAAGCCTGCAACTGTGTTTGCCTTTAGTGCTGCGCACGTGAGACACACATGGGCATTGTGTTGTCACCCAGCATCCCAGTGGCTGCATCTTCAGCAGAGCAAACACCAGGTGTGGGCCGTGCCATGAGCTTTACCTGAACTGGAAATGTACACATTGCTGCTGAACAGCCCCACACCTTCCGGAGGCGGCCAAGATAAACACGCGCTTGGCTTTGGGGCTTCTCTGTTTTCCAAGGCCAGCATTTTTGTCATTGTATGTTCCATGTGTCGGAGCTCATTAACTTATTCATGTGATTCTTATCAGTAT
This sequence comes from Perdix hodgsoniae, assembly GCA_035772895.1. Lineage (NCBI taxonomy): Eukaryota > Metazoa > Chordata > Aves > Galliformes > Phasianidae > Perdix > Perdix hodgsoniae. The sequence continues at coordinate 4,750,405 of JAPSGF010000012.1, read as the reverse complement.
GAAAATATTGACATGAACAAGTACAGAAGAAAGTTATCACCACTGCTTTCCCCTGACTTAGGTGAAGCAGTCAGCCGAGTGAGCAAGAAATACTTGAAATGTCTTTGCAAAACAAACTTCTTCCTTACCAAAGCTTACTCCAAGGCCTGTTGAAATCAAGCACGAGTGCCAATCCCCCATCAACAAAAAAACTTACTTTGTCTACGTGTGTGTATAACAGAAGGGAACAGGTGGGTGGTATGGAGGGCCAACAGCAGAGCGTGCCTAATGCCCCATGGGGCTGCCATGCTGCAGCTCAGGGCAGCCAAAGCAGTGCTTGAGAAATCCTTAGGTAAAGTCGAAGTGACCAGAAAGCTTTCGGGAACAAGTGAAATAGAATAAATATTGATTACGGTGGAACATGCTGAAGTATTGGCCAATGTGATTTAGGACAGCCAACAGAACGCTCCTTGGGACTGGCTCCCTAAAACAATTAATGTTTCAAATGTAATTATCAGAAAGCAAAAGGTCCTTAATTTGTATAGATGTTTCAAAATGTTTCCTTGCGGGAACAAAGGTGTTTAATTTTCAGCTCCTGTTCCATTTATAGATAATCCAGAATAATGCCTGTGTGCTCAGTGAGTCTGGTTTGTTTGTTTTTCCCAGTGAAAGGTAAAATTATGCATATTGTTCTGATGTGCTTCAAGGCCATTGAAATGGTCACGGTGTGCTAAATGTGATATTAAAACAGCTTCTCCCATTATTTGATTAAAAAGAGTTCTAATAGTGAACGTAAGAACAACGGCCTTTGCAGTGCAGGTGGCCCAATGCCAGCTGTAAACAGCCCAGCTGCTTCCAGAAGCTTATTTCCTCAAAGTTAAGAAGTGTAACAGTATGAAAACCCCAACCTTGTCTGCAGAGGTCCTGGCTGCTCAGCCCATTGTACATCTGAGGCTGGAAAGCACTGGAATACAGGTGGGTACAGTTGGTAACTGCAAAGTATGAAAGTTCCATGAATTCTCTGTTGAGGGAAGAACTCTCAGCATCCCAAGCAGTTCTCCCCAAGTATGTTTGATAGAATACATTTACTGCAGAGTTATGGCATTCACCCTGTTAGAGTCAACAGAACACCATAACTCCTCTGTTACAGACTTTCTTCCCTAGTCTGGGGAAGCTGCATTTGGTGTAAGTCCCATTTTTGTGTGAACACGTTGATAAATGTGTTTGCTTTTGATTTGTTCCTCTCTTTTCGACTGCTGCATTTGTTGTTTTTTTTTTGTTTTTTTTTTCCTCAGAAACGACAGCCCCCATCTGTGCTAAGGACATCAGTGATGAATTGATGAAGCAGTTTGCTTTTCTTTCTGGTAAGTAGCGGGAGCCCTCCATGTTCTCCCTTTGTGTTGTAATTAAATACTCCAGATGAACTGCTTGGCAAAGTGATACTCCACACGGGATGTTATCTGTCAAGCAGTCTTCATTGCCACTAGAAATGCTGTTAATAAAATATTGAGGTGGCTCCAAAGAATGTATTAGATTTCTGTCTCTGTACAGTACTTGTTCCTTCAAAATGCTCAAAGCTTTGCAAATATTTTGCTTTGAAATATGTAAGCTCAAGAACAGTGTGCATGGATTTTCACTGCATTTCTGACTTCTGTCTCATGTAAAGTGTGCTCAATAAATAAAGGAAATATCTGTTACCAAGTAGTTTTGCTTCTACCACCTGTGCTTGTGTGTTGTGCTGGAAATCAGTGCCAGAATCTGACCTACTTTGTCTGTTCTGGTGATGTAAATACCCTCTGTAATAACATAGACTATGGGCTGGTGGGGTGTTTTTTGACCTGGATTGTGCACCTGCATTTTGCTGCTGGCTCTCCCAGAAAACACCCACGGAAGAACTCTTGTCTTCCTTCCAGGTGGCCGAGGGAAGGACAAGGCTTGGATCATCACCTTGCCTGACAACTCTCGCTTCAACGATGTGCCTGAGGATGTTGTAACTAAAGTCTTAACGTACCTAACATCAGTCCCGAGGTATGTGGCCGCCTTCTGTCTCTCCTGTGATCGGCAGTGTCAGTCTGACCTGGGCCAGGTGCAATATCTTCAGCTTAATGCTGTGAGTGGGCATGAGGGATGTCTTCAGCTCCGAGGGCAGGGGAGAAGACAAGCAATTAATTGCAAGCTCTTGCGGTGTCCAGGTGTGGTATTTAACGTGCCAGTAACTGCAGATAAAAAGTGGACATCATCCTTATTACTTGCCAGCCTGCATGTATCATCAGTTCAGTTTATTAAGTTTCTAATTAGCAACAAGCTTTCTTTTAAGCTTTGACATGTGTCACTGCTTAAATATGCCATTCCTCTCCCGAGTAATATTGTGACGTGTACAAATAGAGAGTCATTACTGTGGAAAAGAGAAATGTAACCAAAGGAAGAGAATAATTACAGGAACAAACTCATTTGGGGTCCCCATTTCACCCGATCAGTCAGCAGCGTGCTGCAGCTCCATTATGTGCCTGTATCCCAGGGTTAGGCAGCCAGCAATCTGTCCCGACCACATGCAGGGCTCTGTGCTCAGATGAATGGTGCTCCCACTTCTTGCTGCTGAGCCTGACTCAGTTACCTGGAATGCTTTATTTCCTTGAATAATGCCTGTTTTGGCAAATTTCTTCCTTCAGGGAGAGTAGGTTGACAGCAGCTAGATGGGAGCTTTCCATCAGCAGCTGCCTCAGGAGAAGTACTGTCTGTTTTGCCACCTCTGCAGGAACAAAAAGGGCCTCTGGTCTCTCTTTCTTTCTTGACCTACTGTGAAGCTGTGCTCCTCCTGGGTCAGGCTTGCAGAGGGGTCTTTCCCTCCTGTCCTGCTGGGCAGGTTGCCCCCAGCTGTGTGTGTGCTTCTCTGCCTGGATCTTTCAGGGCTTTTTATTCCATGTGACTTTAAACACCCTGGCGTTAGCATGATTAGCAGTCTTGCTGTCCCTGTAATAGGTCAAACTCAATCAAGAAACTAATGAGAGCTGAGAGCTTTCTGGTGATTCAACCGTGCTCAGTGTGTTATTTGTAAAACCACTTTAATCATGCTTCTCTAGTCCTCCTGCCACCATTGCAGCCTGCTTCAGTACCTGGCTGTTCTAACAACGCTGGAGTCTGAAATGAATGAGCTGTGCAGAGTGTGCTGTAGGTACACAGACACTTCCCTGCCATGTACCTATGGATGGATATGGGTTTATCAAAACCACGTGCACCATGCTATTGCTTTGTAATCAGCAGCAATGACCATGAGTTGTCCTGCTGACACCAGTCTGAGGGAACCATATGGGATGTTGGGTCTGTAGTATTCTGGGGAGCTGAATTTCATGGAGTGCTTCTCCTCGAGGTGACAACTGGAAACTGTTCTTCACTCAACCAGGTGAGCGTGTTAGTGGCAGAGCCAGGAGGAAGCTGAGTTTTGTATTCAGTTAATTTGATTTTGGGATTCTTGCAACCATAACGCAGGAAGTGGTTGTATGGAAGAGCTGTAGAGAAAAACAATAGAGAAGATGATACAGAATAATGATACTGAAAGATGAGTAGTGTGTTCCCATGCAGCGCAGTCAAAATACACGTGGTGGGCTGTGTGCTCAGGGACGGGCTTTGCTGAACAGCACTGCACAATGATGTGCTTGAAGGAGAGGCACAGTAGAATGGGACAAATCCTGATCTTTGCAAAAAGGGGACCCTAACAATGATCTTGATGATGCAGCTTTTAGGTATTTAGACAAACTTTGCGTATTTCACTTGCATCGTCATATTGGAGTAAAGTGACGTACAGCCACAGCTGGCGACATGGGGCAGTGAAACCACAATAATTCAGGGTAGCAGTACCATGCAGTGAGTGTTGGAGTATGCTCTGATCCACCAGCAGCCTTCCAGCCCAGTGAGCAGCTTCCCAGCTGCAGACTCGGGGATCCAATTTCAAGTCCTCCTGCAAAAGCTCCCAAGTTTTATTTTTAGTCTGGTGTGTCCTGCAATGCGAAATTAAGGGTAAGGAAAAGAGTGACAGGAAGCCTCTGTCTGGTTATCCATCTCCATCATATGCTGCTGGATGCAAATGAAGCTGCCTCTTGCAAGCATTTGTGAGCATGCATTGATTTGTTTTTCTTGTCAGTCTGAAAGGTACATCATGGGACTGGAAATCCGATCAGCCCTCAAGGCCTGGATTGCAAATAGCCATAGGCTTGCTCTGTTTGCCCTAAAATAAAGTAAAAATTTCCCATAGTGGATTTCAGGACTTTTGTACAGCTCAGAACTTGCTTCTCTGTGTACGTAAGGGAACTGATGAAAGTAGATGAGCTTGCTGAGAGGCTGCTCACTGAATGTAACCTTGTCTGGACTGAATGATGTACTGGGGCATGCTTTGATGAACTGACACTGTGCTCAGGTCTGGCTGCCTTTTCAGAATTGCTTGGGTTCTGGGTTTGTTGGTGTTATTTTTGAAGGGGTTTATTACAATGACAGCAGTGCTGTTTAAATGCTGTACTTGTCTTAATACTGCCAAGGGTTGGGAAATGCTATCTGGTTGTGCAGAGACCTGCCTTTTAAAGTTGTACACTTCTATCCTCATTATCAAAACGAGCCTCACACAAAAGGATCATTTTGGCCCTCTCCCACCTGCTGCTGTTACTGAACTCTTGCTGGGGATTTCCTGACAGAAATGTGCAAAGACTTCTCCATGTTGCCAAAACTAATTTGGCTAAAATAGGCTTTTGGCTGAAAGGTTGAGCCTGATTCCAGATGACAGTGTGTAAGCTTACCTCGCATTTCCTTATGTGCCAAGGTTTTGTGTGTGACCCATATGTAAAACACAGTATTTATTTTTCTTTGCTCTTTTCTGCTATGCTAATGCATAAATTGCATAAAAGCACGAAACCTTTGCACTTTGAGCTTGACCTAACATATCCATAGCGTGTGTTTGTAGGGGTGGTGTACCCTTACCCACGTGCAAACACAACTGCAGTTTGCAGTTGGAGGAACCCTTGGTGTGTCTGCTGGTGGAGCTGCGACCAGATATCCTGACAAGGCTGTGTTTGTTACAGTCACAGTTCACCTCTGCGCTGGGTCACACTGCATCATGTGGATCCCCAGAGCTCCCCACTTCCTGAGGGGATTTCAAACCAGCATAAAGGATTTTGATACGCAAATAGTGTTGCCCGTTGCAGAGGCGATGCTTCAGCCATGAGATGGACTTCCCAAATTTCTGCTGGAGTCTGCTCTAGGAAGTATTTCCAAATGTATTTTGGCAGCATGCTCCATCCCTGGAGGTGTTTGAGGCCAGGTTGGATGGGGCCCCAGGGAACCTGACCCACTGTCTGACTGAATGGGTGGCAGCCCTGCCCGCAGCAGGGGGTTGGGACTGGGTGACCCCTGAGGTCCCTTCCAACCCAAGCCATTCTGCGGTTGTCTCACACCTGTGGAAATGTCAGAATGGGCTTTTTTTTCTGTGTTCTTGGGATTGTTTTGGGGGGATAGGGGAGAGGGTGGGACAGGGCACAAAGTCACATTCCCTCAAAATGTTATTCATTTACTTTTTTTAATTTTAATCCCATAGTCAGCCTGAGTCGGACACCAAATTTATCCTAATCCTGGATAGAAGATTGGACACATGGACATCTGTCAAAACGACTCTCCAAAAAATTGCAGTAAGTCCTCTTTAATGGTAATTTCTTTCAAGGTACGAAGTCGTCGTGTCCATTTTGTGCCACTTTCAGAAAGCATTAGGAATTGGGAGCAATGATGCTCGTGCTTTCTCTCTCGGTAGCATTTTGCTTTATGGCCCTGTGATTAATTCAGTCATGGCTCTGTGCCTCATTTGAATGCATAAACGAGCTGTTTGAGCATTAAACCAATTCATTTGCTTGTTTTTATACTTTCCCTTAGTGGTCCAAATGTGTTTTCTGACACATTCTGTGATTTTATTGGGTGGAGAATTTGGCTTCATATATATTCTTTCTAGACACTGGTTATTAGTGAGAGTATGTTTTACCTAATTTTCAGTGACTGAAAGGGTTGGATTCTTAAAACAGGCTGCACAGCCATTTGTTTGTGGGGTTGGGTGGAAAAACTGTTTTAAACGTGCACCCTTGCATTCACTTTTTGTGCTGCCTGTTCTGAACATAACTCAAAGCAAGTTTTCTGCAACTCACCAACACATTGAGCCGTGGGGAGCTAGAGCATGGCATTCCTGGTCCAGCTGGACTTGGCCTTTATGACATTTTGCTTATAGGCATCCAATGGAAGGAAGGATTGCCATTATGCCTTTCTGCATTGTGCATAAAGTACTGCTGTCAGTATTTGATTGTATTTTTTTTTCTTTTCTGAACTTCACAACATGGATTTGCAGACATCGCGAGAGAAAAGGCAGCATTTGAAAAATAGAAAATAATTCCTTAAAGTGATCATCAGAATTCAGTTCTGCTGCTGGTGTTTGAACCAGTGGGAGTACCAGGAGCTTCCTTTAAGGGTGATGTCGGTGCTTTGCATAGTTTGGAAGTTTCAAGAACGAAAAATCCTGTCTGTCCTAATTTGTAGCTTCAAACAGAAGTGCCATTCATCTCGCGTTTCATCAGGAAATATAATTACTGTGTGACCTCTGAGCACACACCCTATTAGTGTACCTGTGTCCACGCAGAGCAGAAGCTTTGCCTGGGGTGTATCAGGGCTGTGTGTGCAAATACTGCAGCGCAGCTGTGTGCAGAGGGCACTGAGAGGCAGGAATCTGCTAAATGCTAAGAGTTGGGAAGCTCGGCTTAAAAACCAAAGGGCCCAGCCCTGGAAGGCTGTCTTTGTGACCAAGAAGGGTTCTGCTGGACTTGCCTTTGTGCTAGTAACGCAGAAGGTTACGTCCTGATTTACTTGCAATCAAACTGTAATGCATGCTGCATTTCTGATCTTCGCATAGTTCTGGAATAAAGAAGTGCAAATAAGCTGCATTTGAAATACAGTGCCCTATTTTTTCAGCATAAGAATATGCAGCTCTGCAGTCATGCATCTGATCCACGGTTGTTTTTTTTTTTTTTTAATCAGAATACAGATTTTTGTTTAACTCCTTTGTGTGTGCCGTTCTGTACTGACTGCACGGGCTCATGCTTGTGCCACTGCTTTGGAAAGAGAGACCCTGCCAGCAGGCTCAAGCCGTAGGTTTTGCTATGGACTGCATTCCTTCGCACACGAAATCCTAATCAACTTCAGAACGCATTCAGAGAGCAGCAGGGAGGGGGGAAAAAAAAAAAAAGAAAAAGAAACCCAAAAAAAAACAAAGCAGAACGGTGAAAGCTGTGCTGCAATCGCTCAGGCTCGGTCGTGGCGGAAGGCAGCCGGCCCCGTTCCGAGGCTGATTTTTGACATTCCACCTTAAATCGAAGCCGGCGCTCGGGAAGCAGGGAGCGGGGCCGCCGCGTCCCTCTGCGGAACCGCCGCAGCGCTGCGGCCGCGGGGCCATGGCCGAGGGGAGCCCCGCGCGGGGCGGCAGGAGGCCCCGGAGGAATGCGGTAAGGCGCTGCGTGCCCGCGGAACGGCCCGGCATTTAGGGGCGGAAAGGCCCCGTGGGGGCGGCCGGGGATGCGCCGCACCTGCGACCTTCGCGCGGCTCCGCAGTGATGCGAGCGGCGGCGGGCGGCGGGGCTCCGTCCGCGGTGCGGGCAGCCGGGGGGAGCGCGGCACCGAGGGGCCGGGCGGGACCTGATGCTCGGGGCCGGGAATCGCGGCATCTTCGGGGTTGGCCGTGCAGCCCGCTGGAATCGAGGCGGCGCGGCGCTCCGGAGCTGCGTTTTGACTGTCAGGGAGATGAGGCTGGAGTTGGCCCTGCTTGGCGTTATTGCTGTGTGGCTGCTAGCTTAAGGGACAGAAGAAAGTCGTGAACTTCAGCATCTGCATAAGGACGTTGTCGTCAGCTTCGATTCCCATTGCTCTGAAACAAAGTCACCGACAGGCGCTACTTTTACTTCGGGTCTATTGATCTCCAGCCTCACAGATGGCCCAGTGAACTGCTGGGAACGATGTCCTCAGAAAGCCAGTCTTAACGTTATGTAAAACCACATTAAATATATTATTAAGCCATTCAGTAAGGAGTTAATAACTGCAATGCTTTCAGTGTGTGTCCTTTCCCGTGCTGCATTAACCCAGCTCATCTATATTGACTGTAGCAGCACTGCTGTAGTTGGGTGTGCGTGTAAGCAGTTGCTGATGTGGGGCCTTAAAGCATACATGCCTGTGTGCTCAGGATAGGGAGTTTCCTGAACGTGTTCTTTGCCATGGAATGCTCGTGAGATGTTGCTGGGTACCTGATAGTTCTCTGTCTTTCCCACGCTGCAGAGGAATACCAAAAGGCAAAGAGGATTCTTTTAGGTGGTTTATTATGCGCAAATTCTTTTCAGTGTCGTAAGAAAAAGCATAAGGCAAATCTTAGGACCCTTTTGTCATTGCTTTGTTGATTATATTATGGGGATCATTTTTTGGTATGTTTTGCTGGTCTTCCCTCCCCGCCTCCCTATTAACTTCAGTATTATCAGAGCTCAGTTTGCAGAGCTCCAGCCCTTAGAAGAATGAGAATTGTAGCAGCGATGGAAATACGCGCAGTCCCTTCAGGAAAGTTATCTTTGAGGAATTATTGGTCTGCTTGTCTGTCTATATTTTTAACTTTTCATCCTTCCTCTTAAGTCTGCAGGAGGCCACAGGAATGGGTTCATTGGTAGCTGTCTGTCTTTCTGCAGTTATTTTCTTGTTTGTTTGTTTGTTTTTCCATGCTTGAAATACACAAGGTATCACTTGCAGAGCAGGATTTCTTGTTTTCTGACAACTCAGAAATGCTGACCTTGATCTTATGTACACGGAATCATCTAAGAAACCCACCAGTACTTTCTAAACTAAAGGGAAATCAAGTAACCCATCCCAGAAATGCAGCTACCTCTGGCTGAAGTATATCAAGTGTCAAAAGAAATACAGATGTGTATGCATGGGGCATAAAGTGGTTTCAGGTCAGAATCTGCTCTGTAGCAGATATGCCAGGTTATGGTCTCGTGTGTTTTGTAACACCTGCTGGTGTCCTGCAGTCATGGAACTATAGGTGTCCCAAGACACGCTCTTGAAGAGGTGCTTCACATCTCAGGGCCAGGCAGTGCAGCCGGCAGTACGCAGGAGCAGGGCTGGTTATAGCAGCACTGCTGGGCCCGGCAGGCAGCCAGCCTGGGGAGGTGGGAGAGGCAGCCAGCTTCTATGGGTAGTGCCGAGCTGGCCAGATACCTTCCAGTGAAACATTCGTGCTGTAAATATTCACTTCATTCAGAACGTTCACAGGGTTGTGCCAGTTCTGGTGGTGCTTCCCTCTGTGAGGGCTTTCTGCATCCCAGGCAGGGATTTTTCTCAGCCTCAAAATGAGAAACCGCTCCAGGTTCTTGGAAGCATCCAATAGCTTTGTCTCTGCTAATATGGGAAGCTTGAGTTCCTGAACCCTGAGCTGAGCAGGGTGTCAGAGGTGGATTTCTTCAGACAGAGCTGTGTCCTGCAGCAGAGCTGGAGGGCCTGTCTGTGGTGTTGCAGCAGAGCTGATCTTCCTTTTAGAGGTGGTTAAACAGGCAGTGAAGCAGGATGCTGAACCGGCATCTCCTGCAGCCTCTCAGCCACTCTTCTTTCAACAAAGCCCTGATTCCAAGCTGGAGGCCTGGCGACTGTGTGGCCAGGTTCAGGCCTTTGACTGTCTCCAGATTTGACAGGAATCAGAGCATCACCAAGTGGTTTGGGTTGAAAGAGACCTTAAAGCCCACTCAGTTCCAACCCTTTACCATGGGCTGGCTGCCTCCCATTAGCTCACACTGCCCAGAGCCCCATCCAGCCTGAATTTGAACACCTCAGCTTTCTGGGCAGTCTGTGCCAGGTTCTCACTGCCCTCTGAGGGAAAGGTTTTCTTCCAAGCATCAAACCTGAATGAGCACAGATTGCTCAGGCCTCCCATGCTGTACCCATTACTGCTCTCCCGGGGCCAGCAGCCATTTCCTGGGCTCCCCAGGTGCTGAGTGCCACAGGCACAGCACCCAGGGCCCGGGCCAGCGTAAACCTCTTTGTTTATTTATGGTTTGCTCTTTAAGCTAATGCCAAATCTTTGTCCCTGGCACGGTTGTTGACTTCCAAAGGATATGAATTTGGCACTTCATTCACATTCTTTTTTATATATTTTTTTGCTCTCACCTAAAATAGCTGCAGATCAATATATTGAATCTATGTGGCTTATTCAATCCTAAAAGTCACTGTCCACTTCTAACTGGAGTTGTAGGTAAAAGAAGCCACAACTTGACCTTTCCTACAAAAGAAAACATAGCCGTTGAGTAGTGGTGCAGTTCATGGATATCAGATCTCAATTGTAAATCGTGGCTTTTTCAAACAATGCTAATGCATGTTTATGGGAGCAGTCTTTGTCTTGAAGGCACTGTGCAAAATATCCAAATATATTCATACTCTTGGTGTATGTTCTGTTATCACAGCTGGCATGTTGGGGCTTTGGGAAGGAGAGCATGTTGTTCAGCAGGGTCTTGCTGTTGGAGAGAGCAGGAGATGGGGAACTGACCGCTTGGTCTTGCTCTTGGCATGCACATGCTGTGCTTATGTAGTGGGAAGGCTTACCCAGTGCTCTCGAATGGATTTAGATGTTTGTCTATTCAAGGAAAACTTATTTTCATGTTGATGCAGAATTAGAACTCCACTACCACTTAGTGTCCCTTGGGACACCTGGGAGAACCACAAAGCCTTCATATGTACAGCTTTGACAGCTTTAGGGTTCTGAAGTTCAAATGAGGAAGATAGAGGGAGGTATATAACCTGGCCTGGTTTGGATCTCAGATAAAATGATGCATCTTCATTAACTCTGTTATTTTCATCACGGGGTTATCCATAATTTAAAGATATGACTCCTAGGTTCTCAAAAATTCTTTTTCATTCTCAAGCATCCTTTCCGCAGATCTATCTATAATTGCACCTGCCAAAAACATACGCTTGAAAAAAAGTCATTGGTAGCATAGGCAGGAAATTCTGAAATAGTACCATAAATTAAATGTTGCCTGATAATTAGCTGGGGCAAGCAGAGTGTGCTTGGTATAGATATGTGTGAAGCAAGTTTGGGAATAAATTTTGTACTCCCAGTCTGTCTCATTCCCCTCAAAGTTCCACCCCTCTGTTCCCTTCTAAGACAGAATTTCCATTCCCTCATAGTGCTGACTGCAGTACTTAGTTTTAAAATGTACTGCCAGCAGCCCTGCAAGGTACATGGCCAACCACGTTCTGGTTCAAAAGGGAAGTAGGACTGCACAGTCCTCCTGCAATTGCCCGTATCTCAAAACCACTTTGTGTCACCCTCCAGTTTTGCAAACACACAGCTGTGAACCTGCAGAAGCATTGCTGCTAGCGGTGGGATCTGAGTCCAGCAGGCAAGCTCTCAAGCTGGGCCAGCATCAGCAGATGACAAGTTACACCTGTGTTAGATAGTGCATAGTCCAGCCTGTGATGGAATTCAGAAAAGGCTCTTGGGGACAATCAGAAAAAGATCCTCAGGTTTAATCATCTCTCATCTTTTCAAGGTGTTTGGGAGCAGCTGGAGATGCCGCATCCCCAGCTTGAATGTTCTCTCTGTTTTCCTGCAGGCATCATTCCCAGGGAACCTGCACTTGGTGATGGTTCTTCGTCCCACAGGGTTTTTCCAGCGCACCTTCACTGACATTGGATTTCGATTCAGTCAGGAGGATTTTCTGCTCAAGTTACCGGTATGAGCGTGCAGAGCACTGTGCCCTGTGTGTGGTTGTTGGCTGCCTGTGAACCTTAGGGTGGGGGTGACGTGAAGGCACTTACGTGAGGAGTAACTGGAGCGTTTCTGCCATTATTGCTCTATTTCTACAAAATCTCTCCTGTAGCAGTTTTCTGCTTGTCTGTGCCTAGTTTATTCCCTGCAGAACAGCTGATTTTACCAGCCCATTCTCCCTCCTCCAAAAGGATGTTTGCATCCACAGAGGATAAAACCATGCTCTGGAATTTTTTTAATGTCTGAAATGCCAAGGGATATCTAGCAAAGCTTTTGCTGTGGATTCCACCCATAATCACCGTTTTCATCTCAGTGTAAACACCGTACCAACATCATGTTGCTATTTGTTTCTAAAATAGCAACTGAAATGCTCTTATCTTCTGAAGTCAAACTTTCCAAGACTTCTATAGCCACCTTGATTAATGGACGTAATAGCTAAGAAAAGAAAAGTACATTTATGGAATCTAAAGTTGGCACAAGGACAAACTCCCAGAAGCAAACCAATATTTTCCTATAGGAATTTTTCAGAAATACTGCATTTTTCACTCTAAAATGATCATCAGTTCCGTAGTTTTGAAAATTCATGACTTATAACAGGGAAGGTCAGGGCACCCAAAAACTCATATTAAAAAGCCTGTGTATTTAGGTGAAGATGGCCAGTGCTTCATGACATATTCCAGTTTTTATATTTTTCCAGGTTACTTGTCATCTCTTGCCAAAACCTACCTTACTTCTGCTTTCAGCTCTGATATGCAGGCACACACTGCAGTGTCTCACTGTACTTTGTATTTAAGAAGGAAAGCAGCTGGAAGATCAGGGATTGCTTAGGAAAGTGGTCAAATCTATAAAAGCTGTGTTAAGCCATAAACATAAGAAAAAAGCAACATATAGAGAAAACTCAATTTTTACATACATGTAAGAGTTCTAGTCTTGATCCATGTATGATTTAGGTGGAAATGATCAACCAGCTGACGGTGTTGCCTTCTTTGCAGGTTGTTATGCTGAGCTCAGTTAGTGACCTGCTGACATATATTGATGAGCAGCAGCTAACCCCAGAGTTTGGAGGCACCTTGGAGTACTGCCACAGCGAGTGGGTCATCTGCAGGACTGTACGTACCGGGGCTCAACGCTGGGTGTGGGGAATCTGCTGGGGAAGGCCTGATCTCCAGCTAAATATCTCCTGTAAGGCAGTGAGCAGTGCACAGCTGAGAGTAACCTCTGGAGCAACCACCTTTCCTTGTTAAGGTTTGCGAAGGAGTCAAGTGGAGTTTGGCACTGAATGGATTTATAAGGGCAGGTTGAGTTCCCAGCCACCTTTCTAACAAATCGAAACACTAATGAAAGTGTCTGAGACAAATCATTGTGCCCCCAGTCCTGCACCATTCTCCACACAGTTGTGGAGCTCAGTGTGAAAACAAAAGCCCAAGACATCATTGCTGGAGTGGTTCAAGCTATTGCTTCTGCCAGTTTCTGCCCATTTGCCTGGATGCACTGCCACCATCGTGCTTTTTAAAATTTTTTGGCTCTTAGTTTTGTTCTTTTGCACAGTGTGTTACAGCGACAGTGACAGAGCTCTCACACTTTGAGACAAAAATGACAAAATAAATGACAAAAATGTTAGGGTAATTTAAGAAAAAGATGAGCTTCTAGAGCATATCTGCATGTGTTAGATAAGCATCCATGTTAAAGCCTCAAAAATTCCCACGTAAGGTGCTCTTAAAAAGCTTGCTGAAATTTCCTTGTTAAATATACAGTTTAAAGAAAATACAAATGTATTCAGTTGCATTAAAATTTATTGCCCTGATCCCAAAAGCAGAGCCAGAGCTGCAGTGTCACCCACTGCTTTGGCTTGCAAATCTGGGAATGTCCATGGCCAAAAGGCCAAAGACCTCTCCTAAGTCCTGCTGTCAGGAGATGGTTCATGGTGTGGGTCAGCCAGAGGAGAGGCATGGTAGATGAGGAGTTACAGTAATTTGTGTGATGGATCCAATAGTGGCTTCTTCCATGGACCTTCAGTGAATGGTAGGACAGTGCATAAGAACAGGCAGTAGAAAACAAAACATGAGGTGTCTGTTTCCATTACTGCTTCAAGACTGTTATGGATTCAAGCTGTACTAAAAGCCAGCTGGCCATGTCTTGATGGCCACTGTTAGCACACAACAGCTCCACCATCAGTGGGCCTCTCAGCCATCTCTCTATGAGTCGGATGCTGCACTCTCTTGCAGATCTCAGCCTTGGCTTTTAGTGCACTCCTTATGAGCTGTAGCAATGTCCTGAATCCCAATCTGATCTCAATTATTGTCTCTCACCAGGCAATAGAGAATTTTGCACTAACCGTGAAGGAAATTGCACAGATGTTACAATCTTTTGGCACAGAGCTGGCAGAGACTGAGCTCCCAGAAGACATGTATTCCATTGAGCGCATCCTGGCCCTGCGCACTGAGAAGTACTTCCAGCTCAAGGTATGGCTCATCAGGAGCACAGCAAGATGGGATTTCTGGGGTTTGACTGTCTGTTGGTTTGATACCCACTCCTCTATCCCTCCCATGCATGTGTATGTGGTGGCAGACAAAATAGAACAGAGCATGACTGCGTCTGTATGTTAAACTTACATTTGCCACGCATTCCAGTAAATTGTCGTGCTGGCATCCAGAAAACTGTCTCAGCATTGGCTCTTTACTGGATACAGAAGTTGATGTCTGAAATGTGCTGTTCCTCTGGTCTTTGCTCATCCTTCTGGCAGAAAGGAGGCTGGTGGGGTTCCCTCTGCTTCACTCTCAGTGCTGCAGAAAGTTGCACACAAGGACTGTCACTGGGTCTGGGGAGATGGTTTCTCCTCAGCTCCCTCCTCCTCCATGCAGAGCTGCATGCTTACTGAGTGCAGCTGCCCCAAGGGTCTGAAGGAAGCTGTGTTTGCTTGAGGGCATTCAAGGTGAAGGTTTCTTGTGAGTGTATAGTTTGGAGCATGCTTGACTTGATCCCGTTGAGCCTTCATGTTTCACATAAAACAACTTTCAACTTTTTTTCTTTAATATTTTAAGATTTTTTTTCAGCTATTGTGACCGATTAATATTTTTGTAGGATTTAGTGGAAGATGTAGAGCAGACAGCTGCTGCTGTCTTTGAAGCTTTGAAAGATGCTCCTGCATCTTCGTGGGGACAGCATAGACACATCCCCAGGCCCTCGTATCATAACTCTTCCCATGCTAATAGCAGTGCTGTGCAGTTGAAGAATGAGGTCCTTTGCTTTATTCATTCGTGTAAATCAAAGAAGAGTATCTATTCTCATTTATAATCATTTGTTGTCCTTGTGACAGTGATTTCTCAGTTAGAAATACCCCAAATGACATCTGAAGGATGCTGTATCTAGTCATGTCTGAATAGACATGTACACATATACAGCAAGTGTGATTATAGCTAATGCAAGTCTTTTATTTCTTTGGAAATGAACAGAGCTGTAGTACAACAGCAGCTGCATATGTTGATGTATGACTGAATTAGACTTTGTGCTTCAGATTATGTCCAAAGTGTAGGGAGAAAATATGGGTTACTCAACTTAGTCCTGCATATAAACAAGTCAGCTGTACACACTTTTCTCTGGGGTGAAATACAGCACATTATCTGTTTTCATTTGCATATAAAGCACAGCAGCACTTAGTAGAAGCCATCTGTTGCTTTTAATGTCACATCCATTAATTTAAAATATCAAAAACATACTTGGGCTTCTGACTGAAATCAGTTCCACTGGCTTGTTTTGTTTTGTTTTGTTCCTTCTAAAACCATGAAAGATGAAAGCTGATGAGAAGCTGTGTGCAGATTGTGAGACATGGGGTCCCTATATGTCTCTTGACAACCACAAGACTGGTGCAGCTGATTCCTGCGACCAAATAATGAGTTGATCAGAATAATTTATGTAGCTGTAGTACTGAACAAAAGCTAGATGCAAACCTGATGAAAAATTGACAGAAATTAATTAAATGGAGCAACTGAGAAATTATCCTGCTTGATATCCTGAATGGGACAAAATCAAGTTAGCACCTGTTAGACAGTTCCGCTACTTTGTCTGACATATAATGAAAGGCTTTGCATCGAAAGGAGAACTTAGGGCTTTGGGAATGAGATGTAGCAGGGTGGAATAACAGCCACCTGCACACTAAAGAATGCTGTGCAACATTTCATCATGGAAAAACACATCCCTAAACGGCAGAAATACCTGAATGAAAGCATGCACTTGTAGATCAATATTTCATACAATTCCTCCTGCTCACAGCTCCGTGGTAGTGCTGTGCATCTTGAATCATTCTGTGGTCTCATGTTTTCATGCTTGCCAGTTCCCAACCAGTGTGGTGACCAGTCTGTAGTTCAGCCTCTCCCACATCCAAGGGTTAAGGGAGCTAAATGTTGCTGGGAGCCCTTTGCTCTGATGGGTGCTCCACTTGTGGCAGGGAAACAGAAAAGAAAGCAACACGAAATGCCTTACCCTTACCTCCCACAGAGTAGCCTGAATCAGAAATGTTTTGCATTGTGCAGGAAGATATTACAGCAGTCACAAAAGAAGGAAAGTTGCTTTTAAACAATTTAGAAGAGCCTGATATGGGTGAATGCAGCCAGGACCAGCACCGTGAGAGGCCTGGAGACTGGGACACTGTGAATAGGTGAGTGCAGTGTGCTGCTAATTTGCCTGATCTTTGAGTGGAAACGTGGGCTATTTCAGCATGGATGTATCTATCAAAAACTTACAGATAGAAATACCAGCTTTGCTCCATACCCATTGATTTCCTGGCTGATTTCTGTCAACTTTGACCTACTCTGATGTTTTTTCCAGCCTTTGTGATGGGACTGTGGAACAGATTCAGTCCCATGCAGGGCTCTCAGGTTTTTTTCTGATGAAATGGTGAAGGCAACAACTTCTTCACCCAAGTACTGTCATCTTCAGTGATGATTTCATGAAAAGCCTCTGAGATATATATATCAGTTCATTTCTCCTGAGAGATGAGCTGGGGTCCTGAGTAGACTGTCTTTCTAGGGCTTGTCCATCTGTTTGTCCATCTGTTCTAATCCTGTGTTTTTTCTGTACTCCAGGCTACTCGGGCAGCTGCGGGAGATGGAGATTGCTTTTGATGGCTTCTGGGAAAAACATCAGTTGAAAATGGAGCAGTATTTACAACTGTGGAAGTTTGAGCAAAGTTTTCAAGAGGTATTAACAGATACACTATTTCTGTGTGCAGAAGATTTGGGGAAAGGGGGAGAAGAGGCAGATTTTTATGCTTTCTATTTTGAGAGTGTTTAATTTATGCTGCTGCTCCTTAACTCTGACTATCAGGGCTAATTCACTTGGGAAGACTGCTGTTCTTCCTCATTCAGAGCTAATTTGGGTATCACTGCCCTGCAGCCACATAGATTTACCTGAGAAGAGAAGAAGTGTCTTTGAACGTAGAAATTAGCTCTTGGAAACTCATTTTATTACTGGATTTAACAGTCACCTGAAGTGTAATTGATTTTCAACTGAGAATGATTTTCTGTCTGTGCTTTGTATCATTTTGCAGCAGTCTTTTTGTTTGGGTGTGTATGTCTAGGTCAAGAATGCCATTGAATTTTTAATGGGTCAACAAGCAGAACTGCCTGACACTGGAGACAGTGTCTCCCAAGTGAAACAGAGGCTGAAGGACTTGAGTCATTTTGATGGTATGGCTCAGGTGAGTATATCTATCACAGACAGATGCACGAATGAAACGTAAGAGGCACGCTCTGTACTTGTGGTAGGTGTTTTCTAAAATGACCTGTTTCTGGTGCAGTTTGTTGGTAAGTAGATGGAGGAAAAGATTGATTTCATGTCTTCGTGCTCTTTGCAGCAACACTGTGATCACACTGAAAACCAGGAACAGGATATTTAATTATTGTAGTTAAAATAAATTGCTGAGCCACCATGAAAATCCAGAGCAGATAAATGTCTGAACATAGGGGAAGTGTGGGAGTTAATGAGCTGGAAGAAGAATTATTTATATGTTAAGTGCTTTTAGCAGTGCTAATAGACAGAGACTTTTTACCAGGCACATGGAGAGGCAAAAAAAATCGCTATCTTTAAGCGTCTGTGATTTGAATGTAACATATGGAGGAGGAAGACTAAGAGATGCATCAGAAAGAGGAGTGAAGCGAGATGATTCACAGGAGCCCCACTGAGGATGTTACTTCTGCAAAGGGCAGTGCTTAACTAGTGGGCCAAGAGCTATACAGAAGTCCTTAGGGATTTAGACACAACCCCTAGAGGTTTATTTAAGAACGAGAGCCCTAATGGGAATGTCTAAGGGTTGGGTTTTTTTTTTTGCCTTTTGAAAGATTTTTTATTGAGCAAGGTAGGAAGAACAAATAGCCAGGCATACTGTGCAGCAGGGAAGCAGTCCTAGCAGAAAGCTGGTCCTGGGGAAGATGTAACCAGTGCACTCACCAGGAGCTGCAGACAAGCTGGCATGTTCTTTGCATTAAGCTCTACTTCAAAGACCCTGACTTGTTTTGCCATAGCTGCTTAAAGTCTCTGTCATGCTTACAAAGCATAGTGTGCCTAAACTGGGCATCAGCTGCCTTTTTCTTAGACTGCATTTCCTGCAAATGGCAGCAGTGCATTGCCAGCAGTCATTCACAGCAGTGCTAGCTTAGTGAAATACCATCATCTTCTTCATCCTTCTTTTAGGTGGCAAAAGTTTTTTTTCCCCAGATGATGGGTGCCATTTTATCCTGCATAAGCCACCTATTCTGGCTGCTCCTAATGGCAGTCATCTCTAAATGTACCTGAAATCTGGTAAGAAGATTAAGTGCATGTTGTTATGTCTATATGTTGGCATTATTTCAGTAAGCATACAATCTTTTCTCTTCCTTTCACTAAAGGATCTGATAGGGAAGGCTCAGGTGGTGATACTACATGGACACCAGCTAGCAGCAAATCATCACTATGCACTCAACTTAATCTGCCAGCAATGCAACGAGCTGCGGCACCATTCTGATGTCTTGTCTGATGAGATCAAAAGGAAGCAGATGCGGCTGCAGAAGACCTTGGATCTTCATACTCGCCTTCAGCAGGTAGAGCTCAGAGATACAGTGCCCCTTGAAGCAGATGGTTGGCCTCTCTACTAGCTGGTAGCATCTACAATTTGCAGCTTTGCTTCAGTGATTTGTGTTAGACAGGTGCTCCTCCAGAGCCTGGAGAGTGCTTTGACTCAGTTGGTTAAGTTAGCAAACAGGTGTCTGCTGGTGCTGTGAACAGTCAGTAGAAAAAAGGAGACATCTCTAGAAAGCAATTCAGAGCACCAGCTTCTGTTGCTCACACTTTCACGGTGCATCCACGTATGAATTGACTTCTGATGTTTCCATATCCAGTGCAATAGAGGTAATGCTTTCAAATAAACTCTGTGGTTTTTTTATTAGCAATTTTTTAAGAATGAGTGTAAGTGGCTTTAAAACAAGATGACAGATTGGTAGATAGGCACAGCTGCTCTGTGTTAGTGTGGAAGTCATGTGGCTCCACTGCTCGTTGATATCTTAATCAGCATCCAAAATACATTTGGAGAAATTCATGCTAATTAGACCAGAAGGCACACAACTTTAGCGTGCTTGAGGCTGCTGAGAAAAGCAATGAAGTCTGACCCTGTTCCATTTCACTGTTTAGGATAATTAGGAGACTTTTTTTTTTCCCCCCTGCATTCTTCACTACAACATTACATTAATCTGTGGAGCAGCATCTCTGCTGTGGGGCAGAACACTCTCCTGGGCTCTTCCTGGTTGTGCTAGTGGTCAAAATGCAATAGCTGTTTGGGTTTTCATGAGCACTGATGAGCTTCACGTTGAAAATATGGAGCTGGTAAATGATACTTGTCATGGATATCTTGATTTAGCAGGGCTCTCACTCCACATTTCCCCCAGGCCCTGCAGTGCTGTGATGAGGGTGCCTACCTGCTTGCCAACCAGCAGATGGACAAGTGCCAGTCTAAAGAAGGTGCTCAGAAAGCTCTCCAGGACATAGAAAGATTTCTTGAAAGCTCTTCACCCTACTTAAACTATGATCCCCAATCCCTACAGTATGATTTTGAGTCAGTCTTAACAGCTGAATTGAAGGTAAGCCAATACCCCAGTTATCCAAGTAAAAAGCAAAATCTGACTGCGCTGCAGCATTATATCAGTTTTACTATTTTCTGTTTTGGTTCCAAGTGCAAAATAGCAGTAGTTATTTGATCACAGAAGTCTTTTTCACTCTACAGTGCCAGATACAGTCAGTGCAGGTGAAGCTTGAAAATGTTCGAAGCATGTTTGAGAATCGTCAGTCTTGCTTCAAGAAGCTGTTGGATAAACATGTGCGTCCCGTCCAGTTAGTGGCTCCTCGGCCAGAAAACCCACCACGATCAAAGTCACCATTATTTTCTCCTAAACATGGTAAAGTATCTTCATGTTCTTTTCAGATAATCATTTTCAGGGTGAGTAACACAACTTGAGAAACCAACCAGTGCTCACTTTGAATTGTAGAGTTGTATACTATATGACTTACTCGTCTTCCAATTTTTGTCTAGCTTCCCATTTCTGTTCAAGGAATGGGGTGTGGAAGCCTCACACTGAGTACGTGGGCTAGTTGCTCATGAATCACTCTGTGCTGTTGTGTTGGCTCCTCATGCACTTTCCAGCCATGAGAAGAGCTCCCATGGTTTTCTGGGTGTTTAATATTTTTTCTGAACTCTAATGTGATGGAGCTACTGAATGTCTTAGTATGTTCTCTTACTTATAAGAGATGACCACGTGAGAAAGATGACTTGATAAAATGAATGCAAGGTTTTTCGCACTCCTTGTGCAGGAACACAGCTCTGGCTGGCTGGTGAGACTGCTTGCTTGGTATTTGTTTTCACTTGCTGCTCAGTGAAAAAAGTCAGCTGAAGACTGTCTACTTCCACTACTGTTTTGCTAGCATTTTACTTGGATGAATCAGTGATATGGGGGGGGAAAAAAAACAAATAAATTTGTAAGCCTATTCCATAGCCTGAATCCTATTTATATACCTGTTCTTAGTGACAATCTCCTTAATTGTCTTGGGCTAGAACTGACATAAAATTAGTCTGACGTTTGCAAAGGAGC
Organism: Perdix hodgsoniae; assembly: GCA_035772895.1. Classification (NCBI taxonomy): domain Eukaryota; kingdom Metazoa; phylum Chordata; class Aves; order Galliformes; family Phasianidae; genus Perdix; species Perdix hodgsoniae. Next base: position 4,729,507 of record JAPSGF010000012.1, on the reverse strand, counting down.
CTGGATACATGAGAAGCTGAATCTCATGAACATAAGTGACAAGCTGGATGTTCAGCTCCCTTTGATTCTTTGAGAATGCCATCCTTAAATCCCAGTTGTGGAATAATTAATGCCCATAAAGGTACCAGTTCTGGTTGAACTGAGGTCGCTCCATGTTCTGCCTTCATTTTGTTAATGAGATGTAGCACAGTGTTAACATTAAATGATATCATTAAAACTTCCATCTTTAGCAGCCCTTTATGTATCAGTATTCTGAAGTACTTTAAAGCAGTGTTGGTGTATTTTAAACCAGGGATATGCTGTTATGTGGGAATGTTAAATTCCGTGAGCTGACTGCATGAAATGATCAGACACCATTGATCTGCTTTGGTACAAATTTGTTTATGATGAATTAGTGTGGATTGGCTGTGGTGAATTGTACAGGTGTCATACAAGCAGTAGAAGTGGCTCCGATTCAGGGAGCTAATATTGTAAAAAAGAAAGCTAGTGGAATGAAGGGAATGAAGCTACTCAATATACAGGCCAGTGCTGCAAATAAAACCTGGATATTCTCATCTCCAGCCAATGCCACGTTGCATGCCCTCTGAGCTTCCATACAAGACAAAAAAACCTCCATCTTTAAACTTAAATAATGCCCATTTTACAAGAGGTTTTTTCAGCTTTCTAGAAGCAGGAAAGCGTTAAGGAAGAATCAGTGGTTTCAGTAATAGGAGTGTCTGACCACCTCTATGGGATGCTGTGAGGCCATTGTCCATCGACCAGCTGTGCTCGTTGCACTGCCTTCATGTGGTGCACATTTTTCTAGGAGAGGCACTCCATCACAAAGCACAGGTATCCTCCATTAATCATATTCCTGAAAGAGGTGATCAGGCATGTTGAAATGAGCAAAGCCAGCAAGAGGGGAAAGACAAAAGGCTCTTCTCTGGATAGATCACACCGAGAAAGCTTTTTAATAAGGCCTCCATTGGACACCAAGCATCAAAATGCTGCCGTCCTGCTGGGGCGATGCGCAGTGTCAAAGACACACGCTGGGCTCCGCCAGGAGTGCTTTGAGTTGTGTGGGTTTGATGGCGTGGACTGAAACCAAACCACCTCTGAGTGCATTGCTTTTGTCCTCTTTTCCTTTCCTTTTCTTCTTGTTGTGGTCTGAGGACACCCAGTTCCTGTTTCAAGTTAGCCCAGGGTTTGAAGCCCTGTCTGATGAGTCACTTTGCTTGTAGTATTTGCTAACTAATCACTCGTTCTTAAAATATATCCCATTTCTCTTCACAACTTATTAGCTACTCTTTAAACCATCTCTGTCACAATAGATGTACATTGTGGAATGATTATTTTTTTTCTACCCAAGGTGTGGATTTTAATTCCAGTTTGAAATTTTCATTTGACCTCTCTCTCCCTGGGAAGAAAACATCAAGAAAAACTCCAAGTTCTCGCAAGGTAATAATTGCTAATGTAATCTGAATGTGTTTTATAGACTAAGAACCCATCTGAAAATGGGAAAAAATGACTGAATTCAGATTGGGATGTGAAGGAAGTTTGTTGTTCTTTTTTTTTTTATTTTAAAAATATTTGACCTTTCTTACCCCTATAGTTTATTTGGATTTGCCCACATTTGAGTTCTATCTTGGGTTGTTTTGCCAAGTAACAGATATGGTTCTCCTGTGTGTTGTTCCCTGAATTTGCATAACTGTGTGGATGCAAAGTCTTGCAAATACGTGTCAATTATTTCCCCTGTGGGGACCATTTTCTGGTTTCTGCATGAATGAATGTTGTCAGTACTTCCAGATATTACATAGTATAATAATTTCTGGGACTTTTTGGCTGCCCAGTAGAAGCTTTGCTCTTTTGAAGCTCAGTGGCACAAAGGATTTCTTAAAAAAGCAGCGTATTTCATATTTCAGCGTATTTCATCCTTCCCCAAGATTCTGTAGCTCCACTAAGGGCTGGGTTTATCCTGTCTCTGCAGTGACCTCTCTGCAGCATCTTCAGGTCCATCCCATTTCTTTTCCAGATTGAAGTAATGCACGATTATCAGGAAAAACGGAATTCCTTGCAATCTTTTATTTCAGACAGTGATGACAACTTAGATATACTGAAAGGGTAAGCTTTCACCCTGTTTAAATCACTCTGAATGATACGCTCCTGGTCAGCCCTTTCACCATCCACGTACGTCATAGTGCTTGATGTCATCTCTTGCACTTTTGCCTGTTTTGTCACCCCTACGTTGGTTGTTAATGAGGTCACACTGTTTTTTGGGCTTGCACAAATTGCCTGTGTTTGGTTTTGGTTTTTTTTTTAATGTAGGCATAATATTTTTTTTTCTTTTTTTCTTTCTTGTAGCCATGTCATAAATGAGCTTATAGAAACTGAGAGAGTGTATGTAGAGGAACTGTTCACTGTTCTGACGGTGAGTGACTACTTCAGATTGCTCATTACTGCTCCCCGGTGACTTGTACAAAAGAGCACCTGCCACTCTGTCGAACTAAGCAGAAATGTGACAGGACAGGTTTCTACCAAACTGTCAGATCCCCCAGCTAGTCATGAATTTTCAAGTTTTCTCCCTTTCTATTTCTAAGTAGGAGGCATCTGCAGGAACAGTTGGTGTCAGGATGAACTTTTCATCCAGAATGAGGAAGAAGCCTTCTGTTTGTACACACATGCACTGGTAATTAGTTCTATCACTGCTTGTGAAAATGTACAAAGAGCTGGTGTTTTTTAACTGCTCCGTCAGTTCTTTACCTTTTGGAGATGAAAGAAGGTTGTGTTTTATGTTGGAAGGTTTCTGTCTCAATGCTTTGAGGTTTGTGGATGTATAAAGCGCATTTCTTAATTCAGAAAGCAGATTCTAATTTCTCTGCTGCTATTTTAAACACATGTATTTTGTTCCACAATGCCACTTGCTGATGAATGAAGCAAGTCACTGTTAATTACCTCATCCTGATTATGTTTCTCTGACCTGAGAACAAGCACCATATAAATCTGCTCAGCTGCAGGTAGTTACACAGAACTGCCTTGCACTGATTGGCTTTTGTTTTGTTAAACTGCACTTGATGTGATAAAGCAGTTGGCAGGCATGTGGGTTTATTGCTGTGTCCAGTCCAGATAGGGGACAGTGGACAGGGCAAGCTAAGTTGTCTGAAAATAACATTTCCATAGAAGAGTGAAGCCTCCTTGCAGTGGTTAAATAAAAATGACTAATTTTCCAGATACTTATCTTCTGCTGCATCCTTCATCAAATACAGAACGCCTGCTTAGTGGAAGGAATACTGATTTAAACCATAATTAATATAAGAGATTAATATGAAAAGCTAAAGAAGATATGCCATACATACTAAGTATGTTTTAGCAAACATTTGCTACTTGTATTAAATTGACCTCAGTTTTCTGCAGCACTTAGTGACTGGCATGAGATGCCTGAGCTGCTGCCAATAGCTTTTTTGCTGTTTTCTTTGCAGAGATGGTCCTGGGTGCTGGCTCTGCCTTCCTCCTCTTCTACATTTAGGATATTTACTACATCTGGTAGCTGGTTTTTGTGTTGGTGTAGTAATGTCATTTTCCTGCAGAGAGCTTTGCAGTGTTTGCTAATTCCACCCAGCAGTTGGCAGCAAAGGCTTCCTTCTGGGAGGCTGTGATTGCAAGAGGCAGGTGGGGCAACAGGGGACAGACTCCTGAGGCAGCAGGAATTGAGGAGAGCAAGATCCTGCTGTTCAGCATGTCTTGTGCAAGTGCAAAAAGCCCATTGATTTTGGTATTTGGTCTCAAGCCTTCTCTGCTCTGTAACAAATCACCTTGTACGCCGGATCTTGTGACAGCGTCTGTAACTGCACATTCAGTACAAACACATTTGTCACTCGTGTCCCAGGGTCGTAACAGCAGATATGTTTAACCCAGACAAGTATTCCTGTGGGATGAATTGGGCTGTAGTGAGCAGAAAGTGACTGCAGTTTGCCTTTTGTGGTCAGAACATCTCCACAGCATTCACTCACCCCAGGAAAGCTGTCCCATGCCATTCTCTGCTGGACCACAGCCCTACTTGCCTATGTACTGAAAGCTGATGCACTAAAAGACAGGGATGTAGAAATTTGAAATGAAGTAGATTATACTGGAAGTCTGCTCATATCCCTTTGTCCTCTGCCTTTGGGGAGGTGCCAAGCAAAAGCCTGAAAAACTGAGCAATTAACCCATTTTGCATCCTGCAGGGCTACAGAGCTGAGATGGACAACCCTGCCATGGTCATCCTTATGCCTCCCGTGCTGAGGAACAGGAAGGATGTCCTCTTTGGAAACATGCCTGAGATATATGACTTCCACAACAAGTATGGTGCTGGCTCTTCTCCCCCTCTTTGCCTCACTGCTTTCCTGTAATGACGAAGTACCCAAGAAGTACCTTGCTCACATTTTGTCTCTTCCCCTGTCTCTTGCAGAATATTCCTGCACAGTTTGGAAAGCTGCCTGGGAGCACCCGAGAGAGTGGGATTTTGTTTCCTAGACAGGGTCGGTGACTCATTTTCACATATAAGACAGACTTTTTAAGGCCAATATTTCTGCTGTGCTTTGCACTCTTCAACATCTCAGTTGTGTCAGTTGGATGAGGTGCTTCTGATATGTAATTCCAACAGCAAGGGAGGGAATGTGCAACTGTGTGGACAGCAGCAGATGGGGGAAAAGCAGCAGTCATGACTACTTGCTTCAAGGAGCATTCTGCTTCTCAGCAGTGGCTCTTTTACCTGAACTCTGACTTTCAGATGTTATACTTGGAAGCAGAGATAAAAGCACGTTGCAGTTCAGGTATTCCTTCTATTTAGCTGCCCAGCAGGCTTGCATGCATGTCCCTCACTTGCATTTTGGCTTTCCTTGCAGCGAGAGGATTTCCAGATGTATGAGAAATATTGTCAGAACAAGCCCCGATCAGAGTCCCTGTGGAGGCAGTGCTCTGAGAGCACCTTCTTCCAGGTGAGGTGTTGATTTCTATCAAGGCAGTGTCATCCTGGGTCGCTTATCCTAAACACCATTCTCAGCACTCCACTGTTTTTGCAGTGTATTCTGTTTGCCATTGCATGAAAGCTGCACAGAAATGGAGTTGCTTGAATACAAAGAATTTACGGCAGATCCATCCACATCATGTGTTTTTATGAAATCTCTTTTGTTATATGAACTGTAGGACGTTCTTACATGAAATCTTTGATGTCTTCAAACCATATTACTCATGCTGTTAGAATATCTACTGATTGTTAGCACATATCTTTCCTAATATGAATTCTTTGTTTCAGGAGTGCCAAAGAAAGTTAGAGCACAAACTTGGGCTGGATTCCTATTTGCTCAAACCAGTGCAGCGCCTGACAAAATACCAGTTGCTTCTGAAGGTATTTCATATGCTGCTTTTGAAAGGACATTTGGAGATAGATTCGTTTTCCATTTCATTTTTCAGTTAAAGTTTACCTCTAAATAAAGCCTTAGGTTACGTGTTGCTTAGATTGGCTCTCCAAAGTGACATTCAGCAAGGTTGACATTTTTCATACCTGAAGAAGGAGTGTGTGCTTTGAACATGTAGTTTTACTGTGGAGAAGAACTGAATCTGTAAAATGTAAGAACAATGAACCAGAGATGTCCATAAGGGTATGATGAATGAAAGTATGCTATGTTGATTCATCTCTTCTGCTTGGGTTGTTGTAGTGCCCATAATCTTTAATGCATTCATCCTTTTGTCCCCATTCTGATGCAAAAACTGCTGCCTTTCCCACTTTACAGAGAAGTGGGGTGATGGCTTCTGAAGGTTGTTGAATCTCACCTTCCAGCTTCTTGAATGGGGAATGAGTGCACATGAGACTCTAAGCAGGCAGAGGTGATATGAAATGAGAATAATTTTATATCAGTCATAGTGTTGCCAATTCTGTCTTCTGCTTATTGGCTTGAAGGATCCAGGATTTATAAAATCTTCCTTCTGTCTGCCAATCTATCTGAAGACAGTCATCTACTTCAAACTCATATGAATGCATTTGTGACGTATTAGCAGCTGATGCCAAACCTGAGTCATATTTGCCAATTCTTATCAAGCAGGAAAATGCAACACAAAGAACTCAGGTAAGAGTGATGCCACTCTGTAACCTGATGCTGTCCTCAAAGAAACCCAGAGAAAATGGACAGTGATATTCCACACCTCATACTGACTAGTTTACAATTAGTGCTTTTTCCATTGACATATGAAAGAAGAAACTCAGGGAGTGCAGCTTGCTCTCGGACGTTGGAAACTTTGGGTGAGCTGGAAAAAAGTTTGCTTTGTTCAATTGCAAGCACATGCTCTTCCATTTCTATTTTCAGGAGTTGTTAAAGTACAGCACAAGCTGTGATGGAGTTCAGGAACTTCAAGAAGCTCTGGTTGCAATGCTGGATTTGCTAAAATCAGTCAATGACTCTATGCATCAGATTTCAATAACAGGATATGACGTGAGTAGATTTCAGTAATTAGAGAACTTGTACAATGCAGGTTGATGTACTGGGAGTGGATGATGTCCCAGGATATAGGAGCTGAAAACCACATTAGAGCAATTACAAACTGAATGGCATCAGGAAGCTTATAGATGTCAGTCTTTCATTCGATATCAGGATTTTGGAAGCTATTCCCATCCAAACAATATGTGGAGCTGCATAGTTCCCACACTTGCCACCTTGTGGTTCCTGGGAGCATTTTTTCAGAATCTACCTTAGTTCTCAAATGATTCACCTTTTAACTGAGCTGGGCTATCATCGTAATATTTCTCATTCAACCTTTAATTAAATACACCCTGAAGTAGGTTTTGATCCTTGCCTGTTGAAGTGGCTGTCCTTCCTAGGGATTCAGGGAGGGCTGAGTGGATGGCTGAGCTGCTGGTCACATTCTTGGCCTACTTGAAAAATCCTTTTCTTCCCCTTCTGCACAACCTCTGTTCAGGCTCAGCTCTCATCTCACTGATGTGGGGGGAACCCTTGATATGATCTTTTCTAGGTGCTGGCAAGTTTTCTTACCCACCAGTTATTGACTTGTACTCCTTTGCATAGACTAACTGTAGGCTTGTGTCTGAGACCTCTTCTTCCCTCTTGGCACCATGCCGTCACTCCCAAAAGATCATCTGATCTTTCCAGGAAGACCTATTCTTAGAGTGACGTGCCTTGGAACAGAGCTGGCCCTATTGCCCTTCATGGTTTGCACAGTCCTCCTACATTTTAATTGATGTAATCTTTTTTATATGTATTTGTCATACTTTCACCAGGGCGACTTGAGTGAACTAGGAAAAGTATTGATGCAAGGATCTTTCAGTGTTTGGACAGGACACCGAAAAGGTCCAACAAAAATGAAGGATCTTGCCAGGTTCAAGCCAATGCAGAGGCATCTCTTCCTGTATGAGAAAGCCTTGGTCTTCTGCAAGAAGCGAGAGGATCACGGAGATGGATATGATAAAACTTCGTCTTACAGTTTTAAGCATTTTCTGAAAGTAAGGATTTTTTCTTTGGGGCCATTGCTATGGGGATTGTAAACTGTTAACTTTGTGAACCCAGAGACTATATTTTCAGTAGTGCAGTGGCTTGGTTTCTGCTATCAAGGACTATAATGCTCCAAATGGAGGTGCCATGAAAGGCTAGTGGATATAGTAACGTGTAGTGGGTTATGGGGTGGAATCTGTCAGAGAAGCAGTGCTTTGGGCAAGTCCCAGGGATGGAGATGTGCCTTCTTCCATCCTCTAGTCTACTTTTCTGGACAAGAGGTTGAAAGCATGAAATGGACATCATGAACTGCTGTCATGCCCAGCCCCTTGGAAGAATCAGGGCTCCTCATATTCCTGATCTCCAAGGAGGCACAGCCTCCTGCTGCACAGCCAGGAGGAGGGGTATTACTCCTCTTCCTCGCCTATGCTTTTCTCCTTTGCAGGCTCCAGATGCAGGTAGGAGTGTAATTATCAGGCAAGGAGAATAGCCTCTGGCTAAACAGGAGGGACATAAACAACTGTCCCAAGCCTATGAATGCCAGCTCTTGTCAATAAAAATCCCAGACTGCTTCTCTAAAAGAGACCGTCTGGCTTATTGTGTCTGATGAGCACTTCTAACATGAGCATTTTGTCTCAATATTCTGCCTCATTTTTCTTGATAAATAAAAAAACAATATAGGTATGTCACAGAATGGAAAGAAAAAACAGGCACTTGGAGGCTGAGCCTTTGAGCCCAGGTGCTGTGAGTCCCCTGATCTACATGGGGTCTGGGGAGAGAGATGACACCAGCAGTCAGAAACCTTTCCAGGATGTTACAGTAGATAAGTCTGTTCAGCTCCGATGCACATTACAAATTGTGTATTAAAAACAATCCCAGTCCATATGTTTAGCTACTTAAATGCTTTTCCCAAACAGCATAGTTTTCTTTCTGGGGAGCTTGTTTTCCCCATAGCACTTGTTTTGCCGTATGTGCTTTTGAAAGAACTGAAGAGGCAGCATGTAGAAACCTGCTCAGAGGAGAAAATCTTGTGTTCAAGAGTCCAGACAATGAGGCCAGTGTTTGCCTAGGAGGGGCTCATTTTCCAGCATTTTGGATTGCTAAGGTGAGAGAGAGGTTGTGGTTAGAGAATGCCTGGATGCTGAAGCATTAATACATCCCTGCACACATGCGTTCTCAGAGTTGCTGTCCTGAGGGCAAAACCACGTTTCCTGAGCTCAGCATTTGGTTGATTGGTGACAGTATCATGGAATTAATTCTCCTTGCAAGAATGTTTTGCAGGGATTCAGAATTAAAGAAAGCTGTTTCATGGAAGCGGTGTAACTGGATGTTTGTAGAAACAGCAAAAAGAAAACCCCAAAACTTCCCCAAACAGGCAAACTTTAAAAACAAGATAATATTAGATGTTATATAAAATAGCCAGCAATAAGTATCTCTTCAGCTGATACTCAGTAACTCAAAGCATGCAGGTTCATAACTCATTGCAGTGCAAGGTAGATTGTCTGCCTTTTGCCACAGCGGAAGGTGATGCAGATGGATGCCATCTCAAAGCATTAAGCTCAGCCACCTCCATCTGCATTGCAGCAAACTGCAGCTGAAGGGACAGTAAATCCTGCTCAGAAGGAGGAAGAAGTATTTTAAAACACTCTAACAAGAATCAGTGTGGCATAAATACATCTATTTCTGGTACCTTCCTTCATGTCTTTATAGTGGATAATCTGAAATTCCAGGTGTCTTGATGCCTGGGCCGTTCTGTAGTGGACACCAAGTGGAATTACCAATCCAGAGGGGCAGCACAGAACTGGAAATGGGAGTCTGGATGAGTGCTCACTGGGTTGCCCTTTCAACATCTCAGTGTTGCATTTGCCTGCAGTCAGAGTAGAGCCTGATCTCGCTTTCCAGGGCATTGTGGCACTATGCTGCACAAGCCCAAAGTTTTCTGAGATATAATGCCTTCATAGCAAGGCTATGCTGCAGATTTTAACCTGTGCATTTTTGAATAGGAATGGATATGTGCGAGACTATAGGTGTGCAGATGGTCTCTGGCTTCAGTCAGCTATCAATCTCAGTTCTAATCATCAGGACAGACCTCCAGACTTCAGTGAAACCTCACTGTGCACAACAATGAGAGACAAAGAGGGGCTGGGAAATGCTGCTTGCTATTCAGTGCCCTTCCTTTCTGAGTCTGGAGTTTCTTGCAAGTTCTCAAGAGCTCTGCTATTTATACCAGTGAAGAAATTAAGAAAGCTAATTAGCAGCTTGCTTCCTTTCTCCTGAGGCTCTTCCTAGTCACTGAAATGGGGTGCCAACCTTTGAGGGAATAAATAGGAACAGAGAGCTTGACCAGGTGATCCCACCTGTAACCCTTGTAGCCTTGCAGACAAAAGCTCTGACTATGCACATTAACAGAAAGGATCAGCAGTGTTTAACAGATGTTCTTTCTTGGGCTTTATTTGTATTTGTGCTGGATTTGCTTATGGCCACCCGTGTGAATAATTAATGATATGATACCATTATTATTAGATCTGTTTCAAAACATGAAAGTGGAATACTTAACTTTTTGGTCCTCTGTTAATCAGTGGTGAATCGCTAGCAAAATCTGTTTTAAACAAGAAACAAGTTTATGCAATATCAGGAACGGGACAGTAATTGCATGTTGTGCTCAGTGGATGGGTCAGAGGCCAAAAGAGAGTGAACTGAAATTCCCAAAGGAGCTAAGGGCTTGTCAGATGGGTTTGAAGTAAATAAAATATAGCACAGCACAAATTAAGTATGTAGGAAGATAATGCACCATGCATTTATAAAGCTTCTTACACCTCATCTGAGAAATGTCATGCTGGAAGAGGCATGAGATAACTTTTCAGTTTGTTCCACTGATTCTCAAGTAGAAATTCTCCTCAAGTCTATTAGTGGTTATAAGAAAGCTTTGGTAAGTAAGGCAAGCTGATGGAAATCAGGGGGGATAACTCAGATAATGACTTCCAGTTGCTGCTGAAATGAAAATTGATGAAATGTGATGAAATGTGATGAAATGACAAAGCTGTTTTCACCCAATTCAGCATGGTGCAAAATATATGGATTCATTTTAAAGGGGAAAGATTTGTAACATGCTTCATTTTTCGGTTCTTTTCTCTATGCAGATGAATGCAGTTGGAATAACTGAGAACGTGAAGGGCGATCATAGAAAATTTGAAATCTGGTATAGTGGAAGAGAAGAGGTATATGTTGTGCAGGTTTGTAGCTTCAGAGATCTGAATGTTTGTAAACAGCGGTATGGAAATGTCTCCTCTTGATCTTCTCGGGATATAAGGTTATCAGACATTCAGCTTGTATTTCTTCTTTCTCTTTGCCCATGTCTCTGTTCACAGAGCTGTCCAAGTGGCTACTCCTCAGTGTCCAGTACAGGGCTGTAAAAGTGGAGACAGAGCTGGTCCTTGGAAATAGAGCCTTTAATTCCAAATGCAGTCTCAAATAGACCAGTAGTTGAAAAAAAAAAAAATTTTTTTGTGCTTAGCAGCTTACATGAACTGAGATGGGAAGTGGGCCTCGTGCTTTAATGAACTCAAACACATGTTCTACTACAATTAGATGCTGGAATTGCCCCCAGAGTGAAGGCTTAGCTTCCGTGCTGCTATTTCCAGCAGTAGTTTGACTAGTCTATGGAATAGTAGCCTGTTTTTTTCCTGTTTATTTTCCCTTCTTTTGTAGCATTTTGAATAGAAGTTTATAAGAGTGAAATATTTGCCTAATGCTGCGTTTAGAGCACAACCTCTTGTGAAAATACTGTTTGTTGACATTTGTTTTTAATTTGCTCTCTGCTGAGCTTTTTCCTCTTTGTTATAATCCAGCAACAAACTTCAACTCAGACGTATGTAGGGTATATATATGTTTTCAGAGGATAACAACAGGACAAGGGGGAATGGCTTTAAACTGAGACAGGGGAGGTTTAGGTTGGATAGTAAGAGGAAGTTTTTCACACAGAGGGTGGTGAGGCACTGGAACAGGTTGCCCAAGGAGGCTGTGGATGCCCCATCCCTGCAGGCATTGAAGGCCAGGCTGGATGTGGCTCTGGGCAGCCTGGTCTGCTGGTTGGTGACCCTGCACACAGCAGGGGGTTGGAACTGGATGATCACTGTGGTCCTTTTCAACCCAGGCCATTCTATGATAGATTTGGCCCTTTGGGTATTTTAAAAAGAGAATTACTGCATGCTCAGATTTGCTTTTTCCTGTACTCCTTGGGTTGTAGCAATGTCTCCACCATTTCTGCTGTGTTGCCTGGATATGGTGGGATTGTTAATTTAAAAAGATGAAGAATATTTTAAATTTAACATTGGCTTTGGATGAAAGGGGATCTCAGATAATTGCAGCATTGAAATGTAAGATTCTTTTCATACAATATAATGGGTGATTCATAATTTAAAATTCAGACAATTCTCTCTTCTTTCAGGCCCAAACAGTAGATCTGAAGATGGCATGGTTAAATGAAATAAGAAAAATTTTATTCAAGCAGCAGGAGCTCATAAAAGGTACATTTGACCAATTTGTCTGTGGCATTCACTGTGCTGCAGAACCTTTCCTATTTTCACACTGCTAATCTTCAAATCCACTAACTCTCACCAGAGAATTGATTTTCAGAAGAAACCCAGTAGCACAGTTCTGGAGTGAGGTCTACATTACAGGGAAATAACATAAGTTAGAGCTGTAAAGGCCGAGTGCTCAAGTAGAAATGAATTACAGAAGTACTTTTTTTTTCTTCTGTTACCGTGGAGAGTTATTTCACATTTGTTCTCATATGCTTAATTCAATAAGATTCATAGCAGATGCCTTGTTTTAAGCATATTATAGTCCCATAGACTTCAGTGGAATGCTTGCTATTGGATTTGTGCTAACATACCATCTTAATCATAACTAAATCTGCTCTTTGTAGTAGTCCCTAGGTCCGGTTTTCTCTAAACAATAATCATTAGATTTGTTTGAAAGGCCTAGCTTTGAAAATAATGCTTCAAGTGTGACAGCTGCTAAGAAACAAGAATGTAAATCTGATGTCTGACCTCCCCACAGTGGAGAAGCAGCAGCCTAGCTCGTGCACTGACCAGCTCCACCTCTCCTCCCAGCTGAGTGATGGGTGAGTCCCTGGGGTGGCTCTGGGTGGGGGCACCAGTGAGCACTCATCTGACAGCACAACCTGAGCTGCAGTTTTCTTTTTGTGTCCACCCAGTAATCGAAACTGGGCACTGAGATCCTTCAGAAAAGCATGTTAATGAGTACCATTATTATTGCTGATCCTGCTTTGCAAATCTTCATGGAGTTGAGTTTCATTTATCACGTACAACTAATAGATATACATATTTAAATCCTTTAGAAAGCAGCAGAGAGCCTCCATAAGCTCAGAAGAGAACGACTCGGAGCGCACCAGCCCAGTGCCACTGGACAGCGTGCTCCTGTCACCCCAGAGCAAACCCCACAGAAGTATGGCATCTCCCTTCCTTTGGGGCACTGTGTGGACACAGAGTTCCCCAGCTGAGCTGCATGCTGTCTTGCAGGCTGGCCAGGAATGTCACAGTCCCTGGAGATCTGTGAGGGGCTGGAGGAGTGGTCGGGTAACCAGTACCTTTCCAACTGCTCGGACACTGAAGAGGAGGAGGGGAACCAGCTGGTTAGTACAGAAGTGAAAAAACACCAAAGCTTGAGGTTTTGATTGTGTTGCTGGAGTAGGCTTCACTGGGTGACAGGTGTAGCTCCTCCATGTCTTCATTTTTCTGCATCTCCATTTGGGGAATAAGGAGATATCAGTTGTTTCAATTCCTTGAAACAGTTTTAATTAAGGTAGCTGTTAGTGCTGTATCAGATTCCCCACGGCAGTCAGAAATAACAGCGGTGTGATACTGAATGTAGCACAAGTAGATATATTTTTTTTCTCTTTCTGCTACAGTCTCCAGGAAAATACAAAGCCCTTGCAGACTGCAAGAGGAGAGGATCAGAGGATCTGCTGGTGAAAAATGGGGATGAAATTCAGCTTTTGCATGAAGATGGTGAGGGACAGTGGTAGGTATTTTAGGATTGCTTTGCCTTATCTCTAAAAGCCTGCACAGTGGTGCTATGCTGCCTCACCTGCCTGGTGGTCCACTCCTTGCAGTTTCTGATTAGGTTTCAGTCTATTCCAGAAAGTCAGAGAATTAAATCCCTTTCCAAGTCTAGGGAAATTACTTACACACTGCTTTGGCCTTGAAACATGTGTTTGGACTTTCCTTGCCTTGGGTATGTGAGCTGTGTTACACTGACATCTCACTAGCCCCTTGGTAGTGCTCTTGCAGCTCAAATGGGTGGTTTGAGTGAGAGCTCTGTGCCCACTTTATGCTCCACCTCCACCGTTGGCTTTGTTCCTCTGGGTTTATTAATAGCAATATTGAGTGATTACAAGACATTTTCTTCCCACAAATGGCTGTAATGAACCAGTGTTAACTGGTTAATAGCTGCAAACCATCTTTCAGTTGTATTTATAGCTGTGGCTTGTGGGGATAGCAATTCACAGCTGGTTCTCTCCTTGTAACTGGGAGCATTGCCTAGGAAATTGCTATACCCTATGTTCTGCCTGTTGAACCATTGGTCTCATTGTCTCAGAGGGCAGCATGCCCTCTTCTGATTTTTGCAGCGTTTTGGCCAAGTTTCCTGCCTGATTTCTGACTAGCTGTCTTCAGCCAGTCTCTCCTTAGTATAAACACACAGGCACAGCTGCCCTATGGGGGATTCATGGCCAGCATCTACAACCCTTACGCTTCATGGGAAATTCAGTTTGCTGTTAGCAAAAAGAAGATAGAAAGTATCTCAATCGTGTTGCATGCTCACCACCTTTCACAGCAGTTTTAGCCAGTGTCAGGTAGACAGTTCTCAGACCAAATGTATTTGTTAGCTCAGATCTCAGTACATGAGCAGGAAAGTAGTTGTCCTGGGCTTCATTGGTAGTCAGTGGAGAGAAACAGGCACTTCTGGAGAATGATGCAGACCCCAGGCAGGGTTACTCGTGCTCTGGAGAGCCTTGTTCCTCTGCATTAGCTACAGAGGGACCCAAGGCAAAGTTCCTGATGAAGGTTTTTTAATTAGTTGCCTAAATTTAGTTGGGTGGAATTCTTAAATGCATGCACAGCTCCTTTTAAAATGCTCCCCCGATTTGAACAGGCTGTTGGTTGCACTGACTGTCTTGTAAAATGTGCCCACTGCCAATACAAAAGTGCTTGTGGGGTGATTTGTTTCTTTTACTAATACTATTGTTGTTCAAAGGTTGGTGAAAAACCTAAACAGAAGAAAAGAAGGCTGGATCCCTGTCCACAGTCTGCAGATAGTAGTCGGTGATTGTAGATTTCGGAATGCCAAAGTTGCAGGTATCATATAATACACATAACAGAAATATCTCAAAACTCAATTCAGGTCTTTTAAGCCATTTGTACTACACCTGATACACTAAATTTGGCTGCATTTGCCTCTGCAGTAAAAAAAAAAAAAAGAAAAAAAAAAGGAGAGAAAGCAACTACTCCAAAAAGCCTGCAGAAGTAGTAAATTAAGCTACTGCTTTTTTGTGGATTTTTTTTTTCTTAGCACCTTAAGACACTTCTCTGACTTTAGGCACTAGTAAGTTAAAAGAAACGAAAAAAAAACCAACACTTAAACACATAGGTTTCATTGCGAGAGCACTGGGTAGAAGATCTAGGAGAAGAGAAATGGAGTCTGATCAGGGATTCCCGTGACTGTTTTTGCCTTCTTGCTGCTGTAGCTCAGACCCCATGTGAATAGGATGCACCTAGGCAAAACCTCCTCATGCTGCACAAGATGCTGTGGCCTGATCCAAAGCACGTGGAAGGAAGGCTTCAGTTCTGCGCTTGGTCAGGCCTTACTCTTTCACTCACTGCTGGTTGCTGCTTGTTAATCCTTCATTAAAATGGTTTATAAACAAATTACCAGGTTTTAGTGAAAGGCTTTTAGTTTTAAAAATCATGTTTCTCATTTTCTAGCTGTAAATGTACATAGGTTAAGAAGATTAGCAGATGACACAAGAAGATGCCTTAAGAGCAGCCCATTACCCTCACCATGTATTTGCTATCACCACTCCATGGTTTTTCATTACCATGCTAGAAATGGGGGGCTGGGATTGTGACTGGAACAGCTCAGAACACACAGAAAAAAAATAATTCACAAAGGTCTTGTCCATAAAAAAGGAAGTTTAGTTATCTCTGGGTCCTGGACCAGAGTCTGTGTGGAGGTTCTTCCAGCCCTGAAAGCACCCTGAAAATAGGATACTGGTTAACTTTGAATGCTGGCTTGCTTTGTCACTGGTCATAACCCCCAAACCCTAGAGACTTGCAGCTCTATGCTGGTTTACAGTCACTGAGTACAAAGTAAGAAGAATTTCACAGGACAGAACCATAGAAAGCTGCTGCTGTATATCTTGCACTGCTACTCAGATGTTTGTAGCGGTGTCACCAGAGTCTGGCAGCAGTGCTGAGGCTCAGTTTTCCCTGTTAAGATTGACTTTGCTCATTCTCTCTGTTGCTGATTGTGTATGCAGTCTGTAGGCATGGTTCTAATTTTACATGCACTTCAGGCAACGCTGTAGGATGGTGTAGGATGTTTTCTCTCCATTTCCTGGAGTTATTCAAAGAGCTTTTCAGTGGCATGTCCTTACAGCCATCGTGCACTCTAAAAACTGATTTTCAGACCACACCTTTGTATTTAACAAAGCTGTTCCTTCTGTGGATAGGTCATTTTATGCTGTGGGTGATTTTACAGCTATTAATTGCTCTGGGATGTGGCCTGGTTTGGGGTCTATTTTCTGCTTCTTCAGAAGATGGAGCTCTTGCTCCAGCTCTGCAAGAAGTCCTTCCAGCCAGCCTCTCTTGGAGGAAGGACAGGCTGGTCCTGATACAGCAAAGACACAGTTTAGCAGCTGAGGAGTGACGTTGGGTACAGGAGGGCACACCGTAACCCACAGATATTCTCAGCTGCCTGTGGGGTTCTCAGGAGCTGAAAGCATGCAGAGCTGGTTCCTGTGTTAGTGCCTGGCTCCTGGTCCCCACAGTCATTAACAACTTAAAGTTACAGAAAGCTTTTCTGCTCATTTGAAGTTATCAGATAGGAATATGGTAGATGTCCCACTACCCTGCCGTTGCCAGCTTTGCAAATATGCTGTCCTGCACCAGGCCTGCCAAGGGTGAACCTCTGTGCAAAGCAGAATTTGGAACAGCCAAATGAATCCTGAAAATACAGGTGCTTTTTTCCTTTACTTCTTCATGGTTGTGCAGTTAATTTGCCTTATGGATGAGTGGTTACTATTGGCAATGCCATGTAACAGCTGATAAAGAGAGTACTTTGGTCTAAATCTCTATTGCAGAGGTGGGAGGGAAAGCCTTATTAAACTTAGTGTAAATCTTGGCCTGGATTTAAGCCAGGAGGCTTTTGGGAAGGAAGATAACTGGCTTGGAGTTCATTTTGAATAACAATTTTTCCCCTGTTGTGCCCCTAGCAATAACTTCTGAAATTAGCCATTGCTTCTTTCTTCTGAATAGATTTGTTTCCTGTGTAAATCTGTGGTGTTTCTCTTATGTGTGAGCCACAGCAGTAGTTTTCTATCGCAGATGTTAATGCAGAGATCTCAAAATGGAAAAAACTTGGTGAGAACTCTGCTCAGAGAAAGCACTGCTCGGGAAATAGTGGTTGCATGTTGCTCATTTCAGATGCCTTGCTAAAAGCATAAAACAATTTCTGTACGTATTAAGAAGGAGCAGTCCCTGCATAAGATGCACATCCCTTGGAATGTCAGGATTGTGGGTTAGAATCCAAACTCTTCTTCCACAATTGGCCAGGAAGCGAAATAGCTCTGCAGGTCCCCGGGTTGCTTATACTCTACAGGCCACCTACTCCTGTGATACAGAGAACTGACAGCGCCTGTGTCACTGAAGGGAAAACCATGTTACCTCCAGCTGTGCTGCAGCACCCAGCTCAGCAAACTGAGAGCTTGGACAGCAGAGGTGAGGTCCTTGCTGAAACCCAGTGCAGATGTGTGACGTGCTTCATCTCAGTGACATGGAAACAGTGCAGGAGCACGACAGCTCCCCTCTTGTGGAGGCTGAGCTCTTGTTCTGCTCTTCTTTTCTCTCAGCAGTGGTAAACAAATGCAAGCAAAAGGAAACATTTTGTTCACTCTAGAATTTTCACGTCAGAGCAAAATGAGGCCAATGCATTTCCAGCCTTTTTCATCTGACCTTTAAAATCTGGGCGGAGAGATGGTTTCTGATTTCATCTGACTGCATGAAGGTTGTGTGAGGCTGATTTCTTTTAGTGAGAGTATGAAATAGAGCAGAATTGAGCCCAAACCTGAGGAGCACACAGAGCAGCCGTTGGAAGATGCTCCATTCCAGGGCAGGTGCTGGCACCCACTTGTTTCAGGGAGGATGCAGGCAGCCACGATGCTCTCACTTTGCAGTGTGATGTAGGTCTGACCAGGTTCCTGCTCCCGTGCTGTATGTCAGACATCATCTAGTTGTGTTCAACATCCCGCTTGGCAAATTCTCTTCCAAGCCTTAAGGGGATCCCTGTGTGTGTTTATGTACGTGTGAGTGCGTGTGTGCTCTTCGTGCTAAGCTGCCCCTCACTTGGAGTGCCCAGAGGACAAAGCTCGTGCACCCTCTGCTCTGACCAGCCAGGGCAGCTGCCTCTTGGCTGAGTTTGAGGCAGCTCTTTATGTAGCACCTTGGGCCACGCAGTTCTAATTTGCCTGATGAGAGTGCGTGGCTGAATGCTTGAGCTCTTGCAAGCTAGTGTAAGCATGTTAGCTGAAATGTGCAAGTTTTGTGTAAGTTCTGTTTAAAATGCCACTTGTCATTTTGCAGATGTAGCACAGCTGTTTGCACTGTTACTTATGCACTTTAATGATTGCAGCCACAGGCTTTATGTGAGCAGAATTATTATGCAGGGTCCGTTAAAGATAACGTTGATTTTTGCCTTTGAAATATAAAACAGGGTCTACATTTACAACCAGTGATGCCAGCCAGCCTCATAGAACAGCAATTTTGTGCCCATAGAAAGCCATTTTGCAATGACAAAATAAGGATTGTAGAGACGATAACCGCTGGCCATGCTGTGATAATCAAGTGATAGATTACAGAAACGAGTCAAACCCTGTGGTCCTGCCTTAGACAAGGCTCTCACTGCAGCTAATGGGAGTTCAGCTTTCAGGGAGAACCACGGGAGTGTGCTGTTTTTTTCTTTTATGTTATACAAATGTTACATGTTTACAGGGAACAATGTGTTTCGTGGAATAAGATGCTTTAACATTAACATCATTCTTCATTACTTTATAGATGCTGCCCTGTGTAACACGCGAAAGTTTAGTTCCCCTTGAGTTAAGGGTGAACTAGTAGCATCCTGGTTTTGATGCTCTTGGAAGCTTTCAACTACGTGTTACAGAGACATAGCACAATAGTTGGAGTTTTCGTGTACTATTCATCACATTCACAGAGCTCCACAGCTTCATCTGCACTGAACGGGACTGGTGTCCTAAGCAGCTTCTCATAGTCATAAAGGAAGCCATTCTCTGCTCTTTTTTTTCCCCCACTATGGAAAGTACAGTGTTTCATTATTTTTACCTGCTGTTTTCCATGACATCCATCACGTTTCATCAGAGAAGTACACCTTGTATAGATGCTTGAAATTTCCTCTGCAGGTTGAAGGCTTTATCTACTTATTAGCTGACAACTGTTGAAGCTGATTGCAAATCAAAGAGTTGAGTTTTGGTAAACCAAAAACAAACAAAAACCAACAACAAAGAAGCTGTATATTCCGCTTAATTGATTTTATGGATGGATTTTTCTTAAAAATCTACTTCAGCTATGTGAATGTAATGTTCTGTAAGAGCATCATCTGGCTGACTCACGTGGAAGATGCAATAATGCTAAAGATCCTTTTTTTGCACTTAGGGTCTGAATCCAGCCCATTGCAGTCAGTCCCATTGATTTCAGTGAGGTTTGGATCAGGTCGAACTGACAACTCAGGGTTGTCGCCAATCACTTTAGGGTCCCACAGTGTCCCAAGGCTGAAACCTGTATCTAGCAAGTGTTGAAGTTTACATTAAATGTATGTACTTTTGGAACACGTGCCATAAATCAAAGTTAAATGTCCGTGTTTGCACTAAGGATGTTCATGTGACAAGACTGTACTTTTCAGCATCTTTAACGATAACGCAGCAGTTGAATTTTCAAGGAAGAAAAGGAATATTGAAATCTCAGTTTAATTTTGTGTTTCTTTGTCTAGTTTTGCTTTTGTAGAACATAGGTATAGGCGGTTTGACTTTTAAGCAGATTTATGCAGAGAGCATCTGACTGTTGAGAACAGGGTTGATAGTATGCATGCCTTACAGGATGTGCTCTGTCCCGTTGACACAAAATATTTTATACCACGGACTGAAGGGGGGACCTTTGTGTTCTGACTTTGATTTGTGAGCCATCAATTCTTAGATACAGTATCAAACTGTTGAGTTCAAACACACTGAGTGTTTTCGGTGACCACTTTTGTATGGAGGAATGGTTGAACTGCTCCTTGGCTGTGGCTGCCCAGGGATTCCCCTGGGTTGGGTGGCCAGCGCTGGGGGCAGCCCCATACATCCCCAAAGCAGGACCACTGAGTCTGTGCTGAGCAACACTGCGAGACTTGGAAAGGTCCCAGCGTTCCTCAGCCATTGGGAATCAAACCAGGGAGGTTTTAAGTCACTGATTATGATGATTATTTCTGTCTGTTTTAAAGCTGGTCACAGTGCGCTCGCTAGGTGGAAAAGTAGGATTCTCTGAGGTTAGTATGGGGGTAATTTATAGTGGTAACAATTCTTGTGGTACCAGTACACATTTTGAGGTACAGCTGTAAATATTTGTCTCAAACATAGCACACATTGCATACGAATGGTTTTAATCTTTTTTCTGTCTTCCATAGTTTTAAATTTAAGCTTTTATTAATTTATGAGACTGACTAGCTCTGCAACTCTGAATGTACAGTCTGAGATTTTTAACATTTGAAACTTTGCACATGACATGGTCTGTTTCCTTTAAGTATGCTGTTGAACTAGGCTCTTCATGTACATGTTATTATAAATTACAGTAGAGAGTTTTCTCTGACTGCAAGTTTAAATGAACTATATTGTATATGTACCTGTAAAAAAAAAAATAATGTGTTAAATCTATATTTAAAGATTAAAAAGTTGTTAAATAAATTCTTATGAGAATATGCAATTCTGTCCTAAGACACCTCTGCTATGGTTCTGAAAAAATGCTGAGCGTTGGCTCTATTTCATTTCTTTGGAACAAATATAGCATTCACACATGCGTTTTGATTTTAAGACGAGCAGTGACAGTGGCTCCCATCAGCTTCTGGATGGATGTGGTGGCAGTGAAATGGGTGAGGCACCTCAGTGCTCATCCTGAAGTCTGAAATAGCAGCTGCCCCCCAGCACCACTTGCTTTGCATCCCAACGGGGCCATGCAGGCTGTGCCAGGACCACGTCCTCCATGCAGTGCTGTGAGGAATGGGGATTGTGGTGGGCAGCCCTGGGTGTGTGGGGTTTGGAGACGTACCCAACGCTGGAGCAGGCAGGAATGCAGTCACAGGTAATTAGAAAGGCTTTTTATTTCCGCATTGCCACGTTTACACTGGGTTCTCTTCCAAGAGCAGAAATTAGTTCATATTGAAACAATTATCAAAACACAACGATTTCTGAGACGGTTCCTGCGGCCTCCCCCTCCCCAGTCCCTCCAGCAGCACATCGGCACACTTAGGTGAGCCTCGTGGTTTCCCTGATCCACTTCACGTACTTGGCGACCTTGGTGTAGATGCCGTACTTGCCCGGCTTGGCGCATTCCTCACCCCAGCTGGTGACCCCTGTCAGAAACCAGGTCTCTCCGATGCTGTTGGTGTATGGCCCCCCACTGTCCCCCCCACACGTGTCCTTGCCCCCGGCCGTGTAGCCGGCACAGAACATGCTCTGCAGGATGGTGGTGGAGGTGCTCTTCAGGCAGGTCACCCGGTCCACGAAGGGCACCGTGAGCACCTGCAGGATGACGGCGGAGCGGCCGCGGTACAGCATGCTGCCCCAGCCGCTCACGGTGCCCGGCCCGTTGCTCAGCAGGTTGTTGGTGAAGTCCCGGCTGCCGATGCAGATGGGGGTGACGTAGCTGTTGAAGGTGAGCGGCTGGTCCAGCTCCAGGAGAGCGATGTCGTTGTGGTGCTTGTTCCTGGTGCGGTTGTAGGTGGGGTAAGGAAGGATTTTAACCACTTGCCGCCACTGCTCTGTGTGATCGTCCTCCTTCGTGTTGTATTCACCTGTGGAGGTAAATGCGTGGGTTTGGTGACAGCTGTGTCCTCCTGGTGCCATCTCAGTGCTCCCACAGCCCAGCCCCTGCACCAGGCCCATAGCAGCCCAGTGGGTGCGCATCCCCGTCACACGTGGCAGCCATCACCACAGCGCCTCAGAAACACAGACCGAGTGATGGCGGCCCAGAGGGTTTTGCCAAAGCGTGTGGCAACGTGTTGTCTGAACTGAGCGCCCTCACAACAGTGCTGCCCTAACACCAAAGGGAAAGGCCTCTAGAATGACAAATCTCTCTGTTAAAAACCACTGCTCGTTAGCCACCTGCCCCTCTGCAGACCCACAGCTGGTGGGGCTGTAGGAGTAGCACTGCCCCATGGGTCCCTGTGCCCAGTTGCAGGGTGCAGCTGCTTCTGAGTGCCCCCACCCTGTGTGACGACGGGTGGAGGGAGAGCAATGCTGTGGGACTTGGCTGGGGTGTTTGGTGCTGAGCTGAGCCCCTGCCTCACCCACGGCCTGACGATGCTAAGAGCAGGATGGCTTTTCTCAGCCCTGGAGGCACAGAGCGTGTTTAACCCATGCTGCAGCATTTCCCCGTGCTCTGCTGTGATCTCCACAACATCCGATCTCCTCTAAGCAGCATCTGCAGCAGCCCCGGTTGTGCCCTGTGCCTGTGTGTGCCTGTGTGTGCCTGCAAGGAGCGACAGGACCCAGTCAAGAGGTGAGGCGGTGCTCCAGGCTGTGCTGTGCTCTGCCTGGCCGAGGTGGGGCTGGTGGCTGTGCTGCTGCTCTGATTGCTATGGGTTTATTTTTTTTGCTGCAGTAGCAGGGTGAGTGTCAGCTTTTTTGCAGGCTGCGTTTCCACAGTGTAAAAGCAAGAAGTGGGGGAGACTTTGAGAGGGTTTTACTTGTGTGACAGCTGCTTGCTATTACTGGGGACCCATAAATATGCTTCGGTGATGAAGGCAGGGAGGCAAAGAATTAGGGCTGGGAGTGCTTCTTCCACCCCTGCTATCACTCTCTGGGCCTCCCAGTATGCTATAAACAAAGCTGAACATTTAGCATGAATGGAGGTGAAGGATTCATGTGTTACCCATGCACTATGCATGCTGTGAGAACAAATTCAGCAGTTCCCGAAGCCCTGCAAAACCATGGTTTGCTCACTTGATTTGTTACCTGCCCCAAATCCTGCCCTGCAAAGAGAGCAATGCTGCAGGGCGGTGTGCAGGCAGTGCACGGGGAGCTGGCAGACAGCAGAGCTGAGCTGGGAAGGGGAGGGAGCTGGCGTGCAGATACAGTGAACATGAAACATCTGTCTGGGGGAAACGTGCTTTTCTGGGGGAAAGCACTGCATTGAGAATTGTGTACTTTCTTGTGTTTGTGGGTGCAGTGCTGAGTTTTGTGCCTGAAGGCAGGTAGGGAAATAGAAAGCTGTGTGCAAGCTGCAAGCCTCCTGTTGCCTGCACAGGGCAGGGCTTTGGTCCCACAGCACGAGCACCACGGCACAGCTCACAGCCAGGGCTCAGCTGTGCTGCTGCAGAAGGTGAAGATGCAGATGGAGTCCTCTTGATAAGCCAGTTTCTGTAGATATGAGTTCAGTGTTTCAAGGCTCAGGTAGAATCTCATTTTTGTCAGTAATACAAGAAAGTGAGATTCTTTCCTGCCTCCTCTGAACATTGCCTGTAGCTGTTACCAGCTCCATCAGCTTGCTTCCTCCACTGGGTAATCATACTGGAGGGAAACAAGTAATTTGGGGATGATGACTCTGCCATAGCTGTAAAACATGGCACTGCACTGCTTGCCAAAGCCCTGTGCTGAGTGATCAGCAGGCAGTGTGGAACAGCTGGGTATCGGGAGTGGGGGGGAAACACCATTTGTCAAGGAGAGATAAATGAGTTTTGTGAAGCTGCAGCACCCCATGCCTTGCAGCCGGGTCCTGCTGCCTCTCTGAGCTCCAGCAGAGCCTGCTGGAGGGGCGTTGCTGCCTTTGGGACGATCCCCTGCAGTTGGGCTGAGCCGCTGGAGTCACTGAGCAGCGGTGCCACCCACAGTGCTCACCTGCCACAGCCCTGACATCGTCCCCTGGCTTCAGGCAGTGAGCTGCCGTCACCACCCATTTCTCATTGATAATGGATCCTCCGCAGAAGCCCAAACCGCTGCTGTCCACCAGGTGAACCTGCGGGAGCAAAAGGAAACAGCAGCTGTGGGGTTTGTGCCAAGAGGGAGGTGCAGGGCGTGGGTTTGGCTGTAGGATGGGTTGTGTTAGATTGCACAGAGCCAGTGCCGCCCCAGCCGTGCCAGGAGCTGCTCCCTGCGTGTCCCCGTGTCCCCATCCCTCTTTGTCCAGCGCTGTTCACACACTGCTGGTGCCATGCTGCACTTGCCCCTAGATGACCCCTGCTCCAGGCTGGGGGTCAGACATGCCCCCAGCATAGGGTTCGATTCTTGGATAGTCCTGCGTAGAGCCAGCAGTTGGAGCCAATCACTCTTACGGTCCCTTCTAACGCAGGGTATTCTATGATAAACTCCACTTTAACGCATTTTCCCAAATGCACTTCCATACGCACCTCGTAAGAGTGCTTTCCAATGACCAGAGAAACAGGAGGTAAGATGCTAAGTCCCTGTACCGTATGAGCATCCGGTGCCCTCCCACTCACAGGACCCGAGCCAGGACATCCCTTACGCTAAAACTTCTAATTAAATCCATCAGCCGACTCGTCGAGCTGTATTGAAAAGATGGATTTCCTTTCTGTTTCACCCATTTTGTCCTTCCCACGCGGCACGGCATCCTGCCAGGCTTCCTCCTGCCCTCCCTGCAGCCGCTGGAATCGTTCCCCCCCCTCGGCTGTTCCCAGCCGCCAACCACGGGATGGCAGCACCGCTCGCT
Organism: Perdix hodgsoniae; assembly: GCA_035772895.1. Lineage (NCBI taxonomy): Eukaryota > Metazoa > Chordata > Aves > Galliformes > Phasianidae > Perdix > Perdix hodgsoniae. Next base: position 4,704,822 of record JAPSGF010000012.1, on the reverse strand, counting down.
GCTCGCAGCCTGGCCGGCTGACCGATGCTGGCTTTCCAGGGCTCCTTTCAAAGCCCTGCAGCCATCCCGGGCCCTGGGGAGCGCACAGCATCCCTCCTGCGTGCTGCCTGACCTCTGCGGGATGGGCACCCTCACCTGCCGGGTGACCAAAGGGAGAGCAAAATAATTTGAGAGGGTTGTGACTGGTGAGGTGGAGGTCCTCGTGAGCGCAGCTGGCCTCAGTGGGCTCATAGTAAGTGAATATGCTTTTGTTGTGGGTGCTGATTTCTTAGGTTTAGATTTTTGGTACTCTGCCTGGCTGACCTGCATGAATGAGCCCTATGGATCGTTACCACAGTCAGCCTGTGCAGGGCTTGCAAGAGAACAGAATCAGAATATTACTTTGAAAAGAGATTTCCCATCCATTCAGAAAGGCTTCATCAAAAAATGGAGCTGTGTAGCCCTTTGCCAAGCATGCTGAAGCCTCTCTGACTTTTAGTTGTTTGCCAGGATAGACTCCCAGTCAGAAATTTTGCTGCTGTGGCATAAATCCATCTGCAGAGAGAAGCTGCATTCCTATGAGATGGGAGATCTCGTACTAAAGCAGCCTCGGAGGCAGGTTTCAGTGTGATGGAAGGTGAGCACGGATGCAGAGGGAGCTAATGGCAATGACTGATGGGGGCACATGGGAGCAGCCCATACCTGCCATGGCAGCTGACCCTTCACGCTGTCGTATCCCCCGACCACACGGGTGTCATTCTTAGTTATCGGCACGATCCTGGCAGGGGCGGTGGTGGTGGTGCTGGTGGGAAGGGGGGGAGGCAGCTCTGTGATGTCGAGGACTTCGTCGTGAGCGTCGTCCTCATCGTGGGCCGTGATGTTCCAGCGCTCAATGGTGTTTTCGGTGCGGGTGACTTTTCCCCTCATCTCCGGAGCTGTGATCCTCCCGCAGGGATATGGCACTGGAGGAGAAGTGGATGAGGTTATGACCGGCAGTGCGATGACTCGGAGTGTCATAGCAAGGGAAGGAGCAGGTGAGGAGATACGTGTAAATGAAATGATCGGAGCCCAAAGCATCCACACAGACAATTTGCAAGAGCAACAAAAGCAGAATGGGTTTTAGGTGTGAATTGTGAGCTACTTTTATAAAGAAGGAAGCTTGCAAGACAGAGGGCACGCTGGGCAGGGCGGCACAGCTGTGCCTTTATTTAGCAGGGCACAGGGGTGCGTGCCTGGGAGCTGTGTGCTGGGCAGCCCGGCTGTTGGCTGACATTTCCGCAGCTAGTTGCTCCAGAACAATGAATGTCCAGCTGGGAGAGGGCAGGAAATAATATCTGCCAGTTGTACAGATAATCCTGCTTGGCACCAAGGTGAGGAAAACATTAATAAACTCATGCTTGAGTTTAGATTTCCCTGTTAATGAAGACCTCATCTGTGGGCTCATTTCAGCTGAGCTCTTCCCGTTTCTCTCCTACGCAGTGTGTGCCGAATTCCTGCTGATAGTGGCAGTCAAAATAGTAAATAGCATCAGGCATTGTCTTTGATCGGAAAAGCTTTTGACAGCACTGTGCAAACAAACATTGGTGTAAAATTGGATGTGAGCATGGCCTACAGAGATTTCACATTTGCTTAAAAAGTCCACGTTAGGAGTGGGGCTCCAATAAGTGCTCAGTGAGGGAAAGCGCTATCAGGAGGTTGGGCTTCAGAACCAAGAAATGTTAAGCTTTTGCAGGAAGAGTGATCACCCAATCTGAAGGATGGTCTTATTGCTAGCAGTGGAACTTTCTGGTCCAAAGAACGTTTCTCCGTTAGCAGAAAGCATAGAAAGTATCTCAGGCTGAGAGTCTGACTGCTGAAAGCCAGCCCTTCAGGAGTTCAACCCATTCCTGTGCAGGCTTCTGCCTGCCAGCCAGGTCACATATCAGCCACAATCATATGTTGGAAATATGACGGTACCAAATGTTACATTGAGCTTAATTGACAACATTTTTTTTCTAGTCGGTCTCCTCTTTCCTCTGCTGAGTGTGCTTGGCTCAATGAACTTGCTGTGTTGGGTTGGGATTGAACAAGCTGGTGTAGTTCGAGCTGTTCTAACAGCCTGGGAGTGGGGAAAACTCAGGGAATGTGATTTACAGGATGAAAGATATTCTGTTGTCTTATAATAACCCAGGGCAATAACATACCATCCTGGGTGGAAGATCAGTAATGAAGTAGTAGCTATTGGAAGAAATGGCTCAGCTAGATCAGGCTGAATGGTCACTTGTGCATAGCCAAGCATAATAGTTATGTCTCCAGAAAATTACTGATCCATATCTGGAAATATGAGATGTGCCTTTGTGAGCAGCCCTCTGAAACGGGCATTTGCCTTCTGTGTGAAGTTCCGGACACCTGAACTCCTCTCCATGCACCTAGGCTAAATAAAGCATGCTTGGACAGTGTCTTTCAAGTGCAGCCTCACATCTGCCACTGGGAAAGTGCAGCGTCAGGCTCTTCACATCTGCTAAGCAAGAGCACAAGGTTGGCTTCCAACAGAGCACCTAAATTCTCTGAGATTCTTAAACCCAGGAGAAGACCTTGGAAACTTTAACCCAACTCTCTTAGAATGCATTAACATTTAACCTGCAGGTTTACAGGACTTTCCATCTTCATGAAGCTTGTAGCCACTGGCGCAGGAGCACACAGCCTTCTGTGGTGAGTCATGCCTGCAGAAGTGCTCACAGCCCCCATTTTTTGTAGCACAAGTAGAGTCTGAAAGAAATCAAAATGAGATGCTTAAAGCTCTTTGACCTCTCCTCCCCTGGGGGAGCTGTAGGGACCTGGGCCTTTGGGCTCAGCCTGTGGCTGCCTACAGCTGTCCCAGACTGTGCTTGGTGTCCTCTTGCAAATCCCCACCCTATTCATGGGGAGGGAGTGCTGAGCACTTCTTTGGGACAGCAGGGTAAGGAAATGGCCATGAGGTCCTACAAGAAGTGCTGCTGAGCCCCAGCAATCCCCGTATACCAATCCCAGTGCAATCAGAGCCACTCAGCCCTGTGGAGCCATCCGAAATTTGGCAGCCCCAAAGGACTGCTGCAAATATTTGGTTAAGAGCCACGTGATTTCCCCACTATTGTGCTCCCCTCCAACCCCTGTGCTTACGGAAATCCAGCCGTGGAGCAGGTGCCAGCAGAGAGCACCCTGTGCCCTGTAGGTACCTCAGGAAAGCTTTGTCTTAGGATTACTGCTGGGCTCTGAATTTGAAACTACATGCAAACCACACGCTTCTTCCTGACACACCAGTAGATCGGTGCAGCCTGGGGTGGAGGACCCATTTCAGTCAGACTGCTTTCAGCATCTGTAGGGCAGCCATGGCTCAGTGAGCATCCCAGTGCACAGCAGGCGCCTCTTCCCCCCCCCCCCCCCTCATTGCCATGGGACCACCATCCCCCAGAGGTGGAAATCCACCCATCTGCAGGCACCCTTTTAATTCTCAGTGAGTTTTCAGATCTCTTCACAGCAGATTAACTCCACTCCTACCTCCTCAAGGACACCTCCCTTCCTGTAGTCATTTTAATGCCATCATTTACTATTTTTACAGAGATCCTTTTCACGCCTCACTTCGGGCGCTATTTTTGTTTCTGTCTCGCTTCCATGAGAAATCTGCAGTGAGACTATTTAAATTTGATGCAGCTTTGAAATGCTCTTTTTAACGTACGCTCCTCTCTTGCCAGAGCAGAAGCACAACTAGAAAGAGAATCTTTTATTAGTGCAGTGAGTCTAGCACATTATGCGAGTTGCACAGCCTCTGATTATATTATAAATATAAGTGCTGAATATCCCTCTTGCTTAAATTATCAGCTGTTTGGTTTTCATAGACTCCTCGAGCCATCAGGAAAATATTTGCCTTTTGTTTGCCTTTAGAATCAAGGTTGCCTTGGTAATTAGGATTACTGTGTTAGCAGGGGGCCATGGCCAGGAGGTTGCCATGGTCCTACCACACTCAGCATCTAATGTGAGGATGGAAAGGAATGAGAGCACATGGGGTGAGTGAGCCCCATGTAAGAGCATCTTGGTGCTCTGAGGGGGATGGCAGAGGAGGGAGACATCTGCTCCTAAACCCTAAAGCACAACCCCTCACGGTCCTGCTGCCTGCAGGCTAAATGAGCACATTCATGCAATGTCTTACAGCAAGGTGCAGTGTGTCTGAAACAGCCCTCGATTAGGATGAAAATCGTTATGCCCGCTTTGATCAGATGGGATTTCAAAGAAGGCAGAACAACCACAAGACATGCCCCTTGTACATACCTATCTCGCAGTTTCTGCCTCCGTACCCAGGTGGGCACATGCACTCATAGGAGCTCACTCCATCCTTGCACATGGCTCCATTTTTGCATGGATTGGAGTTACACTGATCTCCATCTTTGAGAGAAGACAGGAGAATTAACAAACATGAGCGTCCACCACATCTGGTAGTGGCCAAGTGCAAGCCTGCTGTTGAAGACATGCAGGAGGCTGCACACCTTCCATCTTTGTGATGGAAAACAAGCTAAACTGTGGCACACAATTGTGCAACAACCAATGGCAGCACTGGAGAAACAGCAGCAGTGCTTAATCCAAAGGCCCAGTTATAAACATTGTCTCCTGTTGAGTTAGTTTTGCTTATTTCATCTCACTAATATGATGTCTCAGCAGGATCTCACGTCTTGGTTTGGTTGCACAGCTCAAGTTCGAAGACTTGTCTCATTGGTTGGGTTTTACTCATCTGAATTTGTTTGAACACTGCTGTCCCTCTCTGTGTGTTGGGTCTGGAGACCTCTTTGAATACTAGGGCTGTGTGCCTACATCATTTGTTTCTTTCTGAATATTTCACTACTATTAGCAGGTCTCGATTTTTCTTAATGTGCCAAGGCTTTTATTCACCCAGTTGCCTGCATTTGAGAAACCAAGGAGTACAAATGCCTGATATTGCAAAGTTGTTGGTCTGGAGTAAAGACTAATAAAGCAACATTAAATCACAGGAAGGGGCGCTTTGAAATGGCAATGCAATGGCAACAAGGAACGGGCACATCCTACCAGTACGCCTGGCCATTAAGAGTGCCTGGAGGAAGGTGTTGGATGCAAAAGGCAGCCTTCAAACAAAGACAGAATGGGATTGTCTTGCTTAAGGCTTGATGTTGGGGTTGGCACAGATGGTTTGGATTGGATGGTAATTGCTGCTGCTGCCTGGGGAGGGCAAGTGGGGTTGGGTAACTCAGGTGTGAGGAGTGAGATCCTGTAAACTGAGCAGTAGGGCAGGTCTCTGGATGGCAGTGAATAGATAGTGTTCATTATTTCTGGGGGGCTAATTGGTTCCAGTGACGGGGAAATAAAGGCAGGGTTGAATTTCATCAGTTGTTTTTTGTAGTGGAAATGCTAAGTTACGGCCTGAACCAGTGATTGAGCACCTGGTGGGAAGGCAGAGCCAGCCCAGGAGCTCAGGTGTATGCAGTGCACCTGAGTGACTGGAAGGGATGGAGCCAGGATCCACCCCTTCCCAAACCTCATCTAAGGGTTGGCAGTGGAGGTGAGGGAATCTAGTTGGAGATCCCTGCGTACCTGAAGCCTTCTGAAGGTAAGCAGCTTCTTTCCTTTATTTCTGTGCCCATGGCTGTTGCGTTTGAGCAAATCCTCACTTGCTGCAGCGCTTTCCATTGTGCTGCAGTTTTTCAGAGGGCAGTCCTGCAATGCAGGTCTGCATAACTTCCAAATAATCTGAATTATTTAAGGCTTTTTTAGTGAGATGTTCTGGGTGTTTTTCCAGTCTACAAAGCAGTTCAGTTATCAAAATGTACTTAAAATTTGTTTCAGATGTTTTAGTGGGCACTAAAATCTTTTTGGTAAGGAGTCATTGGGGTTTGGGGTTGAAAAGGAGGAAACAGATGCTGGGTGGGGGGGAAAAAGTAAAGAAGCAAAGCTTTGGGACCACTGGTGTGAACTGCAAACAGCTGTTTGCTGTGACCATATTGAAGGTCCATTTATTGTGGCATTTCCAGGGGTTCATACTGAGGCTGCATTGTATCTGGAGCTCTCTGCTTGATAACAGAGCACTTGGAGGGGTGTTACCTCTTACTATCTTGCTCTGCTCCATGCTGCAGCTGAGACCAGAAGCCCAGAAGGTGACCCAGGCTCACTGGATGCAGCAGTCTGTGTGAACTATTCTTTTTTTTCTTTTCTTTTCAGTGAGATTTGTGCTGTTTGTTCAAAAACCCCTGCTTGTATATAGAAGAGGCTAAGTGATCTTTTTTTCCTTGTGCTTCTTATACAAATGGGATGGGCGTAGGCTGAGCAACCACAGTGTTCAGGGTGTGTGACTCTGTGATCAAACAATCCCTAAATGCTGAAAAATATTTCTTTCCATAAGCATCTGTTGGTTATGCACTGAGAGATGAATATTATGCGTGTGGATGTGAAGAAAGCAGCTCTTACCAATGTATATTTTCCAGAATTCCATCTGCAAAGGAAAATAAATAAATAAATAAAAAATTCCTTTGGTTTCTGTTTCCTGGGCTTAAAAGAGTGGCTCCAAAGCTAAAGGCTTGAAGGGAAACAACCACCTCAGTAGTCCCAGTGGTGAGCACCCACCACCTAATGAGGTTTCCCAGCCCAACACATGGATTGTGAATGATAACTAAGGGGTGATGGGTGCCACACAACCCACTTGCTCTTCAGTCCTCCCCCCTCTGTGCTTCACCCCAGCACTCCATAGAGGTGAGGCCCAAAGGAAGGCTTTGGGCTGTTTTGCAGCAGGGCTACTCACTGTTTTCTCTGTGTTCTCGAACACTTCTCGGGCTTCTTCAAAGCTGCATTTTTCTTCTATGCATTCTCTCTCGAGGTTCCCAGGAATAAACTCTTCCAGTCTGTTTGAATTGCCTCGCCTCGTCCTGCTCAGAACTGTGTTCGCCTCTTTGTTCTCAATGAAGACTGCAATTGGAAAAGAAAGCCAGGCTGCAGAGTGGCCGTGAGGTGGGCAGCAGGGCTCTGCTCTTCCACAAAACCCTTGTCACGAGTTCATCATTCCCCATTGCCCCACGGCCAGCAATGTTTCCGGAGCATTACTGCCTACTTTAGGTTTCTTTGGTGTCTAATTTAACTACTGTCCAGTGAACCAAAGCCGGGGAACCTGGAGTCAAAGCAGTTGGTAGGTAGTGAAACTGGCTGATGGTAAGAGGGTGATTAGGAACACTGAACCTTAGCAGATGGTGTGAATTCCTCCTGTTATAGATGCCCAAACTGGAATAAGCTATTAAAGAAAGGAAAACCAAAGGTTTTCTCATGCTGCTGCTTAGAGACATCTTGTTTGAGCATAGAAATTGAGGCAAGGTGGTGTGAGCACTGCTAACTCCAGACTGCTGGCCCTAGGTCCAGAGGGGATGTCCAGGTTGCCACCAGCTTTTCAGTGTGGCCACCTGGTGATGTGGTCCATCATGGTGCTATCACATGTGCTCTCCCAGCCAGCACTGACCTTGCTCCCCAGGTTGGGGGAAGCATTTCTGTCTCTCTGTGCCAATGCAGTGCTAATTGTTTTTGCAAAGATTTTAATCACTATAAAGCAAGCTTGCACCTTTGCCTTCCTCATGCTTTCAGTTAAAAAGAAGGGGAGTGCATTAAAATCCTGATGTTAATCTAATTGTTTGGCACTAGATATTGATGGGTGAAGAACTCTGGCTTGGTTTAAATACTACAGCTTCCATGGGCTGTCTGATCCCCTCCCATCTGCAAGACTGGGGCTGATATGTGGTATATGAAAGTCACACTCTTCCCTCCAGCATGTGTCACAACCCCTGGCGTGAACCCAAGCTGTGCTGAAAAGGTTGGATTGAAGGAGATAGAGCAGCTTTCGTTGGTTTTGTAGCCCTATTGGGATCTCCTTGAGGTTAGTGCCTGGGGAACCAGACATGGGCACAGCTGCATGCCTCTGATTGTGGCTGCATTTCATTAGGTCTGCTCCTTCATTTCTTCTTGGTGGACCACACTAGGCAACTGCCATAATTAACCCATTTAATGGGGAGATCTAATTTTAATGAAGACAACTTCACCTCCATCAGACCCATCTTGACTTTCTTGATGTTTACTAATCCTACATTCTGCCTTATAGGCAGAACTTGATTTGAACTGAAAGTGGCAGACTCATGGGATCACACGCAAGGTGTTGCCCTGGCTGGAAATGATCCTGCCACCGAGCATATGCTTATGTGTGGCTTAGCAACTTCTAAATCAGTGCCTGGAAAAGCGAGGGGGTGTTTGGGCTGGGGATGGGACCTGTCCTGCTACCTGAGTATTCAATTTTCTAGGAAATACACCTGGGTGGATGGTGACTCTGTTCACTTTCCGTTGATAAGCAAGCACTTTAGAAAAGCACTTTTTTTTTCCTTCCTTGTTTTACCGGTTACTTGCAATGTTTTAATAAAAGAAGAAAGGCCTTGCACCAACCAAGTACTTGCCCTGGAAGTGAACCAGCCTCTGCTGGAACTGTTGCTGCTACAGATCAATCATGCCGCAGCCTGCATTACTATGAGTGATTACCCACATCCATCAACTACTCTATCGTGCCTACAGTTTTGGCTGCACCTTACAGTCTTTGTTAAATGCATGCTGGGTTTGGCTTTAAATATTTCCCACCATGGCAATCCCAATGACTGTTCTATGGATGTGAGTGGTGTATTCCAGGGAAAAAGTGGTGGCACGCAGAGGCTGTGAATGTTACTCCACCAGTGACATGTTCCCTGGTTTTCCTTTAGCGTGTGGGTGCGTGTGCTCTAAGTGGCTGAATCAAACTCTGAAAGCTGTACAATTTCAAGAGAAATCCCATTCTTAAAATTAATCCCTGTGAAACTTTCTGTGTAAAAAATCAGCATAAAAGCTGAAAAAAAAAAACCCACAAAAAACCACCAAAAAGCAGAGCTTCAAATAGAAGAACTCTGAAATGCTGCAGTCCCACTGATCCCTTGTCTCTCATGAGACAGTTCACAGTTGTCCCACTGTGAACTGACAAACGGACCCTCTATGTGTGCCAGTAACCCCCACCCCCAGGAGCAAAGGATTTCCTAGGTTTTAAAATAAACCCACCTGTACTTTCGGCACCAAGAAAAGCTTCCAGAAGACAAAAGGAGAGTATGAGGGGGATTTTTGCCATCTTCCTCCCACTTCCCAAACCTAGGAACAAATTGTTCAGGTGGTGGAGCTTGGTCAATAGTTCCAAAGTGCAAGCTTCTGTTTGTTTGCTCTGGGTAACCCTTTAATTTAAGGTCCCCAGATGTGCCATTGCTGAGCCTTGGAATGATAGTGAGGGCGTTATTTGAGGGAGCACATCCATGCTGAAGAAATGTATTAGGGAGCTGCAGCCTTCGGGGTCATCTGATGCCCTGTAAGGTGTTGCTGCCAGGTGTGGAGGTTGAACAAGGCACAGTAGCCTCTTCAAAGCACTGGATTGCCCATTCCTATGCAGATGATGTTATTTGCCACATAAAATCCATAGTAGTGCTTTCAAAGCCTTCAGCAGAGCCCATGTTTTGAAAAGGGTTTCAAAGCACTGACTCACTTGGAGATGACCCTACAAGTGCTGTCACTGGAGCAGGGAGAGTGAGCAGGCTTCTGCTGCAGGTTCACCACCTGTTCCTGCTTCACACTGATAAAAAATAACGTTTCCATCCAAAACCTTTAATGCTTAATGGTGTGTTACTTATAACTCTTAAGAAACCATTTTTTCCCTTTTGACTTTCCCATAACATGAAGGTGAGGAATTTCTTTAGGGAAAATACTGGATACTGTAAAAAAAAAATGAAGCATTAATTTCTGGAAAGCTCAAAATGAATGCACTCAAAGCTCTCCCTTCCTCTCTTTCCTTGAGGAGTTGTAGGGAAAGCGAGCTGACATCGTTCACCTTACTCTGGAGAGGGCTTGTGGGCTTTATGCCAATGACCTGCTCCTTAAAGCCTGCTTCCCAATTGCAGCTCGTCCTGTGCGCAGAGCTGGTGTCCAGCATCACACCCATGCACGATGGAGGCTAGCAGGCTCTGTCAGCTTGTTAAAACACAAAGGCTGGAAGAGAAGCTGGCAGTTCTCCCTAGTTCCCAGCAAAGCAAGATGGATGTTGTGCTATTGTTGATGCAAGAGAATCCCACGGTGCGTTTCACAGCGCCATGAGCGCTCCCAGCCAGGCTGGCTGCTCTGATGGGAAGCAATGTGCTGTGCTGGTTGTGCTGCATCTCACGGGCTGGAGAGCTCTCTGTTGCTCTGAGGCTACAGCAACCCTTGGGTAGTTGTTAAGATTGTTTGCTTGAGCTTGTGAAACATCAATTCTGTTCAATCAGTCAAAAATGTAAAAAATGTTCCTTTGTGCAGCAAATGTAAGGGACGTTTATGGCTGCATGGAGTTACTTTTGTATGCAGAAAGGAGCATCAGCTGTAGGTAAATAGGAGATGTTGAATTTGAGTTACAGCTCTGTGAGATCTGTGCTGCCTAGGTAGAAAAAAAATCCTATATTTTTCTTTCCTTGAGTAAACAAAAGGTCCCCAAACCAATAATTCATCTTGTTTCCTCTTGCTCCACTTGAAATGATCTTTATTCATCACTGACAGTAGCTTTTGTTATCAAATTTCTGTGGCGGATAAATGAGTTTGGATGAGGTAATGTGCTACTGATGTAAATTGAATGCAAAGTGAAGAAGGTAACAATCATCTCTCATTTTCTGTGTATAAGAAAATGCAAATAGGAGAAAATAAATAGAGCTAAAATGCTGAAACAATACATCTCCTATCAATAAAGAAGAGTGTAGAGAATGGTCTGCCATAATAAAGGATAATTGAAATCTCATTACTGCAAATATTTTACTTCAGAACATAGGTCAGTCAAATAATTTTTGGTTTATTGTGCATATTTCACGAGTAATGCTATTTGCAACATTATGGCTAATTAATCTCCACAGAAAATGCCACCATCATTAGAATAAACAAGGCTATTAACACAAATAATTTTTATTGTTTACTACTATTGCTGTCAAATTCTGGAGCACCAAATTGAAAGCTAAGTGTTTATTTGTATTTATTTTGAAACCCGAATCCCCAGAGTTGTGATCGCCACCGTGAGCTCTTTGGAGATGAAAGCTTTGTTGTTTAGGTGGATGACATCAATTAAATACCTGATCTGGGTTTGTTTTGATTTGGTGTTCTCTGTTCTCAAATGAAGAGCGTTGAAAATGCACAGTCAAGCTCTACTTCTTCCTATGAAGAGGCTTTCTATGAGATGTCCCTTCTGGTTTGGGGCTATTTTTGTTTGAGGTGATGTTGCAGCAGGGAAGGTTTGGGTTGAACGTTAGAGAAAACTTCTCAGAAAGAGGTGAGAGGTACTGGCATAGGCTGCCCAACCCCGGAGGTGTTCCACAGCTGTGGAGATGTGGCACTGAGGGATGTCATTATGGTCATGGTGGGTTGGGTTGGGGATGGACTTGGGAATCATGGCACTCTTTTCCAGCTTTAATAATTCTATGATTCTACTCGATGGGCTGTGAGGAGTCTGAGGTACTGGTACACTGCTACCTGTTTCTTCTCCTTTTGGGTCTTATTGGCTTGTTAGTTGTAAATCTTGTTATTTTCAATGTCCACGGTTGGAGTGAAAAATGCAAATTCCTTCTTGGAAGGAAGCGCAAACTGCCAAGCAAAAAATTGGTAGTGTGTATTCTGGGGTTGGTGTGTTGGGTTGGAGGATGCAGCAGAACAGGGAGTGGCAGCAGCTTGCATGTGCTGGTAACATCATGTTCCCAGCAGGGCCTGGGAGCTGCTGGTCTTTCAGGGAAGCTCTCCTCTGCAAAGAGAAATGAAGTTTATGAGAAGTCAGAACAAGAAAGGTATTTCCATTTTAATCTGATTTTTTTCTTTTTTTTTTTCTTTTTTAAATGTGCTCTGGTTGCACTGATCAATAATGTTAAACAGGCTGATGGCTTGAGGATCTTGTTAAAGAATTGTTCATAATCTCCCTTGTCTCCAAATGCACTATTTTATGTGAAAAATCCTTCTCAAAACCTTGAGCAAATTTCAATTTGCCTTTGCCCTCTAGACAGCTGTGGTAAGTAATCTTTCCGCAACCAACAGCAAACAAGTTATTTCTGAAATAACAGTGAAAGTAATACTTGGTCTTCATTTTCTCCCCCTCTTTATTTGGTTAGTGCGAAGTCTCAGGCCTTTCTCTGTGGGCACAGCCATCGTGCCCTTTGCAGTGCTGATTACCCCATTGCAATGATTAACTTACTAGAGAAAGTAGCAGTGATGGCAGCATGCAGTCAGTTTGTGCAGGAGCAGGGTTGGCTCTCAGCTCTGAAAGCTTCTCCCCTACTCTCTCATCCATCTCAGGGCTTCTTATTTTGCCGTCATGTGGAGGTTCCAATGCCTTTGCCAAGGAGCAGAGTCCCATTGCCGAATTCCCTCTGGACGCATCCATCCCAGTTAGCGTTTAGGCTCTGTCCCTCCCATTTTATTCAGTTTTTAATTAGACTCCTGCAAAGGAGCACAGAGCAAACTCTGCTTTCATCTGGGAGATCCAGTGGCTGTGAAATATTTACTGGAAGTAAATAACTGTCAGAAAATAAATAAGTCCCTACATGAGCGTAAAAGTGCTTTGAAATAGTCTCATTCAAATAAAAGCTCCTCACGTTGAGTGGCAGCAAGAAACAGCAACACAGGCAAAAAAAATTCCCAGTGTAGAAAGTAAACAAAATTACTAATTCATGGAGCAGCACGTTTCACAGTAGCAGCTTTAATATCTTTTTCAGTTTGATTTAAAATAGACAAGATTAAAAGGAAATCTGGTCATCGTCTTTCAGAAAATAAAGTGCAGGCACAGATAGAAGCACCGAGCTGCTGACGTTATTTTAAATTTAGAATTCAGCATCGCCACTTCAAACTGGATAAAGCAATGAAACAAAGCTCTGAGAGTGAAGCAGCTCCTGCAGATTTTGATGGGTCAGCTAGATCATCAAATTCGAACATCATCGTACAGACCAAGAAATAAATTAAATATAAGCTTGAAAGTTGGCTTGCCACTGTGTCTTGGCATGAGATGACACAATCTTTATAATAGGCCAGGCACAGATATAGGATAGAGGTTTGTCCTGCTGCAGGCTTGCTGACACAAACATGAGCTCTGGAGATTGCTTTGAAACAGATCTCTGCAAGGTGTTTCTCGATCCTCCAGTAAACCCATCACCGCCATCTGCTGATGGTATAAATAGTGTAGTGTCTTGAGAAATGCTCCTGTACCAAGACTGTTTATAGAGAGAGGTTAACTACAGCCAGCAGCACCCAGACAACCAGAGGAGCTTGTTTCCTTCTTCTCTCATTGGAGAGGATTCATCCTGCTTTGCTCCAATGTCTTCTATTGGGTGATCGAGGTGCCTCTTGCTTTATTCAGATTTCATTTTGGATAGTTAAAATTGGGGTGAAACGAGTTTCAGCCAGCACAACCAGGCCTACCACAGCCTTAGACCTCACAATTCATATTAAGCTAAAATAACTAACATTAATTATTCTTCCTTTATCCATTTAATCTGTCAGTGCTTGTGACTATGCCTTTGTTTGTTTAATTTGCACTGACCATTTTCCATCCAATGTTTCTATTTTCTCCTTGTAGCAGGGCATTCTTGTGCCATATTCACCCTTTCCTCCTCTCTTTCTTTCTACTACTACCTTTATAATTTGCTTTCTTCCCCTTCAGAATCCAAGAAGTCTGTGGTATTAACATCTAAGGGGAGGATATGCAGAGAAGAGATAAGGATATTTCTAACCTGTGTGTCCCTAACTGATACCACCTGCCAGCTCTTGCGTCGTAGGTACTCAGATCAGCTGCACTTGAAGCTTGCCCTATGCTTAAATAATGTGATCTCAGAGCAATGCTTCCAGCTGACTGACTTGGAAGGGAACTTGGAAAAACTAGAATCCCTCCTCATAATTGTGGAACCTACTGAACAAAGCAGTCAATTTGTTGATGTAATTCAGAATAAGGGACCACACAGTCCCTGTTTTCTGCTAAAATCAATGCATATGGTGGATGAAGACACTGGTCTGGTTCTACAGTGGGACACTGCAGATTTTGTTGGGAATGTCAGAAGTGTGTGATGCAATAAATAGTTCACGGTTAAGACTGAATTGGCCTTCCTGGCACATCTGACCTACTTGGGTTCTCTCTTCAGTCCCCAGGACCTAGCGTCCTGCTGTACTTCTCTTGTTAAACATCCATCAGTAATGGATGGTTGGGTGTTCTGACTTGCCAGCTCAAAAAAAGCCTACAACTCTATTTCATGAAGACTGCATTAATTTGCATTTAAACTAATACCAAGTAATGTTAAAAAGCAGCATCCCTATCTTACCTTAGCAAAATTCTATCTTGGTTTGGCTAGCCCTCTTTGCAATTAAGGCCATATGACTAATTATGAATATATTGTTTGAGCTGAAGCATATTGTAAACTTCTTAAATCAAGTGGAATGTCTCACATGCAGGGAAACTCAACCAGCAAAAAGATATTATGTCTAATATGTGAGACACTGTTTCTAAATTAGGCTCATCTCTTTGAAAAAATGCATGAGTTCCACAGCTCAGGCTTAGATCGTAATTTGAAACTGCAGAGGATTATGTTAGAAATCACATAAAGCATCTCCCAAGGGTTTTTGGCTGCTTCTTTGCATCAGCTTTTACTTTGAAAGCTATGTCAAACTCATGGAAACATGAAGAGTTCATGATGTGTAGATTCCTTCTAAAAAGCAGCACAGTTCCTAGTCATGAATGCTGCCTCGACAGGTAAATACTCTTTATGTTCTTCCTACAAATGAATATGGTCCCAAGCATTCCTCTTTGAAGCTCCAAGAGTTCTAACTCAGGTTGCACTGTGCAAGTAATGCAGAGCAGGAACACAGTCTTACTCAAGTTGTCCAGCTACCACCTTGATCTTGTAGATCTAGGGCCAAGTTCTGCCTTCATTTCATGCCAGGAGTCTGATTCCAGTTCTCTTCCTGCTTCATAGTTCTGTTCTCCTGCATTTCTCTAAAGCTGCTGTAATACTTTTCAGGTTTAATCATAAGTGATCTTTAATCACAAGCAGTCCATTCCGTATTAATATAATGGAAAACTCATGATGATTTGGGTTCTTAGAGAGACATGCACTAGTGAAAGACCAGGAGATAATACTGCTGTATCAGTACAGGAATAAATAGCTACACAGGGCTGAGGGCAAGCAGAACTGAACTTCAGGCCTCTCTATTATCTGCTCTGGATTTAAAATACTCCTGGGAGGTGAATCTGAGAAATGAAGCTCAACGCAAGTAAATATTTTTGACCCATGCTCTGGCTGTGGGTAATTTACAACACACTTGAAAATCTGATCTGGGTTATGTCCAAATCACAGAAGTTTATTTCCAAGGCAGTTATTTATAGACTGCTTTCCTGGCTCTTGGGTTTCTTTGGAAAATGTCTCAACACTAGTTCTGCAAGCAATCAGCATAAAATTAAAGCATTCAATTCTAATGGTGAACAGCTTAAGGAAAGTGAAATGTTATCCAACAAATCCTTCATTTCACTTAAAGCTTTGAGTCTTTCAGTATTTATTAGTGGCATTTCCACTCTGCAGCAATGTCAGAAGGCTCAGACCCATTGTAAGGAGGAAAACAAAATCCATTGGATTAAAAATGAAGAGCGAACGCAGTTTATGAAGAAGACCTTCTTGTCAAACTACCGCATTTGGAAAAGGGATCGGTACAGTACTTTCATCTTCCATGTAGTGCAGCTAGAATAAGTCTTGGTATTTGTTTCTTTAAACATCCTTTGGGTGTTGTGGCTTCCTCAGCATGGGTTGACCCTATAGGAGCAATAGTGGTATTTGTCTGAGCAGGTCCACCACGCTGCTGGAAATACTGGGTTCTTGACGTTTGTAGAGGTGAGCTCTGAGAGTGCTCATTTGTCTATTTAAGCTTCAGTTTTTCATTTGCTTAAACTATGTAGGGAAGGCCTGCTGTAATCTCAGAGGATGATAACTTGGTTACCTCCCCGTGCATTGATTGAACTACCTGTACTTTTTCTTTTTCATAAAAATAAAGAAGCTCAAAATCTTTAAAAGAACTTTCTACACAGTAATCAATAGTGGTGAAGACATGTAAGTAGTTAGAGAATAGGACTTCAAATTTAATCTGCATTGAGTTTTCAGCTGGAAAAGGACCCCTGTGCACTGTGTGCACATGAAGCTGGCACTGCTTTGCCTGGGGATGTGCAGTGACCTCCTGGGAAGAGGGGAATGGTGAGAAATATTCATTTAAAATGTGAGTTCCCAAAGAAAATTAGCTTTTGATGGAAAATGGTCCCATTTATAAACTTCTGCAAGGTTATCTTTCTGTAAAGGTCATTGGATTAATCATAGCTAGAAGGACCATGTTAGGTTGTTTTAAGCACTCAGCAGTGAATGGTTAAGATAGGATTCTTATGGGAAAGTCCTGAAAAAATACGTTGTTTTTTTTTTTGTATTCCACTAATGCATGCGGGACTCAGTGGAGATAAGAGCTCCACAGGGGCCAGCTGCACCAACGTGCAGCATAGAGAAACTTCTCCACATGGAGGAACCCACAGAGGAAGGGGAGAAAGAGACAATATGACAGTCTGCCTATATGAGTGCCAGGATCAGAATGTACAGCTTTGTTTTTCTGGAGAATGAATCCATCTCCATGAGACTTCTTCCAGGCTAACCCTGTAGCAATAAATAATGCCAGCCATGTTGTTGGAGGGTTTCTGCAAAGAAGGGATGATGTTTTCCTGTTATGCATTAAAGCTACGCTGTTTAACTGAGTTCTTGGTGAAATCATCTAGGAGATGGAATAAACAGGCTTGATACAAGAAGACATTATCTACTAAATGAGGTAGGACTTCCCCACAAGGTGTGATTTCATAGATAGGCAAGTATCAAACTAGAGAATGCAGTTTGTCTTCAGCCAAGACACAGCCATGCATGCTCAACACATGAGTTTGAGCCCTCGTGAGTCTGCCAGTTGAGCCTGTAAGAGTATCCCCTCTGCCTTATCTCAGGTAATAAGTGTCTTCTAGATGGCCCAGCTGCTCTCTGTCTGCTGCCAGAAGACAATAACTCAGTAACTAAGATCTCAGCTGAAAGGCTTGCTGTAGTTATGCTCCAGTGCAGAGATAAGGTGGCACCAAAACCGTTGATGGCAGAATGAAGGAAAACAAATTATCATTTCTGTAATAAAATGAATTTTAATTAATGTCTCTAATCTGTCTAGCGAATGTTTTAAATGCCATTTCTATCTTCGTTGTTACTCTAAATGGTGACAAACTCATCAGAGGTAAATGCATTGCAGTGTGTGCCACTAAAACAAACCAGAACTCTTTCTCTTTAGCTGTGGAAGTAATGGGAATTTGTAAAGTAATGTAAATTCTGGAAGGTGTAAATTACCTTCTAGAAGGTAATTTATTCAGAGCTAAATCTGAGTAACATCTTTTTTCCAGCACAGCCTCTGTAGAGCCCTAAGCAAGCTGAGTTTGGTGCAGACCTCTGCTTTTCTTGTCTGTAACGGTTTTCCCCTCTGGTTTCCTCTTAAAAACTACAAAATGCGTATCCACAGAAAAGAACAAATCTACATCTTGCCAGTGTGCAGACCTTGAGAACTTGTGGGGGATTCCTGGGTCCTTTTTCTTTGTTTGTTGTTACTGTTGTTTTCATCTGAATTTCACATCCTCCAGGAGGAAAAGAATAGAGATGTAAGAAAGAAGATAATAAATCGCCCATAAATAAGCATGGGCTAGAATTTGGAGATGAGTTATGCCTCAGAGTTAGGGAAGAAGAATTAGGGAACTGCCCAGCAGCAGAAGGAACGGGGATCAGGTGGGGGGGAGGGGGACTGATCCAAAAAAGTTCAACAGAAGAACCTTATAAAAGCAACTGGATGGAAAAGCATGCAGTCTGGAACTGGAGCATGTGGGGGACACAAATGTAGGACCACAAAGCAGAAGGTTTATCAAGCCTTTTGATTTATGCTAATTAAAGGAAGAGCATGTTGGGTAGAAAGACCCATTGCCAATTCGAGAAGTGGTCCAAATCCCTCAAGGTGATCTGCAAAATGAAACAGAAGCAAAATGGGAGCATCTCTCTTTGATTTTGCAGCTAGCCCCAGAGCCCCTTAGTCCTTTACTTCTGATCTTTCAGCGAAGCTGATTGCATATCTTTGAGGCCTTTGGTCCTCAGCTGTAGAAATAAAAGCTCTGTGAGCTGATTGCTGAATCACCTCTAGGAACAGAAATAGCATTTTGGTGTGATCAAAGACTTATTCCAGTGGGGGTCTTTCTCTAACATTTTGGCACTGACCTGAATATATGTAAATGTTCTGCAGGATCTGACATACATGATTAATGTTAAGCATATCTCACTGTTGATGTATCCTTTTTAATAAAAGGCATCCTAAAACTAGAAGAAGCCCATGTGAAAAAATAAGCCTGAGCCACTCATATGCATCACTTCTCTCCATTGTTTTTACCATCTTGCAAATTTGATGCATCCCCATTCTGCCAATTCTTAAATGAGTGAATAATCTGTTGGGAACCTCAACCATTTCTTCCTTTTATATCACCCAGAATGGCATTATTGCCAATCTCTGTAGTCTTCTGTGCTGTAGCTGTTGTGGTACACTTAATAATAGACAGCAGCTAGTGGTTTAAAATAAAAATGAATTTAGCCCTGCATGCTAGTTGTGTAGAGGGAATGGGCTGTTCTTTCTTGTTCCTTTCTTTTTCTGTCTTTTTATTTTTTTTACCTGCTTCAAATAGGGATGCTTTTAAGTGGTTGGTGTTTATGCTTCAAGCAAATGCAAATAAAACAGTGACTAAACTAGATGGATTTTGGGTGCATGCAGAGAATCACAATTTTTATTTTTTTTTTTAATATTGTTGATGCTATCTGAAAGGAAACTCAAAGAATTAGGCTGAATGTGTTGAAGTATAGAGGAAAAAATTACTTCATTCCTAGCGCTGCAGGTTAAGGGAAACATAACTGTGTTGAAGGAGTTTGATGTAGGATCTTTGGGTGAGATTACCAGTTTGGTTGCTGAAGATACTTAGGTTGATACAATACATGCACTTCGACTTCTTCATAGTGCATAATGTGGTACTGCAGAGCCTTACAGAAAGTGCTGTGGTTCATCAGTTTCCCCTTACTGAAGACTTGCCAATATAATGGGATGGATTAACCTGCTCTTTTCTAAGAAATCTGAGTTATTTGCTTAGATATTAGAATAACAATTCTGTGTTAACCAAGGCAAATTTTAATTTCCTGTACCTGGAATGAAAGGTTGTAAGGGGAACCTTTTCAAAATAGCAGACAAAGCTCTAACAAGATCATGGAAGTTGAAGAGAAGCTTCCTTGCTGGAAATAATACAAGTGGTCATTGGAAGTTATGGCCAGGTGCCATTGCTAGAGATTCTTAAAGAGGTTTGGAATTGATGTGTTTGTTACTCAGAAATGATGCACTGGGAAGACCTATGGCCCTGGCTATGCAGTTTGGATGGAAGGTTCAAAACAGCTTTGCTCACTCTGTATGAAGGTAGGAGACCCAGAATTCCTACAGGTTTGCCCACTCCTTTCTGAGAAAATTATGTGGTTTCAGCAGCTTTGTGCTGACAGGAACCCATTTCACCATGGAGGTCTCCATGAAAGGTGAAAAAAGCCTCTCTAGGAATCTGCAGGATCAAAGCTTTAATTTTTTTCTTCTTTTTTTCATTGACTTTGTGCAGAGGGAAGAACAGAGGATGGTTTTGAACTAGGAGCTCTATTTCTTATTCAACGTTAAGTCCCAAAAATTAATGGGAACGGTGGCAGTTAGAGTAGGTGAGGGTGAGTAAGGTGCCTCTCCCACTTCATTTAGTAAAGAAACTGAGTTGTTTCCCCTAGGCACTTGTCTTGCAGCTTGTGTGACTGCAGATGGCTGCCACTTTGAAAGAAGCCTGTAATTTGAAAGCAACTCTGAATCATCCTGCCTGCCTTTCTTGGCATAACACTGCTTCACTTCACATCTCCGTGGAGCCTGGTGTTCACAGGCTTATCCTCTTGACTAGAAATACGACACAAGCCATGCATATGGGACTAATGACAGGGGAAGATGAAATCAAGTATTACAGTCTACTGCCTCTACAGGAGGCAGCCCATTTAGCAGCTAGTGTTATCTGATGCCCACTGAAACCTCCATTGTTAACTATCAGGGGAAGCACTTATCTCATACTCATTTCCCTTGAGATCAAAGCCATTATGTATTTAACTGTTGTGGGGTGAAGCTGCATGTTTCTTGGGAATAATAGAAATTTGAAGGCTCTTCTCTGACTTGATAGATTGAAGCGATTTAAAGTGGATTTCTCTCTCTTATGCGAAAAGGTGTTGTACGGCGCTTCCACGAAGAGCCACAGAAACTTGTCCATAGGCTTTCAGATAGGGTTCCAAACAGACCCACTGTCATTTCAGTGAGTTAGCCACCTCAGGATAGCAGGGCTGGTTGATGAGTTGTGAAGGCAGGGTGCCTGCGGATTTTTTTCTCCATGTGCTGGTTTCTATTTTCCCTTTGTTCCTTCCCTCTTTGCATCTTGCTCTGCTGATCCTGTTCATTTCTAGCACCAGCAGAAGCATGCTGGGAGCTCCCCTTGTGCTGTTTCCAGTGCCAGTGCTGCCCCATTGTGTGCAGCATGGATGGTACAGCCAGCTCCTTCCCGCAGGGCTGGAGGATGCACTTCTCTACAGGTTCATCCAGCAACCACTGGAAAACAGTTCTTTGGTGGGCAGGAATCGGGCTGTGAACATTCTTTCTGGGAAGCCATGTACCCAGTTGTGCACAGAGACTTGAGGGAGTCATCTAAAGTAACCTCTTGATCAAAGCAGAGAGAGCGTTGAATTTGCAAGTAGCTTTTGTCCAAAACTGGCTAGGAGCTGCTGTTGGAGGCCAGGACCCATGTTGCTTCCTGTGCTCTTGGGGTATTTATCTATTTTCTGAACTCCACATTCCTCCACCCTGATCTGGCTCTTCTCTGTTAAACTGTCTGGGCACAGAACTCTGTGTGTTTCCATGCCAAAAATCATTGAAAGACACTGTTTACACCAATCTGGCTCTGTTGCTGCAAATGGGAACTCTGATGGGCACTAGGGAGACCTAAAGGAACCTGGATCAGAATGAGGAGAGCTCTAAAGACTGGGTTGATTTTGGACCATCATTTTCCCAGAGTTTTGGAAGCCTGTCTTTTTGGAAGGATGTCTTTTTAGTCTAACTACAAGAGGAAAAGGCAATTACATTGTAGACTAGATTTTAGCTGATTTAGAAGCAATAAAGCCAGTGGAGTAAGAAAATAGAAGCCTAAACCACCCAAAAGGGTACTGTATAAATTTGCCTGTCAGCTACTGTTAAGCATCAAGGCTAAATAATTGCCATACCTACTTCCCCAGATGTGTTTTGACCTCTGGCTTAATTACCTTTCCAAAAATTGCCCATTCCTGAGGATGCTGCTTTATGCCAAACAAACTGCTGCCAATGTGCTTGAAGGAGATTATTTTACAGGAAAAGCATTTTCACAAACAGATGTAATGTTCACTTTTCTTTCTTTCCCAGAGGGCTCTCTACCTATTTTTATTCCTCATATTCTGTTATTATGCAGTGGAACCCAAGGTCCTATTTACTGAGAAATTTTTTGAAAACTTTATATTCCTATAAATAAATATGTCTGAGCTGATTATTCAGGGGCTCGGTTTTTGAGGGATCTTGCTTAGGTTCAGCTGGCATGCTGACGGACCTCTATTCTGCCTTAACAGTGGTTGGCTGAACACAGGAGTTAGTCTTGATGCTGTTTTCACATCGCAAAATGTCTCATGCAATAAGATTTGCTTTGCTTTCTGCATCTCTCCACACCTCCTGGGTGGTTATGAGGGAAACAGATTGTCTTATGTGGGGAGAGCTCTCCAACTCTGAATTTCAGGGCTAGCAAGCAAAGTGAGCAGTGACTCCATGAGGCCCCGTTTATTGTCTGTGCTCCTAATCTGGCTGGGAATAATGGAAGCAAATGGTCTGGGCTGATGGGCTGCGGAATCAGAGACAACAACCAAGAGGAGGTGAAGCTCCTGGTGAAATGATGCTGATGATTGCTGTTGCTGGCTTGTGTCTGCTGCTGCTGCAACCAGTGCCTGGAGGCCCTAGCCCCATCCTGAGCAAACAAGCAGCAATTTCTATAATGAGTATGTTGATGTCACAGAATCATAGAATGTCTCAGTTTGAAAGGAACCTCAAGGATCATCAAGTTCCAAGCCCCCTGCTGCAGGCAGGGTTGCCAACTGCTAGATTAAAGCACCAGGTCAGGCTTCCCAGGACCCCAGTCAACCTGGTTTCAAATACCTCCAGGGATGGGGCATCCACAGCCTCCTTGGGTAACCTGTTCCAGCACCTCACCACTCTCAGTGAAAAAATTTGTCCCTGACAACTAATCTAAATCTTTTCTTTTTTTTTTTTTTTTAGTTTAAAACCATTCCCCCTTGTCCTGTCACTGTCTACTCATATAAAATGTTTATTTCCCTCTCTCACTTATAATCTCCCTTTAAATACTGGAGGGTGTAATGAAGTTTCCTCACAGCTATCTCTTCACCAGATTGAGCAAGCCCTGCTCCTTCAGCCTGTCTTCATAGGAGAGGTGCTCCAGCCCTCTGATCATCGTCATCATTGTGTCCTCTAAACCTTATCCAAAAACTTGACATCTTCCTGTGATATGGGTCCCACACTGGGACCTACAGTACTCCAGATGGATTCTCACAAGGGGAGAATAGAGAGGAACAATCTGATGATGTGTTCTCTCCCCTTGTCCTCGCACTGAAAGGGTCCATCCCTCTCACCTTAGGCAACCTCTGCAGATCTAAAGGATGCGGGTTGAGGCTTTCATCACTGCCACACCAAACAAAATGGTAATAACTACTGTATGTACCTTGCTAAGTGTTGATCTCTGCTATCCTTTCAGTAGAGAAGGGCATTATCCTTTTCCTGCTTGCTTGATGGGTAAGCCTCATCTCATGGCAGTTTTGCCAGCAGCTCAGCTTACCTGCTGGGAATGACCAAGTGAACGTGACAGCTCTTAGTGTTGCTCATGGACCTCTAGAAACAATGGTGTGTCTGGCATGACTGTTCTGCTCTCTGCTTTCCTCATTAGTGGTGGTGATGTGGGGCCTGTCAGGGCCACAGCATTGAGATTTGTGGGTTTGCCCAAGTTCATATCCAGGCTGCCATGAGCTCCCAGGGCACAGGCACTCCCTGCATCAACAAGGGAGGTTTCAGTGTTATCAGGAGACAGCTCTGCACTGTTAACACTTCTGGTGTGCTTTGTTCTGAGAGCTTCGGGTGCCAGTAGCAGCTGTCTGCTGCCATTACTGGTTAAAGAGAGAACTGATTCCAGTAACTGTGTTAGCAACTGCTGGGGAGGGCCGCTCCTGTCTCGACCTACACTTGGAAAAACACATTTGTGCATTCAGCAGCAGCATTCAGAGTGGAGAACACAGGCTTCCCAGTAACACAGTCAGTAAATAACGTATGGCACATGAACTGAGCTAATGGTATTTTTATGTAGGAGAGAGACAGGCCAATCATTCATTCACAGCCATTTTTACTGTCTCTTTTATTCTCTCTGATTCAAAAAAAAAAAAGTCTGATTTCAGCACCTTTTCCTCCATTAGAGGAGCTGACTTCAAAACACATCTGCTATTCTCACACTTGAAAGGGAATAATGCCTTGCTCCGTCAAATACTTACAGCAAATGCCTCTCATTTCCACAGCTCTGATTCTGGTTGCTTACCTCAACCCTTCTAAATGCAAAAATTGTGTAGTGTAGACTGCAAACTAATTCCTTACCTCCACCATGCACCATAGATAAGAAGAGAAGCTGCAAGGCTCATCTCATGGACTTACGTATATCAAGAGAGCGCCCAGGAAGTCCCCCAAGACAGCTGTCTTAGTTGATGAGGTCCTTGTCCAAACCCCAGGAAAAGGGGAAATTTGATGAATTTAGGGGACAACCACAGCAGATAAATTGATCTCAGGAATAATTCTCTAAGTAAAAATCTCCAGTCCTACTTATACTTCTTCCTGCAGTGGTGAAAATATAAAGGTGCAAGGAGAAGGCTTCCCAAAGGGCTGCGATCACAGGAGGTGCAAGTGGTTGAAAACCTGCTGAGTACCTCTGGTCTCACCCCAGCTCTTCAGATGTTCAAAGCTGAGGGCATCTCTACCACTTTCTCTACATGGAGTATGAAGTCGGAGTGCTGCCACATAGACTCCTAAATCACTTTCAGCAACTTCTGAAAAACTCAGAGAGATACACGTGTGCTCTGGATTCCCTTAGCGCTTCCCTTCCTTCCCTGTACTAGAGAAATGAATGTAACACCTTGGAATTATGGACTAGCAAACACCTGGGTAGGGAAGAGTTCACAAGTATCAAATCTCCAAGTTTTACCTACAGTTTTGAAAAGTGAATCTTCAGATTTTATTTTTATTTTGCATATAGCTATACCAGGGCTGCTGTTGAAACAGGCAGAGGACCTACTATAGCTGCTGCTATAGACAGTGCAAGCTTCATCTTACTGTTGGACTAGAGTCAGACACACAGGCAAGACTTTATAGACATGCATAGTCAGTGCTTGCAGCGTTCCAGGTAATCAGGGATGTTTGGTGTTCAGCAGATTTGCTGAGGCACAAAAGCATGCACGTTCCAGAGAACGACAACAGTGTGCTGTATCACCTGCAAAAGCTCAACCTTCACGGTGAATATAAGGCAAAAGCTTTCCAGGGCACAGGAAAGCAAGTTGGAGCAGATGCCCTCACATCACACTGAGCTCCAGCATGCCTGCTTTGAGCCAGGGACACAGCAGCCAGGATGTCCAGAGGATGAGCAGAGAGGCTTCCCCCACCATATGAATGATTGTACTGATGAGATTGTTTTAGAGACCAGGATCATATCTCAATATGAAAATATTTATTAAAACATTGAGGAGTGCTTTTTCCACGAGCCTAATCATAATACTGTATATTGTTATATTGTACTGCTTTCTATGTACAGACCACTGCTTTTTCAGTGGAAGTTCTCCATACAAAGATAACTAGTATATATTTTTTTGAACCCTCCATCATGCAGCTTTCATCTCTTTAGCCTTTCAGTTTTCAAACTTTTTATTGTAAAGATGGAGAATCTGTAAGATAGGGACACTCAATGTGATGGGTGCTGGTAAGCAGGCAAAGACAAAGTCTAAATGTTTCTTTGAAATAATGCACTCACTACTAGAGTGAATGAGATGTCTGTGCTGCGTGATGGTAGCTGTCACTGTGTTAGACTTCTTAATTTAGCATTAAAGCCATGCTTTATGGCCAGCTATTCCTTTCCTACTTTGTAATTTGTCATCTACAGCATATTGATTGTGCACCTAAAATATTTGCACATCTTCTCAAATGTAATTTGCAGCTGGAAATTTCAATCAGCAGAACAGTGCCAGCAAAATGCAAATGCAGTACGTTTCCTCAGATTCACTGAGGGATTCTACTGAGCAGTGGGGTCAGTTTTGGTGGGTATCCATTGGGCAGCTTTTTGTTTCTGATCTAAAATGATGGGTTGTACATATCAACGACTTCCTAAGCAAACAGTCTCACTTTCAGAACTCAGGGTAGTCTACAGATCACAGTGAAGACAGGGATCTGTTGTAGCTCCTAAAGGCAAGGAAGAATTTCTGGTTCAGAGTGTTTTCAGGCCATTATGGTTTTTAATGAATGGACAGATTAATTTGGGACACTTATAAGCAAAAAAATCTATGCAGCCATCCAAGCCTTGACGTTCAAAATGATCAAACAACTGAAGCGAATGATAGCCTGACTCAGTGGGATGAGTCAGGGCTTGTTCCAGAGGGAAGACTCTGTGTGAAGGACTGGGTACCACCCAAGTGCTGCCATTTCTTCTCAATGAAAACAGCATTAGTAAAGCAGAAAAAAGTTAGGAACTTACTCATAATGCTTGTGCAGGTGGGAAGAGTCACACAGATCTATTTCACGTTCTCTGCAAATAGCTCTAGAAATCTAGCAATCTGAATCTGCAACTGCTTATCTCTTCTCTGGAGTCTCTTCATACTATTTCACAGCAGCAAATCTACTGAGAATGGTTTTCCTTGCACTTGCACTGGAACTGTGAAATGCTGGACTGTATTTGCAAAGAGTGTCTTAGGGCAATGCTTTCTCCAGCACACCACCAGCTTTCCCAGACTTCAGACTGCACTTCCCACTGTGTACCATGGTTGACAGCCTACAGCAGGATTTGGTGCAATACTGTGGTCAATCTTCTGTTGGCCAAGAAGTGAGGTTTGTCTGGAAGAGCTTTGGAAATCCTTAAGAAGTGCACCGTCTAAACAAACAGCACTGTAATGACTGGATGGAGTAAAAAAATAATCAATATACTCATAACATTTGGAATTTGGTTTGCAGCTACCATAGTTCTTTCTGTGGATGACATCCTTTGTTGCCTGAGGAAGAGAGTGAGTGGGATGGCAAACGGAGAAATGCAATCAAGAGCTGAAAATCCTGGGCCATCAGAACCTGGAACTCGAGATAAATAGTATCACAGTGTTCAGAAAGATTAGTCTTTTGATCCTGTTGTTTCTCAGCTGGTCAGCTCTGGCATCCTCCCATCACAATTGCAATTGAGAAATGACTGGAGAGCTGCTTCTGAGCTCAAATCCTTGCTGCCAGATGTACAATTATCGCCACTCAAGTAGCAGAAGAGCCCAGCTTGGAAGCACAGCAGGTTCCAAGTAGCTTGATTTGCTTTTCATAGAGGTTCATTGCATTTTATATCTTACCTCTAACTCTTGACCATGACGACTGCCACATCCCACCTCACAAGCTGTGCTGGCTCTGATCTGCCCTACAGCTGTTTGCTGCAAATGGCTGAAATATAGCAGAGGCTTTAAAAGCACGTACAAGATTTTGCTTGTAGGCTTGGGGTAAAGTCTCATTTCAATTAGATGTGGTTTTCCTCTCCGAGATCCATGTCTTCCCTTCTTGTCAGCACCTTAATTAGAATGAAAATGGACTAAATATTTTACGCAAATCAGAATTTCAAGAAGCTGCTACAGCAGCATCTCACGTTTAAGTGTGCACAGCACTGTGCACATCATCATTGAATAATGAATTAATAAATGTCTTTGGAAGATTTTTTTAGCCCAGAAAGCATACACCGTTTTAGCTTCCAGTCAATTGCCCTATTTACTGCAGTTCTTTTTTAGCAACACTATCAGTCCTGGAAGTAGCCTTGTCAATATTTTAGTTGCTTTGGTGTACAGAGCCATAGCGTTCAGATGAATTGTAATCCTTAAATTGGCAAGCAAACAGGTTTGCTCAGCTTGCCTGTTCTCTTTCTGGTAGCTGAAACTTGGAAAACCTTCTCAACAGGGTAAGGATGAAGCTGCATGTCCTTCACAGCTGTGAAGTTCTGTTGTTAATGGTTAAAACTCTCTGTGATGCTGCTGATTTGAAAGGTGCAGAGAAATTTTGCCCACAGAAAAAATCGTATCATATGCATATCCAATTCTTTCAAAGACAAGGAGAATTTAATATTTAAATCTCTGCTTTTATCCTCTGCCTGAGTGAGAGTTCATCTCCTCCTCTCCATTTTTAAAGCCCACAGACTCAGACCTGCTAGAATGTAAGGCTAACTTGTGATTTGGATGACAAGCATTTGGACTCAGGTCGACCCCCTGTGTAGTTTGTATGGAGAAACTGCCTCAGCCCACACTCCGCCTCAGCATCCATATGGTGGAATGAAGGATGCTGGAGGCAAAGGGGTCCTTGGGTGAGGGACGTGGGTGTGTTCCTGGCACTGCCTAACATCCTCCTGGGCTAAAGAAGAGAGTGGGACACTGAGACGGAGCACCCGCAGCACAGTGCTCGGTGTGCAGCCTTCCATTCCCTCTCTGATGCTCTTGTAGGTCACAGTGCTGCTTCAAGAGAAAGAATTTTGCATAGAAGTAGTCCCGGAGATGTGCAGCAGCAGACGTCTCATTGACTTGTAGCTTTTGTTGTCCTCATTCTAGAAGCCAGAGAACAATGGTTGGTCTGAAGCACGGCAGAGCTAGACAGGGCAGCAGCTGCAGCTGGGATGCCAGCAGCTCAGGAATGAGAGCACTGCAAGCATTTCTGTCCTTGCTCTCTGTTGCCCCGCCACGATGGTGCACGAGCTCCCAGCATGACCAGCGTCACTCCCTGCAGTCAGATGAGGACCGTGTCCATCCCTAGAGGTACAAATCCCCGTGGCTGCTGCTTCTACTGAGAGCTGCTACAGGTTTCCTGTCCGCATTTGTAATAAAACACAAAAAGGTTCACATTTGTGTTTTAATTCTTTTCTGTGCCTCCTGCTGCTGTGCAGAAATGTGCATAATGACAGTGATGGCACTTTAATGATTGACAAGTGCATAAAGCAAATGGACTGGCAAATAGTTTTCCCTGAAATCTTGTTTTATGATAGTGATATCTGGCGTTGCTTCTAATAGAGGAGGTAAAAAGATGTCTCTGGAATATGACTTTAAAAAAAATGGAGTTCTATTAAGCTGCAAGTGAAACAGGATTTGGGTTTAGTGCTCAGGCTGTATGAGATGGAAAGCAGTCAGCAGAGCTCAGGCACATTGGGAAGTAGGGTATCAGGTCACACAATTCTGTAAGATGAAACCAACATTTGTTCAGGCTGTGATTCAACTTGGTTCTAAAGTATGTGTATTAAATCCCATTGACTTCAGTGGGACTATTCATGCCCTTTTAAAGTTACACAAGGACTTAAATATTCTGCCATGTTGAAGCCTCCCATTGAGGCTTAAATTCATTCTTCCGTTTAACTTAAAAATATCCCTATGGCAATATTTAGCTCTAGCTAGGAAAAGCCAGAGAAAAGATGAATTGCACTTCATTGAGACACGCTCAATATTTACATAACTAGTTGCTGTGAGGTGTTTTCTGGTTGAAATTACACACGCCTGATTTATCTAAGGTCTAAGGCTTTTAGCTTTGTTTCTCTTCTTTTTTTTTTTAAGCATAGAAAGCAACTAAACACAGTCTCTGAAGACTAGTCAATCATTTAAATTATGTTATTAGCATCGATTAGCCTGACAGCATGGCACTTCCATTTGAATGTCATTAGAAAGTAAATGACAGCCACAATGGATCATAGGAGGAAAAGAAACATGCTGACAAAGAGAAATGGATGCGGTTCTGAAGGCTTTGGAAAGAATATAAGAAAGAGGAAAACAAATGCAGTAATTCAGGACTAGAGGTGAGAACCACCAGAATGAAACCTCCCTCGGGAAAAGAGATCACAGAAAAAATGGAGTGAAAACACAAAGCTTATTAAGGCCTTTGCATAAACGCATACAAAATAGTTCTTACTGCAGTACGTGCTTAGACCTCAGCTGTGCCAGCAGAGCATGTAAGTAGGAACAGTTAGAAATCCTTGGGTTTTGGGATGCCCAACAGAGCAGGGAGGACACGAGGCACTGCAGCCCCATCCCAGGTTAGCTATCACACACAGCAAGAAATGCGCAGAAGAGCCACTGAAAAAAGTTCTTCCCATCCCAGGAAGCCTTGATGTGTGGGAAGGACTTGACCAAAAGTAGGTCATGATGTAATGCTCTTGTAACACTGAAGAGGACTAAAATAACCCATCCACAATGGACTGGCCCTGGTGAAGAGAGTTTGATTTACGTTATTGTAAGTTGTGTTTATTGCATGCTGCTGCACACAACCAGCTTGTAGGCTCTGAATAAGTTAAAATTAACTTTTCAGATTAACTCATGGTGATCTTTATGAGCAGGAGAGGCCTCTATGAGTAGAGCTGCCTTAGCAGTCAGGCTGGCAGTGCAAAGCAGTGATTAATGTGAGCCTTTGGTGTAACTTCCAGTGCGTGTTATTTGGTGGCTCTCACAACTCACCCACGCGATGCAGTTCAGTAACTCTGCGGTCTGACTCGCTGCCAGGTGGAGAACCTTCACATAAATCTTGGGTTAAACTTCCCTGTGCTCCTGCAGGAGGGTGCTGAGCCAGCTGACATGCACACTACTGCTCTTTTGTTCCCCCTCTTGATAAAAAGTTCTTCCTGTTGCTAAGCTGATAGTCACCGAATAATCTCTTCATTGCAGAAGATCTCGCCTATGTAGCCAAATGATTTCTTACAAATAGTTTCTAATACCCAGCAATAGCTTTGTGAATACTGTATCACAAAGAACTGTCAGGCTGCATGTCTGCTCAAGCAGGAGTCAAACACAATAAAACCCACAAGAGCTGTCTTGAAGGAAAAAAGAAAAGCCTTGACTTTGCAAGCCTAACAGTTGTGATTTCAGTTTGTAACATGTCTGATTCTGTGGTGGTGCTACTTGGCGCAGATAAGGAGTCATTTGCCAGACTGGATTTCTGGAAACAAACTCAAATAATTCTCCAACTCCAATGGGGTTCTGACATCCAGAATCCTGTGTTTTTGCAGGGACTGGTCTGCTGAACTGTTGCCCCTCCGGTCGTTGTTCTTGGTTGTGCAGAGCGATTCAGATGCTGGTAATTTTGTGCCAAAGTGCCTCATAATCGTGCTGAGCAGGAACAGCTGATAGTGCCAGGTGGGGAGCAGGGGCGTGATCAAACCTAAGGAGCCTGTTTGGAAATTTCAGCCAAGATTTTTTTTTGCTTTAATGACCAAGACATAAATTCTTGAAAATGATAGCTCATAATGGAAGTGCTGACTCAACCGTAACTACAGTCACCGTGGTCCTGCTCTGATTCTGAGAGCAGAGAATAGATTGTTGTCAGCAGATGACTGCACTTCTCAATTTTAGGAGTGATTGCCTTGATATGTTAACCTTATTTACACTTGTTTCTATACACTGGTGTCTTTCTGCTGAATGTCAAAGGCAGCTCTAGAATTAACAGAATTATCTATTTCTTCCCATGTCATCCCATGTGATTAAATCACTTCAGCTTTGGAGCAATGAAAGAGCGATAAAACGTTTTGGTGCTAAACATCACTGTGTTATACTTGTTGGGGACAAACTGTCACCTTGCACATACTGGTCTGTATGGGAGCAAACCCTCAGAAGTCTACTTATGACCCCAGGAGTCATAAGTTTGCCTGTTCAAATGAAGGACACGATGTTGTGTACCATTCAAGGAACTGGTTAACTAGACACATGCGTTCTTGGGGTATCACTACAGTTGGTTGGGTGGTAGTTGAGGTCTCCAGAGATCAATGGAGCTGGGCATACCATGCCTGCACCACATCAGTTCTTTCAGGTCATAGAAGGTTTCATATTGCCTTTGGAATCTTGGTCCACATTCTCAAAGACCTCAGTGTGCTGCTGTCCAGGCATCTTCCTAAAGCTAAACGCAGCTTTCACATATCCTTACTGAGAGGCAGAGAAGGATAGTGGGGAAGGAGAAGCTTAGTGGCATAAAGGAGAAGGATTAAAGAGGGTGGGAAAATGAAATGGCAGCAACAAACTCATACGAACAACAATACGAGCTCCATCAACCAACTTCCAATAGTGAATTTCTAGTTGGCCATTTTTATGTAAGAGTTTAAGTATAGATTTGGATGGCTAAATATAGGCACTCTGACATCTATTATGTGAAATCTCAGTTTGAAATTGTTCAACGTCTTCCTATTATATTTGTGTAGTCAGTGTTTTATCGCGCTGTGAATCCATCTGAACAAAAATCCTTTCAGAAAATACTTCTTTGCTGCTAGTTGGATAACTCAGGAGAGATCTCCTTTATGAAAAGCAGCCATCAGATACTCTTCAAAAGATGAATGTCTTTACAAACTAATGAGAAGAGAGAACTAATCAGGATGTAAGATCTCATGTGCCCTCTACAACTTTTTAATTTTGGAAAGTTGGACTACAAACAGCTTATCTTTCTGTAGCAGCTAAAACCTGGTTGTTAGTAGCCCTGCGTAGGATTTTAGAGGAAACTGCCACATCTGCTTTTTTACCTTGAGCTTGCCCAGCAGGATTTAATTTACCCTGATGAAGTGAATGACAAGTTATGGAACATTCACTGTGCAGCCATAACATACTTGAGATTAAACACTGGCTGATGAATGAATCCTTCACTTCTGAGCATAATAATTTACCATTAAAGCCTGAAATTGGCAACAGTCCTACAGCACACAAACAGTGAAGCAGTAAAAAAAAAACAACCTATAATTGCAACCTGTACTTTTTCAAAATGCCAGTCTTGTCATGCCATACATAGGTTGAATGCTCATTGTATACTAATATAGTACATCGTTGTTCATCCCTCCTAGCACAGACCCTTGGAGCTAAAATCCATTGGAAAAGGTCTTTGAATGCTATAAATATCTGTGTTGCTTCCTGTTTGTAAATGAAAGCAATGGAAGCTAAATATATGCTGACTCTAGTGCGACAGATCCTGAAAGCAATTCTTATCTGTTTTGATTTTTGCCCAGAATATCTTTCTTGAAGTCCTACTTCTGAATCGCTGAAGAAAACAACTCTGACATCTCCCCTTCAGCCCTGCTCTGCAGATAGGAATGGCTGGGTAATGGCACAGAGCTCGGCTCACTGCAAAGAAAAGGATATTAGTCACTTTTCTGCTTTTTGTACCAAATCCATAACACCATTAAATGCTTAGCTGCTTTAGACTGGCACCACTGCAGCGATGTCATCAGACCTATTTGGTGTTAACTGACAAAAAACTCCGGCCCTGTAGGATCGTTAGCCTGGCCACTGCTCTGGGCTCTTCTGGATGGCATAGCTTTGTCAGCAGCTGCTTTAATTTTGCCATCTGCACCACCATTCCCTGCTCTAACAGCAGCCTCACTTCTCCGCTGCTTCCATGCGTTCCATCAGCTTTGCAAAATCCCAAGGCCTCAGAAATTGTGCACGTACACCTGTAGGTTTTTGTTTTTCTGGTGCCCAGGACTGGGAGGTAGGGGTGCAAAAACAGATGGAAGCTGTCAGCCAGCTCAAAGCCAACGTGCCCCAGAAGGTGTTTTATTTATGGAAGCGTTCAGATCAAACAATCACAGAAGATTCTTAACGTCGATTGAAGATGAGGAATTTGGTTCCTACGGCCCAGTTTTGCCTTTTTTCAGACACTTGCCTTAAGCCTGGGGAAGGCTGAGAGGGCAGAGGGGACATCCAAGCTTGTGCTCTCCTATGAGGAGCCTGGGCTGAGGGAAGCCATCCTTGATGCAGGATGTTAATCCAAGGAGGAAGGGGCAAGGCACTCTTCTTACCATAGAGAAAACACAGCAGGGTTAATTTTGATGTTTCAACAGTACATGTAAAATGTTCATGTCAGATGCACAAAATATTGTTAAACACGAGCTATTTATGATTTAAAATATTACCAGCCTGCTATTTTTAGTGCAGAGGAACCTTTAGTCATTCTACATTTAGATGGCTTATCAGAATTAAATAAATAACAGCAATGGTTACTGCTCAAATTAGGTCTGTCTCGGTTTCCATGGCATCCAATCTGTTATCTCCAATATTCTTGCCAGGATTTGTACTGGGGCTCTGGGACAGCAACATTTCTTATAAGGCTTATAGGGAATTATCCTGTAGCAATTTCAGCTATATAGTTTCCATGAAACCCTGGAATAAATGGATTTATTTAAGAAGAGTTGAGGTTTTTTTTTTCCTTTTTTCTTCTTTTTTTTTTTCATTTTTTTTTCTTTTTTTTGAACTGTTGCCTATTTTTAGCACTGCTGCCTGCTTTTATGTGGTGCTGCTTTAACTCTTTTGTGGATGCATCACTGTGCTGCCTGGTGAACCTGCACGGTGGCTGCGCCTGTTGCGCTTTCCTGCAGGAGCAGCAGAGACTCTTTGATGCCATCAGCAGCATATTGGTAAACCAGAGCTCAGGGACATGGAATAACATGAAGATTTGCTTCTGATTGTTTTGGCACTTGGCAGTCTTCTGAAAGCAGCTGCACGCGAGCCTTTCTGCTTGTGCTGCAACACCAAGCATAATCATCCTCAGAGGAAAGACAGTAAAGCTTTATTTGAGCTCAAGAACTTTTGTCTGAGGCCAAGACAGAAATGCTGCCCCTGTCAAGTTGCTGGGCTCAGTGCAGAGCTAGATGGGTGAAACACAAAGATCTGTTCTGTGGAAAGCCAGGCTTTCCTGAGTGAATTCCTGATTGAATGATTCCCTTTGACCTAGGGCTCTGTGCAACCACGCTTTACAGTGACAGTTATAATCCCAACCTGGAATAAGGGCATGGTGTACATTGCAAGCTGTGCAGCTGCAGAGAGGAGGAAAATACATTTGTGCTGTAAGAGCTGTGTATTTCCCTACAGATCTTCAATTAATATTACTTTTTATGGGTATTTTTTTTTCTTCCATAGCCATTAGAGTTTTCAAGTGAAGTTTTCATTAATCTTTTGTTTTGTAACTCTACATATGATATAGACCCTGTTTTCTTTTCCCCTCTGCTAGACATTAATTTTCCTTGAGCTTATTTGCATCTTGCTATGAAAAAATTTTGGATCCACAGCATTCAGAAAATCGATGGTTCATTGGGTTTCTAATTTCCAGGTAATATTCCTAAACAAAATATTCTGTTACATGCCTCTGAGATTTATGGTGAATCATAACCAGTTCTAACCCACAGTCTTATAATATTTTTATAGGAATGAATGACATAGAATAAATGCTTTAACAGTGTTGGTTATTTGTGTGCGTGTGTGGCTTGGTTTTTTCCAGTTGATCTCAGGAGGACAGTGAGGACCACAGTGAGCAATACTGTGTTCAGTGTTTGCTTGTAGCTCAGTTCTAAGAGGATGATACTAACGCTGCCCTGCAGATCTTCAGCTGGCAGAAATTGGCATCCTTTCCCTAGGCACCAGTGGAGCGGTGCTGATTTATACAAGCTTAGGGTGTACCTCTGGTGCATACAACATTTCTACCATAGCTCACATGTAATTTGATTTACTCTGAATCATGACTGAAATATAGCTGTGTGTTTAAAGTAGGCAAGAAATGATAAAGTACTTACTATTTATAGAATCATAGCTACTTTCAGAGCCAACCGAGCAATTCCCACGTACAATCACAATACAAAGACTTCAATATTTTAGTGCTCTGTCAGCCTGTGGTCGCTATAAATTTGCTGTGGCTGGGCACGCATCCCCAGCACAAATCTGTTTGAAAAACCCTTACCTAGGCGACTGCATTAATGCAGAGATCAGCTATCAGTGTTTGCGTGCATCAGCTCTTGACCTGCTCTGCAATGAATGCAAAGAGCCTGAGCCAAACCTGGCACCTCACCATGGATTCATGGACCTGGCAGGTGAGGAGCAGTCTGCTGAAGCTTTTTACATTACAGCAAGGGTTAATGGTTAATGTGACAATGGCACATGGGCTTTTGAAGAGCTGTAGCAGTATTCCTCATTATTCAAACCATGCTGATTAAAATAGTGCAGGTTCTCCTCTCTGCTCTCTGGAAAGATTTTATTTCTGGGCTCCATATTCTAGTGAACAGTTCACTTCTGCCATATTTTCTTCTTCATAGTGTCCTCACATGAGAACGCTCCATGCCAAGGCTGGAATTTCTTCCTCTTGTACAACTTGTCTGAATTTGGAGATGACTAGAGATTCAGCTTGCAGCACAGGAAACAGGAATTAGGAAGCTTACTGCCATTAACATGCATAGTAGTAATTGTTACCATTCTTGTGTTAGTAGAAAGGAAAATAAAAGCCAGTTGTACCACCGCCATGTCCATTCTCCCATCTTGCTGTAAATAGTGCTGTTCTGTGTACCCTCGGCACAGTGCTGCTCTGGTTGCACCCAGGCAGTGCTGCCCAAAGCTGGTACTTGCTGCTCTGAAGTGCAAGGGCAATAAAGTTTTCATGCAGCTGACATACATGGGAAGATTTTTCCATAGAGTAAAAAGTGGTCTGATCTGTTCTTCCCCTCTCTGTGCTGCTCTTGTCGCATCCCAAGGGATGCAACATATTGAGAGGAAAATAATGCAGAAATTGTATAATATATACTGTGGCTTTGGGTTCCTCTGAGCTGAAAATAAACACTGGGTAAACCACTTCTGAATAAGCTTCTAAAGCTCTCAGGAAGCTACAACATGCATTAATACATTTACAGTACCCAGAGGTGTTGGTGGAGCTTGGCCAAGGCAGCCTTAGGCACCCCCACCTGGTACAGGAGGCAGGTTGTTGACATCATGTTGGTGGGTGCTTTTCTCGTTTTTGAACAATTGAGGAGTCCTGGGGATCAGAAAGAGTTAAAGCTACCTGATTATTTGTCGATATCAAATCTCATGAGTGGGTTCTGCCCTCAGCAGAGCCCAAATGTACTGGGAGATGTGCTATGAGATAAACTGCATTTTTAGATACCAGACCAGAGCATCCCACGCAACAGGGGATTTCATGGTTCCTTGCCACAAAGGTAATTTGGTGGCAGCTTTCCTCAGCTGGAAAACAAACAGGTCTCCTTTCCTATGGAGAAGACAGAACAAAAAGAGGAGCACAATTTGACTGATGGCCTTCCCCGAGGTAAAGAGCCTGAACGATGGTTTAAGGAAAGCAAAAAGCAAGCTCTGAAAAGATTGTTGTGCTCTGAGGCTGGTCTCTGGTGGGCACAAACTAAGGAAGGCCCATTAGAAGCCTTTCAAAGGCAACTCAGATTCTTTCTGTATTTTCCAGGTTAGTTTCCAGCCCTGCAGTCTGCTTTCTGGGATGTTTTTGTTCCATTTAATGAAGAGCTCTTTGGTTCACTCAAGGCAAATAAATGACTGGTTTCTGCCAGACAAACAATTGGTTTCCTCTGGTGCCACAGTTTTTAAATGTGACTGAAGAACAGTCATCCTGTATAAGGGCCACTGGCTCTGTGCCTTGTCTCCAACAGTGGTGAAAAGCAACTCTGGGGAACAACATAAGAATAAGCTAGATGTGTAATGGTATTTAACCTACATCCTTTCCTAGCCTCCACTTATCTGTGGCTCAAGGATTTCCTTAACCAAAGGCTTTTGTTTTAATAGTCCTGATGGAGTTCTTCTCCATGGATTTTTCTAATTGCTTCTTAAATCCTTGCAAGCTTTGAGCATCCACAGATCCACAGAGCAAGGAGTTCCACAGGTCCACTGTGCGCTGCTGGCAATGGTCTCTCTTTTTGTTGGTTTTGAACTTTCTATCCACAATTTTCATTGGATATTCTTTGGTTCTTGTACAAAGAGAGAGGGAAAAAGTGTCACATCATCACCAGACAACATGGTAGCCCTGCCTCCATCTGCTTGCAGTCCAGTTTGTTGGCCAGCTGTAAGAAGTACATGAAAGAAAGAAAATGTATGAAAAGGGATTTGGAGACCATGACCTCAAATATTGTTGCTCAGGCTCCATCTGCACGCAAGGGAACAAAGCACCTGTGCAGCCAGGAGAGGGAAGGATGCTCCCCCTGCTCTGGGTGTCTTCACTTTTCCAAACACATTGCTCTTTTCTCTGCCGACAGCAGGCTGTTGGTTGTCAATGCCTTTGCTGTTGCAAATATCAATATTGCCGCAGTGTTTGGCACTTTCCAGTTAATGTGCTGGACGCTGGCAGAAAGAAAATTGATGTGTGGATTATATAAACCACCTTCTAGTTTGTGTACTGGAAGTAAAGATGTTAACTCTTTCTGACTTCATTCACTCTGGTTGAGGAGCATCAAGGGATTGAACCTGAAATACAGCAAGTCAATAACATAAAGTCTTTGAGCTTTGTGAGCTAAGAATAAATACCAGCCACAATTTGAGTCAAATGAACCTGTGCAGAAAGCACTGGGGAAATGTTTGGTGGTGTTCTGTTGTTGCAGGTCAATAAAGGCTAGATAATGTTTGGCTTTCATTAGTGATTAAAAAGATTTCCTTGCAAATGTTATGTGATTAACACTGAGCTTTCTGTGTGTACCGAAGGGGTAATGTTTAGAAATGATCATTCTGCATTATCTCAGTAGAAATGTGAATAATGTCTGGAGCCAGAGCAGGTCCTGCTGCTTGAGTCATGGGTGCAGCGGGCATAACCATGGTCTGTGGTGCTGACTTTCAGCCAGCGTGACTGCCGAGGGAGGGCAGGTCTGCAGAACGCCCTGGGCTGGTGATGCTTCCCTGTGCCCACCAGCACCAGCAGGAGGCCCTCTCCTGCTCAGTAGGAGCTGGAGAGGACACAAGACAGGCAGCCAGAGGCACAAAGGATGCAGGATCCCATCAGCTTTCAGGAGGATGTGGTGTGTTACTCTGTAATACCAGCAACACACCAGTTATGGATGAGGAGGCAATGTCATTACATACACCTATTTTTAGGTGCTTAGAACTCAGAAACATCACTGTCTTGGTGGGAATTTATCACAGTTGTTCTCAGCTCGAAGCTGCTATGTAAGACTTGGCAGGCCTCCAGTTAGCTGAGGAACAGCTGCCTGGGATGTTTCCCAACTGTGGTTTTCACCAATTAAGAAGTTTGTTTTCACACAATTTGGAGGATTTTTCCTTTAAAATCTCACCTCACTAACATGCTGTGTGCAGGCAGCGGGCTGTGCAGCCTCGTAACTTTGGTCCTAAAGTATATTTATTCAGAGATCTCAAAGTTCTCCTTGAGGAGCAATCGAGTGATACGTTAGATCTATCAACATTTGGTCTATCTAAATCTAATGGATAGCTCTGTAAAAATGGGAGCTGCACACCTGGAAATAAAAACTGCTTGCCTTCATTTCCAGGACTGCGTGGCGAGAGGATGGCAGCACGGACTGCCAGTGAGGTGCCCCAAAGGACCACATTGTGCCCTGCACCTTCCCCAGCACCTGGCTGGTAGCTCGTGCTGTTCTGCTGGACAGGCTGCTGCAGCTGTTCTCCAGTGTCAGGACTTGCAAGGCTCCATCACCTCAAATGCCATTTGCGATGCGTGCCATTTTCCCACGTACTTGTGAGATGGGCACGGCAGTGCAAGGGAGCTTCCTGTTTGCTGAAAAGGGAGGGATGCAGGGCCTGTTTGTCAGACTTATGGCCAAAGTTTTCCCCTGGATTTAGTGTATCATAGCTCAGAGAAGCTGAAATACTTCTTAGCACTCAGTAGTAACACTATGAGGCAGAAATCTGCCTTGTTTTGCAAGCTTCCTGGACTTGGAAATCTGCATCCTTCCCCAATGAGAACCAGGCAGCAGAGGCATTTAACAAATCATTTCCTTTAAGTATCATTCAAGCTGGTCTACATCTCTATGGATGTTCTGAAGCAAAACTTGCAGGTGGGCAAGATCTTGTCTAAGGCAAGGCTGCTAAGTCTCTGACTGAGCTGCAGAGTTATAAAGTTGTTTACCACCCTCAATGCGTTACCCTGTGTGCTGGTCTCTATCAGATGTCATTTGTGCAGTATCCACAAATGCTACGTGTGGTCATGGTTTGATAACAGCTCCATTAAGTGACACAAAACTTCCCACCTCTTCAGCCAGGAGCAGAAAGGCTGTGATAGGTTGCAGTTCAAAAATTTGCTCAGGAATGAACATCCTGAATTACAGCTTCTGAATTTTCTGGGACCAATACAGCACATTTCTTGCTTTTAATCATGACTTGACTTCCTTTGGCTGTTGTGGTTTCTCCACCTCCCATGAATGAAACTTGAAGGTAAGATCCGTGTATCTTCCTGCAGCAGGAGTCTGTGCATTCCAGCACCACAGAAAGCACAGATATCCCTTTTTTCTGCTTGAAGGGTTTTTTTGCAGATGTCTCAGTTTTTTACTTCACTCCTGTCCTTCCCCCTTCCCTTCCCTGTTAGGATTTACTATTCAGGCCATTAGCGATATCAGCATTTTCAATGCAGTTCTGCTAGATATTTTTGTCAGTCTCAAATCAAAACGGTGCCAGATGGAAGCCCCATGCTCTTCATCAATGATCATTTCCAGCATTCTTCTGTGAGGTTGTATAGCATATGTCCACTAGCAATTAAAAATACTGCTTTCTTTTACGAACTGTGTATGCTCAAGGGCACAGAGAAGGTTAAGAAATTAACTGCACTGGGACTGCTCTGTACTTTTCAAACAAACTGATTTCCTAAAGAGAAGTTATTAACATTTAGACTGGTTGCTGATTTGTTGGGGATGGTCTTATTGCTAAAATCACCTGTACTGAGTTAAAGCAGTGATGAAATATACTGCTAAAAGCAGTAAAGTTTATGTTGAAAATCATAATCTCTACTATCAGGAGGTCACTGGGTGTTTATTTCCCCATTCCAGACTCACTCAATTAACATTAATATAATCCTCACTAATACTTGTAGGTGCGGATCATTGAGCTCCATGAATTTCCATACTTTAGTCAGGAATTTGGTGTGGGACCCAGACTGAAATTTCCAGTGTTGGTGTCTGGGTGCTCAGTTTCCATTAAAAGAATAGGAGCAGAACATCCAAAGCCTCCTGCTAGCTCCGAGGAGGGATGGGGCCAACTGTCCCCAGGTGCTGCTGTTTGCTAGCCATACTCCTGCTTCAGCACCCACCTTCCCTTGAAGCTCTTCTGCATTTTTTTACATCTCCTTATAGTATCATCTCTATTATTTAAATGCAATCACTTTGCTTCCCAGCGTGCTTCCCTGTGGAAAGTGTACATATGTTCACGAGGGCTATAAAAAACCCTAATATTTAAGTTACTGAAAGAAACAAGGACTGCAAGTAACAGCAATAAATGCCAGGAAAAAATGGCCAAACACCCCTGTTGTTTTGTAGTGAGGGGCTGATTACTTTATGACCCTAAAATAAACAATCTTGTATTTATGCACACACAGAAAGCACTTAGCTATGTTTATTGAGAACATTTGGCAAAAGGAATCAGATCTTGTTTAAAAACAATATAATCATGCTAATGTAAGTAAAACTATTTCATTTTGCTGTTAGGGCAGGGAAGGGGAGCATGTGGCATCAATTACTGAGGGTTACCTGATGGGTGGTAGCTTGTTCAGGAGAGGTAATTAGGTTGCTTACTAACACACAATGCAAATTTTCAGTCTGCTTTCCTAAGGAAAAACATCTTGTTGCGATCCTGCTGTCTTTCTCCATTGAAGTCTTTGGTCAGCTCCAAGAAAACTGGAGAAAAGAGCAGAGGCAGCAAAATGTTCACTTTCTCCAGGTTTTACAGAAAGCCTAGCTAGGCAGAAATCAGATTCCCATAGAAAGGGCAGCAATGGGAGCTTAAGTCTCCTCAGACAACAAAGGACACAAGTACCTGTACCTGTTGCCTTGGATCAGCCACCACTGCAATGGATGGTCCTCACCAGGGGAAACCAAGTAACTCTCCCTGGGAAGAATATGAGAATCAGCAGCATGTTTTATCCATTCCCATGGACACTGCTCATTGGCATGGTCCTCACACCTTTCCTCACACAACACATGCTGCCACTTGGGAAAGCATAGGGATGTGGGGAGGAGGGAATTGCTTGTTTGGGAATGTTTTTTTTAAACACCTTTGTGCTTTCCTGAGCTGCTTGCTGGCCCCTGAGCTGTGAAGTCCCAGGTCAGGTGCTCTGGGGCTGAGTCAAACACCATGGGAAGGAACTGAAAGAAGATAACTGTGTATTTGGAAACTCCTCTGAGAAGTTGGGAAATGGGATCCTCTGTGGACTATCTGAAAACCAGCTTATTATTTGACTGTTAAACATACTGTATATGCCAAGTAATTAATTTTTACGGCAAACTTGTCTAGGACTTGGGCAAAAGAGCAATTCCCTGGAAACTGTCTTAATTGCTAACGGATGAATAACTCCCTCAGACACAGATGGACAAAAAAAGCCTTGCACCTCTGCGACTGGGGTGCCCACAGGTCAAGTGCAGTGTATGACATCTAGCTCGCCCATTGAAAACCCAACCTAGTGCTAACTGTGGCATGTCAGGTAGAGGAGAAAGCACAGGTGACTCTCACCCCCTCTCCTGCACCATCACCTTTTCCTCTCCGTGGGGATGTTCTTCTCTTCATGGATATGACTGGGATTTTCTTGCTGACAGTGGGAATCAGTGCAGTGCTATGAGTGTTCCCAGATAGAGGAGCATCCACACCCAGACCTGCTGTGTCCTGTCTCAGAGAAGAGTGAGGTCCCTGCCACAAGGGTCTCACTGGCCACTCTGTACATAGGATGGGCCTAATTCTGCAGTACAGCAATGTGGGGCTACTCAAATGAAATGCTGCCACATGTTGGACAATAAAACCTAGCACTGTGCTTTGGTTTCCACAATGGCACTACCATTGAGGCAAAATCTTAGCTACCTTCATTTTACCAGAACAGATCCTATATCTTCAGCTTGTTTTGGGGTCGTAAGGACATTTGGGGACTTGCAGAATCATAATAATTAATATTTCATACAACGCAGCCCTCAAAAAGCAGCGAACAAAGAGCACTCAGCACCACGCAGCTGCCAAAGGCAGCATTTCCTTGGGCCCTGGGGCTCTCGTGCTCGACAGGCATGAACCTCCCTGGTCCCTAGACAGCATTCTCAGGGCCCAGCTCTGCTGCCCAGCAAACACAGGCCAGCAGTCACAGCTGGCTAATGCACTGCTGGCAAAGGACGAGGAGGGAAGGAGAAAGAGCAAGAGGCTTTTATGAGAGTTGATCTGTTGCTATTTAATCTATAGTGACAAAGATGTCGCTAATAGAACATGGGAAGGGTGATGAGATGGGCAAGACCTGGGGCCTGAACACTTGTGAGAAATGCAGGCAGTGCTCTTTTGATCTGCTCAACGACTTGTGAGTGCTGGCATTGTGTTCCTAGAGCGGCTTCTGGTACCACATTAGGCAGTGAAACATTTTTTTAATTAGAAGTCTAAGACACAGACCTAGCACTGCTTTTTCTAGCATCTAATTAGAAGTGTAGGAGACAGAAGATGAGAGAAAAAAGCAGGGAATTTATAAAATTCCAGAATTTTTGGAAGGAACTTTGTTTTCTTTGTGTTTATACAACAGTATACAGCAGGTCTACAGACATGAAGACTTGGTGAAGTCATGACGGTAGGTAACAAGTAATATTAACCTGTATACTGCCCTCCCAACCACAAATGAAGAGAATCAGACCTGTGATTATGGCTGCTGGGAGATGAACCAGAGATGCTGCTTCATGCACAGGTACAATAGGAACAGCTGTGCAAACACTGCAGGGTTTTGATCTTGCATGACGAATGAGATACAGCAGTAACAGCTCTCCAAAACCCAGCATTCAGCTTCAGAGGCCATTGGGTAATGAAAATGAATCCCAGCCTGATGAGGACCCTTCTGACCTGTACATCACAGCACACTGAACAAGCCTGACCCTCGCAGCCACAAGCAGAGGAAGAGCAATTTACATTTCAAATGCAGCTGTGCCTCTTTCCAGCAAACACCACGCAGTGATGAGCTGGCCCAGAAGTGCTCCTATGTGCTCCTATGGAGCACAGGCTGCCAGGGAGGTGGGGGAGTCACCATCCCTGGAGGTGTTCAGGAACTGTGGAGATGTGGCACTGAGGGATGTGGGTAGTGGGCATGGTGGGGTGGGTTGATGGTTGGGCTAGATGATCTTAGAGGTTTTTTCCAATCTTTATGGTACTATGATTATTACGTACGTTTGCTAACTTGGTGTGGCCGTGTTACTGTGATCACAGCTGTGGGGACTGCAGCTCTTTGGGATAAGGCAGCAGTTGGCAATACACCATGAAGGGCTCACTGCAGAAGGTAAGGGCTCCATCTTGGAAGCACAGCTCGGTGTCTGTAAATAATTTTGGTGCTTAGTGTGAGGTCTGTGAGGATTCAGTGTTCAGACATCACAAAATGATGCTGTCCTCAGCTGCAAGGAGCAAACATCGACTCCCTTCATTAAGCCTTGTTCAAACGCTGTGGGGTCAATAGAGAGGCTCTGGTGTGGGGATCTGTGGGCTGTAGTGAGGGTTGAACCACTGTGTGACAGGCAGAGTGATCCTTTAATTAGCTGTGAGCCATGTTCTGAAGTGTCATCACCAGGTTATGCAGAGTAAATAAGCAGTGGTATCACAGTCCCACAACAGTGAACAGCGTGAAGCAATTTCCTAAGGTGTAATTCATGTGCTTAAAAGATACACCTTCATTTTATGTAAAGAAGCTAGAAAGCTCAATTTCCTCATCGCTGTTTAAGGTGAAGGCAAGCTAAACAGCCACACCATATAAAGTATGGCCATGTCAGACATGGAAAGCATTCCTTTCCCTTTCCATTTATAGCACTGCACATTAATTATAAATACATCTAGGTTGGACCAAAGGCCACGTACTCCAACAAACCTGGTTCAGTACATTTAGTGAAGCAAGAGAATTGATGTGATCTTTCCCAGTTGTGCACCCAGGTAAAGATGTCCTGACAGCACGTAGAAGCAGCAGTGGTTCTGGGGAAACAAAGAGGCATCAGCCTCTCCTGCTGGACAACAATGAGCTACAGAAAAAAAGCCGTAAAAGGCTTTCTTGGCATAGCAATGCTTTATGTTGCCTCCTGGATGGCTCCAGGAAGAAAGGCTGGGTTGCACATTGTTTTCTTACATTTGTCCACGTGGTTG
Organism: Perdix hodgsoniae; assembly: GCA_035772895.1. NCBI lineage: Eukaryota > Metazoa > Chordata > Aves > Galliformes > Phasianidae > Perdix > Perdix hodgsoniae. The sequence goes on along the minus strand of JAPSGF010000012.1, from coordinate 4,660,234 downwards.
TTTGACAATTTCCTACTGTAATATCTTGCTGGTAGCTGCTGCCTTGATTTTCGCGCTGAGCTTTGTGAATTTCTAGCAGCACAATAATAAAGGCAAGTTTAGAGAGCAAATATTTCTGCTAGAAGTCTCCTGTGTTACCTGGGGATTGGAGTTGCCTACATGGTATAACAACATTTATAACTCTGGCTAAGTCAGGAAAGGGCAACATCTGAAACCATGTGTGGGGCACAGCTAAAGAGGTGAAGGTGCTTCATTAGTGGAGGTGCTGAGGAAATGAATCAGAAGTCATTAGAAGAGAGCTCTCAGTTCATCCTTTCTTCAGGAAGAAGTAGCTCTTCTAGATAATCTTAATGGAAATTGTTTTTATAGCAGTGGTTCAATGTCAGGAATAGAAGCTTAATTGTTTCTTGAGCAGCACCACCTTGCACAGCTGACGTCAGTGAATGCAGGTGGATCTGACTTCTTGCTGAAGGAAGAAGGGAGGTTTTATTTCCCTCGATTGCCTCTTCTCAAGTTATTGGCCACTGCTGTTTGCTTTAATTATCTCTTAACAGAAGAACAAATATGACAGCATGTTGTACTGATTAACACGCTAAAAAGATTCTTAAACTGCTTATAGTCAAATTTGTTTAAATTTAGGGGGATGAAGTCACTTCTATTGTTGATTTCAATCCGCTTTGCAAGTATGACACTCAGAATAAAGTGCCTGTCTGTCCTGCACACACAACTTCTTGCTTTTACAGCAACTGCCGCAGCATAATTGGCACATTGACCACTCCAGGTTTTCATGTCAGTCGCTGCGGCTTTGTGGTGTTTGGGCAGCAGAGGGGAGGGACAAGGGCAGGTAATGGAGCATCGCTCAGCCGTGCCCTGTGCAAAGCGCCTCACGTATCCGAAAAGCTTGGTGTGATTTTATTCCTACGGGAGCGAAGCTATTGCCCCCTGGCAGCGGGCTCCCGGCTGTCGGGGCCAGTCACTAGGTGGCAATGCGGCACGCAGCCACGCGGCACGGCGGCTCTCCTGCCCGGGGGGGCTGCTGACAGCATCGCATCGCATCGCCTCCTCCCACCGCTCTGGGAAGAGAGGCGATTTCTGAGAACGCGATGCTGGTGTCGAGGCTGAGATCCCTGCTCTAAAAGGAGGTAAGTGGCCTGTGGCTGGACATCAGACATGCTGCTCGGAGCCTCTGGCTCTGGCATCAGTTTAGGTTCCGGCAAGAAAACAGAAAAGGACAGAAATCTGCTGTAGGTTGGATAAGATGCTGTGTGGCACATCTTCACCTCTCTACCCCAAAGCAAGGCTTCCTTGAGCACAAACCAAGCCTGCCCCCCAACCTCTCCAGCTCTCTGAGTTATCCCTGTAAGGGCAACAGAGAGATATTTGGCTATCAAGGAAATTTTGCTAAAGTTGATAACAGACCAGCAGCTATCAAGGAAATTTTGCTAAAGTTGATAACAGACCAGCAGCAAACCCTTGCATAAACTCATGGCTTGGGAAACCACACTGAAAATACATCTCAGGGTTACATGGTCTGAGTACATGAGGCAGGATCTTTGTGCTGTAGGTGAGTTAGGTGCTGCAAAGTGTGTACTGCTCTGTGCACCATTTTGGCAGTTACTGTCATTTGCCAATAGCAGCATCTATTTTCCACCTTACCCAATAATCTATTTACTTTAGCTTTTATTACGTGAAGACAACGGTAAGTTTTTATGTACATCTGCTTGCATACGGTCAGCGGGTGCAGTTTTGAAATGAGGACTGTTCCAGGACCACGAGTTACACTTGCAGCAATGCTGTGGCCATGTACTTCTCAGAATAGCTTTCATCCCATTCACAGCTCCTTTCTGTGTAGGCCAAGGGGGGCAATGTCACCGAGTTTGTCCCTTGTCTCCCACAGTGACTAACACAACCTTAACGTGAGTTAAGCCATCTGTGGTCACGTCTTGGCCACTGCCACCCCTCTGTGCCTTCCCCCCATCCCCTCTCTGACTCCCAACCCTCATATTAAGTGATATCCTCAGCTCTATGTGCAAATACACCAAGGACTCCTGGAACACCAACAGCTGTAAAATGCACAGAATCTTTGAAAGGAATTTGCAGATTCTGTAGACTCTCAAGCTGCTTTTGGTGGAGCGTTTCCTGGAATCGGTGATGAAATCACTCATTTTGCTCCACTTTCCAGTTTAATGGTTTAACCTCATGGTAACAGTATTTAAAACCTGTTTGTCTCATTAAAGATCTGTTAACTCATTTCTGAAATTAGAAACTTCTATGATTAATGACTTGCGGTATTTTGCTTTAAAGGAGAGGCTTGCTAATCGTTATTTCTTCCCACCAAAATCACTTCTGAGACTTGTATTATTGCTTTTGTTATGACTTAGTGACAGTGATGCTTGGTACTTCAAGGAAAATAATTGGTAATGATGCAGTTTGTGCCTGCAAGAACTGTGTCTGAGGAGCAATTGCAGACTACATGGTTGTAATGACAAAACTTGAGGAGAATGTTTTTTGGTGAATTTTCTGGCTTTAGCACAGAGACTTGCTCATTTTAATGGAGACCTGCCAGGCTAAAAGCCCAGAGATCAGAACCTTAGATCTGAATAGGTCACAGCCAGCCTTACATGCCTTCTTTAGCCTCTGTTAGTGCCTCTGAACTGTGCTGGCATGTAAGTAACGGATGCACCAACCTTTTTCTTTGTCCACATGCTCACAACTGGAATTGTGAGTCAGAAATAGCAGTTTCTCAAGCAATTATTTCCAGGCACACGCAAATAGGGCTGACAGCACTGTGGGTGTTAGCATTTAAAGGGCACCCGAATCGCATCTCTGTTTGCTTTCACAGCACAATTGCTGGAGTGCGGATGCAGGGTTCAAATGGTGGTGAAATCTCAGCTTCTCCCTGAGTCCAAGGGCAATGTGCAAGGGACAAATCTTGTGTTTTATGATATCTAGTAACAACTGAGAGATGCTGTGGTTCCGGTGGTGTTCATCCTGCTTGGCTCAGCTCCTATTTTCAGCTGAATTCCAAAGCCTTCACACTGTGCTGGAAGCAGGCAGAGGTGCTGGATGCGAGAGCAGCTCCTGGTGCAGGACGGCTGCTGCAGCCCTGGCCTGTGCCCCATGGCCAGCACATGCTTGTTGTGCTCTGCCAGCTCTCTGCTGAGCCCTGCACCTGCCTGAGCCCCGGGCATCCCTCTCTGGGACCAAAAGCCCCATGAGCATCCCATTGGCAGGATGTCACCTCGCTTGTACAAACCTCAGATGTAAGCAGTCAAGTCCTGCTCAGCAAATATATCCACCTCCTGCACGAGGCAAGGGTTCTTCTGTTTGAAGTATAAAGGACAACATCCTGTCAGAGCCTGGATCTCCAAGATCAGTACCTTCTAAGAGGAACATGCTTCATTTGCTTCCCCTCTACTCTTTTTCTGCCTTTTGTTTGTTCCCTGTGACACAGCTCCTGGTTTGCCATGAGCCCCCTCTTTGAAGCCCAGTATATCAGGCGACTGCTCTCTGTTTATTACAGTGGGATTTTGATGCAGTTCTTAGTTTGGTTATCTTTAAAATGACAGACTTGGCCCATACAGTCACACTCCACACCTCTCCTTTCCCTTTGTAAAAGAATCCTATCAGCATACTGAAGCAAGAAATGCTTACAGAGTGACTCCCTGAGCATAAATAGCTCTCCAGCCAGAGCAGCACCTGCCATCTTCAATATGTCTTGTGCTTCCCACAAACCACTCGTGTGCGCTGGGTTTGATCACAGCTATTGTTCGTGCTAAGCCTCCTCCTACTCCTATAATCCTCCCATTTGAATGGATGGGATATTCTGCATATGGGAAGGATTCTGGGGATATGAATCGCAGCCAAGTATTCTGTGGACATGACAATGTGTATGTGTGCATTGTCTGCCAATGGCAGGGACATGGGCATGTTGACAAACATCACGCCTTTGGAAAGAGCCTCAAGTCACATCCTTTGACTCCTATTGCTTCTTCCAAGGACTTGTGTTGCTTTCCTTACATGGCAGCTCTGGGGCAGTGCATACATTGGACAGGGGGGCCAGTGCTGGGCTGTTGCCACGGGGCAGGGTAGTATTTAATAGAGCTGTGCACACAGAGTATCCTGATGGCTCATTACAAACAGGGAAAGTTTGGTCTTTTCCTTTGTTTCCCCAAGAAAAACCTCAGCAGTGCTAATGATCCTATTAGCTGTACGGAATACGTCCAATATGATCTCCTGGCTTTGGGGACTGTGTGCAGCCCCTGAATTCTTCTCTCCCTGAGAGGAGGTGAAGATGTCAGTTGTTCCCACACTGAGCCAGCAGCATGGGGCAGTCAGGAGTTACTCTTCTTAGTTCTGTTGTTTTTCTCCCTTCAAACCAGCTCTGTCTGTAAGTTTCTTCCATAACTTCAGGTTTATGGCATACATTTTCACTTTAAAAAAAGCACTGTACTCTCCAACACTGAATAAAACTGCAATAATATTGTTCAGCCCTCGGATATTTTTTAGAGGTGTTTGCTTTTTTTTTGCCTGTAACGCTATTTTTGTTTGTTTTTAGAATATAACACCTATTTCTTTTGAATATATTTTAATCTCCTTCCATCTTATGAAACCAATAGATGGCAAAAAAGAAGATGTGGTTTTGCCGAGCCTTACAAACAGCTTTAGATGCGTAGTTACGCATATTTACATGCTTTGCAACCGACAGCAACAACAAAAAGAAAGCCAAACAATTTACTTCTTTAGGATATATATGAAGATTTGAGTTTGCCTGTTGACATGATGTATTCAGATCATTTGGCATTTGCTTAGCAGCCCGCTCGGAGGAGCATGGATTTTATTGAACACGCTGTTTGAGCACACCACTGCTCCTATTGTCGTGTTTTCCTTCCCATGCAGCCAAGGTCATTTTTATATGCCATTGCCTCTTACCGCTGAAAGGGAAGACATATGCATGGTTTACCCATCCTGATGCTATGTTCTCTGCCATACCCACTGTGGCTTGGGGCACTTGGGGGAGAGCTTATGCCGGCTGCTATTTAAATCAGCAGCAGATGTGTCCATACGGGTGTGACGTTCCTCAAGATGTCTCGGGGAGCCTGAAGTTTATAAAGGGCTCCTCTTCTGCCTCCTGCTAATTTTAGACCAGGAGTGTTTACAAACAGAGCAGCATTTGTCTCTGCTTCTGATCCAGAAGGATTTCAGCCCCATCCCCGCTGGCATATTCCCCATACAAAACAGCGGTAGCTATTTAAAGATGCTGGGGGAACGTTCAGATTGGAGGCACAGAACGCCAAATCTCGTGGCTGTAAATAATGTATTGGCAGTTATTACAACGCTACCAGAAGGTAGGCAGGATACACGCCAAGGAACAACCTTAGGGGAGAGAAATGAGGAGCTGGGGATTGAGCTCAAAGGCATCTCTTCTTAGGAACGCTCCAAGGCCCCCAGTAACAGCTCTGGAAAAGACCAAAGTAGAACAGCATGGGAAGAAGTGAAATCGTAGCTATGTCTGACAGCTGTCACCAGCACTGATCTGGGGTGCAGTCCTGCTCCAACCAGAGTGCCAGGGGCTGTAGTGTGCCAGTTAGTGCATACACTGCTCCTGGGCCAAATGAACACTGTAATTCTCCTCAAAGACCAAGCTCTAGCTAGTGGACCACTAATACAGCCAGCCTTTGGGTTGTGGGGATGTCGTGGATTGTGCAGACTCAAACAAATCTTAAAAACAAAGGGAGATGTCTTTCTCCCCTCCTTTGCTTGAGCTCACCTGTGGCACTGTGCACATCACTCAGATCACACCTGGTTCACCCACGGAGAAGCCCAGCAGGAGCCCTGTGGGGATTAAGAGGTGGCTCTGAACCCAGAGAAGCCTCAGAGCAGCAAAACTTATTTTATGGCTATACAATTTGAGCACTGCTTGGTGCATAAGGATGTGCTTAAAGAAAAAGTCAGGCATGAAAAAGAATGATATCCTATGATATCATTGCATATGCAAGCCTGCAGTAACGTCAGAGCTCTCCTTGGCAGGTTTCCTTCCCAGTATTGCTGTGTGCTCTTTTCCTGCTGTTACTCCGTTAGCTTTCTTTGTCTGAAACTCTGGTGTAACTCAGGGGTGGCTCAGACCAATCCTGTAATGCTTGTCACAGCTTTGCCTGCCTGTTACTGAGGTGACTCAAGGTTTCTAACGTCAGCTCTCCCACTGCACTGAGACTTCATGTCCACCTGCTCTGTTATCCTGTGAGTTTCTCTCTGGATTTCAGATTTCACATGTGGTATCATACACACTTTGGCTCCCAGCCTCTTCTACAAACACTGCTTTCTCACAGCTCCACAAAGGCTGGGGAAGATCAGTGCCAGTGCCAGGCTGCAGCTTGGCGGAGTCGAACATCAAAGCTCCTGCTCCAGCTCAGCTTCAAAACCTTTCAAGTTTTAGGACTTGACCAAGTAGCAAAAAGAGTTGTAATGGGAAAGCTTCAATGCACAGAATGACGGGCTCTCTGAAGAAGGGCATTTTCCTCTTTACATGGAAGAGGTAGTGAGCAATAGCCAGACTTTGAATTGTGCTTATTACATTCATGAGGGGTGAGGGACTGTCTTTGCCCTTTGCCTTGCGCTATGAATAGCAAAAGAACTGCTCCTGTGACTTTCATCTTTATGCTTCCTATAGCAAACCCTTCACGAGCCTTGGGCAAAAATCTATTCTGACATCAGGGCACCTGACTGCAGATCGGGTGCTGAAAGCTTCTCCCTTCTCTTCTGCTCCACCTGCAAAAGTTCAGCCTGTGGGTCTGTAACAAAAACCATGGGGCAATAACTCTAAACTTACTGTGTGCCCCACTGCATTCCCTGGAGAGGAAACGATCAGTTTGGCATTTTTGTGAGGTCTGAACTTCACCAGCTTTGTGCGTGGATTTGCCTTCTTGCAAACTTATGGGCTACCAGAGGTGAAGGTAAGGAATGCAGCTGTGTATCTCATGGCTACACGTGTGTCTGCTGCAGGTGATGGCTGGTCTCAGGGCTTTCTAACCTTAGCACTAGTGTGAAGAGGCTTATATGAAACCTCGCATCTTTAATTTACCTCCAACAGCACAGATCAGTTCAGGGTCAGGAGCTCCACTTGTTTGGCTGACTGGAACACAGGCAGTGCTTCTGCACTGTGCCTGAAGCCACACAGTGCTTCAGCCTATTCTGCAGGTGCTGGCTTTGCAGAAAAGTGATAGAAAGCACACAAGGCCCTTCATTGCATTCTTCAGTTGCAGCATTGCCACCTTCATATGCCCATGAACCTGTGCCTTCCTTGTTTCCAGTGTTGTCATTCAGTTCTAGCATGCTGGTGATGAACGGTTATTGGATATACAGAAGCTGTATACTGGAGTGTTACTGCTGGTGCAAAGGAGATGAGATTTCTTAAATAGCTGCAATTCACAAAACTTCAGGAGGAGAGGGGCAGCCTTAAAAACAGATGATCACCTGCTAGAGGCAATCTGGGTTGCATTTGGAGACAGAAAAAATCAGGAAACCCAGGACTTAAAACAAGGTCTACTGTAAGAATGTAACAGTTTTGTTAGCTGGGAGGAAAGCCCTGAGTTTTCACATAAAGCCTTTGTGGCTTTATATATGTGACTTTGTGGGTTTTTTGAGAGTTGTAAGAACAATTTGTTTGGGTTTATTTTGTTTCTACTTCAACGTGAAAACTAATATTCCACCCTGTTCCTGAAATGCGTATCTGCAAACTGTGAACAATCTGCTTAGTAGATGTACTGACTTGCAAACAGAAAAGACCTTCAAGCTTGGTCTATTTTAGACTTCCAGACTGGAAGATTTTGATCTCCAGGACTAAAGGCCTCCAACCACCCTGGTGCTCCATACAGGATTTGCTCTGCATTTCCCCAGGCTGGATCAGCCAGCAGGGTCATTGCACAGCAATGTGGGATGTGCCATTTCCCAGGTGCTGGGCACATTCCTCAGCCTGGAGGAGCCATCCAAAGTGCTGGGGTCGCAGCACAGAATGCTTGATGCCCATTAATTTTAATTGAAATGATTCATAGTAAATAGGTGAGAGATTCACCATGTGAGTATGATCATTATCCCTCACCACAAGTGTCTGCTTAGGGCTTCTCTGTTTATCAGACTGAATTATTTAGAGAAATTAAACTGCAATCTCCATACTACCCATTAGCTGGAACTCTATTTGCATATAGCAGTTATGTTTTGGCAAACAAAAAGAGGAATATTCTGCACAGCAAGCTTTCTGCCAAAAAAGAGGTCCTCTGTGTAGAGCATAAGACTGCAAAGGAATAGGAATGGTGAAAATAAGATAGGAACAAATAGGCATCCGTTAGAGCAGGGATGTGCCTGCTGGAGAATAAGCTACGTTGATCCAATGTTTAGTCTACAGTTTACTATTTAGTCTGCTCTTGTCTATGAATTCTGTTGGTTCTTTTGGTTAAAACACACACTGGCAATGAGGAACTTTGCCCTTGAATTCCAGTTGCAATAGCAGCAGGCCAGGCAGTGGGACTGTGTAATAGATTTATTTGGACCCACTTTACAGACACCGTTAGCATGAAGTGGCAACAAAACTTCAGACATGCCCACTTAATCATTTACTTCTTTTATAGAAAGCAATAAAAGGCTCTGGATGCCAGTATAAATTAAAAACGTTGTTTGAAATGAAGTACGTGTATTTGTGAGACCCTATTATGCCTGGAATCTCACATTTAAGGCCTAATCCTGCTCTACCTGAATACAGGGAGAGTTTTACTTTAGATTTAACTGGGAACATACCAGAAACCACCATAACAGAGTTAATTTAATCATGCTAAACTGCTTTAAAGTAAAATTCCCACTATTGAAAGCAGCAGAATCTGGACCTCCTCCTACAACCCAGAGCCTTCAAAAAAGAGATAAATATTACTTAAGAATAAGGCAAAGAACCATGGGAACAAACACCCCTACCACAGCTTTGTGAGGTCCAGAATCCCTCAGGGACAGATGTCTCTAAAGGCATTTTACTAGAGCAGGAAAAGCGTCTGTGTGCCTTGAGGATGAGTTTTATGGGCAAATCATTCCGTTATTGGACATTAAAATGGTTATGTTGTACAAAGGCCCTCAGGATGTACAGATTCAGACTGTGAACGATCCCCAACTTCTGGGAGATAAAAGCTCAGCACAGCTCTGCATAGCACTGCTCTGCTGTGCTACTTCCACAGAGCAGCCCTGAGCTGGGAGCACTCGGGAGCCCAAACATGACCTGCTGCTGTGTCCCTCTGCTGAGAAAGCCTCGTGTTTCACTTCACACTTGGAGCTGTGAGACCGCGCTGTGCTTGGGGCAATCGCGTTGTCTCTCTGGGCAGGAGAGTTCAGGCACCTTAAAAGGGACTGTGCTTCCACTGTTGGTGCTGCACCGCTGGCTTCTTGCCACTCAGCTGAGTTGACTCCATTACAATCTTAGGAAAAGCATGACAAATAATTAGAGACATTGAGTATATCTGGCTTTTAATCAGGCTCCCTCCACCAAAGACAGACTTGAATGTAAGCCTTCCCCAGCCACTCAGGTGGGCAGAGAGTGCTTGTGCAGCATTTGCACAGCATGCATCAGACCTCTTCGTATCAAACTTCACAGAACCCTCTTCCTCGGGGTATGATTTATTGGGAGACCCAGAAACAGTTTCAAATTCAGAAACCCAAGGAGTGGTGTTAGTGAGAAATACAATCTCTGTGTAAGAGCCACGGATGGGTATGTTTCTGCATCAGCTTAGCTGAGGTAGCAGCTCTCTGTATCAGTTCTGTCATCACAGCGTCTGCGTGCTTCTCAGCTTCCAGTGTTACGATTCTAAAGCAACGAGGTGATGCTTTTCCCCTACTATAGCTGGGAAAGTGATCTACAGAGATACTAAGCCCAGATTCACGTTTAAATCTTTGTGAGTTAGCTACAGTTTTGCTGCAGAGCCAGACCATTTGTCAGACCTCGCATCCAGAGATGCCCACAGCAAAGCGCAGAACTGAGGAAGGAATCTGAAGACTTTCATATCCCATCCCCAAACACTCTCTCCACTGGAACACGTGAGCCATCAAGGTAGCTCTAAAAGTAAAAGGCTGAACAAACTGCATCCAGGCTGCAATAAGCCTTCATGCTAACCCATGTACATTTTTCATGCAAAACACCGTATTTTATTACTGATTTAATTGACACTTCTAAGCCTCGCAGACCGGTGAGGTGAAAAACAAGCTCATTTCAGAGCAGCGGGTTGAGCTTGCTCTGCCCATCAGTGGGAACGTTTCCTCCGCTCCTGCTGAGCTGTTACCTCCTTGCAGGGCTTGGTTTCAGTATATAGGCCTCATTTGGTCAATGTAGTAACTCCTATGGAATGTAAAGATCACCTGTCAAAGGTGAGAGCGGTTCTTGGAAGGCAGCTGCTCTGCCAGAGCCAAGCACAGCATTTATCAGGGAGGTGCCAGAAAGACCTCGGATCAGAAGTGTCAACTGTGTCACTCTCATCACAGCACCTTTGAAAACCACGGGCTGAGCAAACTGTACCAGAGAGCAGAGAGGTCCTTTCTGGAACTCACAAAGCAGTGAGTTCTGACAACACGGCCTCACAGCCTCTCCTTCCCCTCTTCCAGTTCTCCAGTCTTAGTGACCCATTTGTCTGGAGAGAAACAGCCAAGAGAAACCCAACTTGAAGCCCTCCTGCTTGGCCTTGGAGGCATTAAAGAAGCATCACAGAAAAGGCTCAAATAAAACAAAGCTGTGTTGGAAGCATAACATCATCAGAGGGCTCTGCGAGTATCTGCAAATCAAAGTCAAACCAGCCAGGGCAACTCTCAGATCTAGAAACAGAGCAGAAGTTGTGCTGCTGCAGACACGGAGGGCTGGTGGTGTGCTGCCCAAGAGCTCCGTTTTGTGTTTTGTGGATGACTTAAGGAAAAGTAATCAGCGTAAGCATAAAAGCAGCAGTTTTTCTCCTGCCTCTTCAGCTTCAAATCCCACAGCCCTGATTTCCGTGTTCACACCCCTGCTCTGCCATCACACCTGGCCCAGCACCACCTGCAGGAGGTGAGGTAGGATCTGCGGGGCTCAGCACTGCCTTCTCCCCGTGCTGCGGGTAGGGCCGGGGGTAGGGGCAGGGCCGGCCCCGCCGTAAGCCGATCTGCTCTCAGCTGTCCGCTGTGTTGGAGCGAAGGGAGGGTGAAGGGGAAAGAATTCGGCTCGTCTAAAAATAGCGGCCGCGCAGCCCTGTTGGTGCCGCAGCCCGGGCTGGAGACCCCCGCACGGGGCTGCGTTTGCGGGAGGATCTCTTCTCCTGCCGTCGGGACGGGGTGGGTGGGGAGAGCCCTGCCGTGCCCTCACCGCGCTGCCTCCCCACCGGCCTCGCTCTGCTGCGTCTCCCCGTTGGTTTCGCCACGAAGGCTCCGTTAGAGAAGTCAGGCTGCCCTGGGCGTTTCGCGGCTCTCCCTTCCCAGCACTTTATTTCGGGCGCTCCAAGGGGCTGCATCGGGTTTCCCCCGGCTGCCCTCCCCGCGGGGCAGAGGGTGCGAGATGTGGAGCCGTGCTCCTTCCCCCGACGGCGGCTCCGCTCCAAGGAAGCTTTGCCCCACCCCGCCGGAGAGAACGGGGCAGGAGAGAGGCCCTTTTTCACTTGGAGTGAGAGGAGCTTCGGCTGCCGTCGGGGGTCCCTTGCTCCTCTCGGAGCAGTGAGGAGAATCCCATCCGACAGAGCGGGTCCCCCTTTTCTCTCCAGCTCACCCTCTCCCCCGTCCCTGGTCGCCCTCTCCTGGCTTTTCGCTTCCCTTTGAACAGCAACAGGCTGTCGAGCTGCGGCCTGGAGAAGCACTAAACGGGGGTTGAAAGGGGCACCCCAATGGTGGGGGCCGGCTCTGTGTCACTCCTACCCCCCCTGGCACCGGGGCACCGTCCCAGAGCTGAGGGGCAGGAGGGATGCGCTTTGTTCCCCTGCTCTTCCCCCACCGGGGACTCGGGCTGGAAGATGGGGAGAGAGTGCTGGGACCGGCGGTTTGGGGGGGGGCAGCTCCAGCTCTTTGCTGTAAACCTGCCGCCTCTTCTGCAGTGCCGAACGCTCGCGTCTTCCTCCTCCCATCCGCGGCTGCAGCTCTGCTGCTCCATCCCATTATTGTTAGGGGAGGATGCGAGCAAAAAACAAAACCCAACACACCCAAGCAAACCACCCAGGCGCTTCCCTCCCTTTCACCCCCCCCCCCCCCCCCCTCTCTCTCACACACACACCCCCCCTTTCGCTGATCGGTGGCACTCCCAGGACCGGCTGCGCTTCCCTGGCCCTGGGGAGGGGAGGCAGAGCCGGAGAGAGGCGGGGGGAGGAGGGGACCGGGGCCAAGCAGACACATACAGGGAAAATCGCTTTTGTCTCCGGCACGGCGAGCGGCGCAGGGGCTCGGTGCTGCGGCTGCCGGAGCCCCCCGCTCAGCGCCCGCTCCGCTCCCGCAGCACCGCGGCGGCACCGCGCCGGGGAGCGGGCAGCTCGCCGCCTCCTCTCTTCCTATTATTATTGTCATTTTTTTCCCCCCTCCTCTCGCTCGCTCTCTCTCCACCTCCCTTTCCGTCCGTGTGATTTCTGCCTTTTCGGCGTACAGAGGATTCCCCCCCCTCCCGCCCCTCTCCTTCTCCTGCACGCACGCTGCCCCCCGCCCGAGGTTTCTCTGGGTCCAGCAGGAATCCACGAAGCTCCCGGGGATTTTCCCACCCAAGCTGGGGTCTATGAGCGGGAAGGTGATCAAGCCCAAAGAAGAGAAAGATGCTTCCAAGGGTAAGGCAGGCGCAGCCGCTCCGCTCCCCAGCATGTTCCCCGGCCCGACCGCGGACAGCCCGACCTTACCGCTGGGAGGGGGGCATCGCTCCGGCTGCAAGTCCGTACTTTGGGGTAACCCAACCCCCCCACCCCCCTTCGCTCGTGGCATGGATGAGGGCGCGGTGCGGGGCGCTGAGTGGGGGGGGGGAGGCAGCCCGGCTCAATGCGGCACGAAAGTGCGTGTCCCCCCCCCCCCCCCCTTCCAAAGCCTCCCCGCAAACCGCGCTGGGAGATCGCCATGGAGACGGGGGAGGGGGGCATGGGCTGCATGCGGACCCCCCTTCCTTTAGCGGGGTGCCCCGTTCCGGGGGGTGGGGAGGGGGGCGCACAGGTGGCTCTGCCCGCGCTGCAGCGCTCAGGGCCGTGGGAGTGAGCTTTGGGGCAGTGCGTGTGTGCGGGGTGGGCATCCCGGGAGTAGTTCTTTCCCCTTGCGTCGGGATGGACGTGAGTGGCGGTGTGACTGCTGCTGCTGGGACAGCCGGCCGAAGGGCACGCTCTTACCGTGAGGGGAAACGGCAGTTCCTCACTTCTTTGTTTTATAAAAGGGAACGCTCTGCCGTCATTTACTTTCTTGCAGTCTGGGTGGCCAAACCCAACTGATCCATCTTTTTAGTTCTTTTTATTTGTTTTGTTGTATCTTTTAAAAACAAACGACAAACTTCTGAGTTTCTTGATCCTGGAAGTTGGTGTTGAATGCCTCTCGTTTCATATACTTTTTAACCCTATCTTTCTCCTTCAGCTACATTTTGCTGACACCCTTGGTATTTTCTCCAGACTTTTCCTTGTTTTATTGCATAAAAATAGCAAAGCCCACCATTCAGATGCGTTGTGAAAATCTTCCGTTTTCCAAATGTCTTTAAATTACTTTCTTTGATGTTGAGTAGCTTTTTTTTTTATTATTATTAATATATTGGCCTTATTCACCAAAATGCCCTTTAAATAATTTATCACATAACACAGAACAAAAGATTCCTGCATTTCTGAGGATTTATTTTACATGCTTTAGAGCTGTTACAGTCCAGCACACAAAGGATTTGCCATACTTGAATGAAAACTTGCTCTTTAACTTGGTCTCCTATTCTGTGCTTCGATCACGAGTCGTGCTGACATCTTTGGGTTTGAAATTGCCCATCTGCAGCCCTTTGACATGTGTGTTTCCAAATGCACAGGCAGTGGTACTTGCTGCTACTGAGGCAGTAAGGAGTGGGACATGCAGGACTGTGATTTCTGCGGTGATGGTAGGTGTGTATGCTGAGAGTGCTCAGGGAAACTGTTGGTGCTGATACTTGGTGCTTGCAGGAGATGGATGTGCTCCTTTGGAGGCAGCAAGAAAAACTTTCTCTGTCACCACAGAGTAGAGACTGGCTTGAGATAGCACAGGAGGAATCCCATCTTGCAAGGTGATTTTAATACCTGCTGTGAACACAGGGCTGGGTTTGCACAATAGGCATTGAGCTTTGTTAGTGAGAGCAGTGTGGGCCTCCCTCCCTTCAGGAGCTTTGGGCTGGGGCTGTGCGATCTCCACAACTCAGAGGGCCGTGCTCTGCCCTGAAACGAGGAGCTGCTTTCTGCCAGGTGTTAGTGGCATCTTCTACCACCTGCTTTTGGGTGGGTCTGTGATGAGGAGCGTGATGGATGCAGAGCCCTGAGAGGCTGTGAATTTTGGTAGGAAACGGCACTACGGAGCACATAGTGACTTCTCGCCCTGGATATTTTCAGTGGGATTATATCACACAGAGCCCGTGGTGGCTTCAGGGGGTTGTGCAGCATGACAGAAGGACCAAAACCTGCTTTTAAAGGGGTAGCTCTGGTGGCATTTTTCTCTTAAATCCAAGAGGAACGACCAGTTCTGTCTTCAGACATTCTGAGTCCTGCCGGGAGAATCCCATGAGGGCTGATCTGCTCTGGACTTGGCAGCTTTCACAGCTGCCTGTGGATGTCAAAGAGTTAGCTCTGCCAGTCTCCATACAGCCTATGGATTGACGTTCTGCAGTCAGGGATGCCCACCTTTCCATGCATGTTCCTCCCGAGCTGTGGAGCTGCCCTGGGGCCAGGTGGGGGTCTATCCCCAAATCTCCCTCCAAAAGCCTTTGCTTTGCAGTTTGAGAACAGCACATCCGGTGTCCCCAGTGTTCTGTTTGGGGGTGTATCAATGTGACCCGTTTTGAGTGCATTTTTTGTTAACCTCTTGTTTAGATGAGAAGCACAGGGCAGCAGGAGGATGTAGGGCACTGGCAAGTGAGCCGAGATGCTGCAGTCCTCTTTGGGCTTTGGATCCGGGCCGTGAAGAGCTCGTGCTGCCCAGCACTGCAGCCAAACTCTTTCCAGAGGCTGTTCTGCAATTTGTGTGGCTCCTCTAAGAAAAGCCAAGGGACGGCAGAGAGGATCTGAAACTAAATCTGAGGAATGGATTCGTCTGCATTTGGCTTTCTTTTTGCCAATTGGATTATGTGCTATCATCTTCCCCCAGCAGGGCAGACACAGGCAGGTCCCTTCCAGTCAGTTCACTGTCACTGTGAGGAAGTTGGGTGGCTCTGCCCAGAAGTCTGATAACCTCAGCCAGAAGCAGTGACAAAATACAGACTATATTTTCTTCTCCAAAAAGCAGAATGGGAGGAGTATTTTCCAAGCTGATAGCTCTAACATGAGAAGAGCCTATTGAAATAGTGACAGTAAGGGTGAGGACTTTGGAAATAGAGGTACTGTTCTAATTTAGTGACAGGAGAAAACAAAGCACTTAAAGAAATCACCTGGCAGGAAAAATAGAAGTCAGGATTTTGACATATCTATTACTGCTTTTCCTGGCTTTATGGGAATGTAGTATAATGCAGCTTATGATTGAAAGGTCTGTAGAAAAGCTGACAAAAATAAAGAAGCTGATCTCAACAGTTATATTTCTATGGTACTGAATCATGGGAAAGCAACTTACTTGAGGGGCTGAAGAAGAGCAGCACGGAGGCAATGTGTAAGCTGACCACGTCTTGGTCTGAGGCCACGGAATCAAAATTAGCAGCAAGTGCAAAGCAGTGCAGGAAGGGGGAAGGGAGCACAGTGTTGGTGTGCTGGGAGCACCGATGGGAGGCTTTATCAAAAGTTTGGGTATCAGTGCTTTTGCATCCCAAGCCACAGTCGCCAACACCAAAAAACTGACAGCCCTTCAGCAGGCTGATGAGCATCAGCCTGTATGAGCACCAGGCTCATACAGGCTGATGTATGAAACTGGAGTCTCTTTGGGTTTGCCCTCTGCATCAGAACTTGTGTTTGTGCTGTGAGCATTTAACGATGCTGAGGAATGAGGAGTTAAACTCAATGGCTTTTTTCTTTGCTTCCCATCATGAAGAAATCTCTGTGTCTCCCGTCTGAAGTCTGAGATTGCAGATCCCCTTTGAATAGATGCCTGCATCGCCCACTGGGAAGTGACAGCCAAAATCTGCAGCGCGACTCACCCCATCCTGGGTATTAACACCGTGGGTTACAATAGATACTCAGCTCTTGGCTGAGGCCCTGATCCATTCAAAATTCCCAGTGACACCAGTGGGAGTTCAGTGTCTGCCTGTGGCATTGCCTCTGATTAGTGGGTGGTTGTTAATGTGCCCATGCTTGGAATATTTACAGTAACTACCTCCTGTTATGACTCATTATCTTTAACTGGTTTTGGTTCCCCAAACTACAGTAACTCTCTGTAAAAGGTATCGTCCTTCCCTCTAAATCTCCAGACAGTGTTCCCTGACATCTGTTGGTATCACACCAGCAATTAGAAAATGGACACTGCTTTTGAGATGAGGAAGCCAGCATGTTCTTGCCAATGCTTTCTGACTGATTTCAGTGCTAGCTAAAGGAATCCACAGCAAGGCAATGGTTTCAGGCACAAGCCTTGGGGTTTGTGATATTGTCAGTTCTCATACATCTGCTGCTCCATGGCGCGCTGCTCACCTGGTCCTAGAGGTAGTAGTAACAGATAGTCATCTTTTTTTTTCTTCTTTTTTTTTTTTTTTGGCTTCTAGAGGATGATTTAATAACACTTTCTTCTTGGTGGATATCAAATCCCATCTTCAAAGGCAGAACTCCCAGGCAGATGAAGGCTGGGTGATGCAGAGCCCTACGGGGCGTCATGGGGGGCTGCACAGGGTGGATAGCAGCATCCGCAGCAGATGCATACAGATTTGTATGGCTCAGATTTCTGGCTTCTCTGGTCTGTAGCCACCCACAGGATGCTGAAAACTTGTTAGATATATTTGTGCCATTTTTACTGTGATTTCCTGCTAGGCATTGGTCCCACCACTACGCTTTGGGAATTCAGTGCAGTCTTAGGTCAAATTAGTGTTAATTTTCTTCTTCTGTTCCTCATTGTGTGTTATTGCTATAGTGTACTGAGGGAAGGAGATGGCTCCAGAGCTGTCTGTATGAGCTTCTTTCTCAGGAGCAAAGATGTGGCAAATCCTGTTCCTCAGTCTCTTCCTGAAGGCAGCGAGCAGAGGCTGTCATAAAATCCTCTGTGCAGACAAAACATCTGTAAATCTGGGAGGAAGACTTTCTCATCCTAAATCCACAGCTGAGTGTTTTCAGACCAGGATCTCTGTGTGGGTTCAGGTGTATTGGAGAGGAATTGCTCCATTGATTGCTGTGAGATTAGAGGTGCGTGTGATGTGTGCAGTTTGGCTGTGGATATATTTAGGGATTCAGCAATTCCTTATCTGTTCGGTGGGACTGAAGCTTCCCCTTTTAGCTGGGCCTGGCTCTAGAGTCTGTGTGCCCTAAGTATTGTTCTTCTTTCATCAGTTAAATCTGTTGTCCTAAAAAGATGCCCTGCTGCTCCCAAACACTCCTCTTGGTCAAGCTTTCATGGAAATATTTACGTTAAAAAGACCACAGCGAAATAATGAAAGGACTCTGTTGGTTACTTTTTTTTCTTTCTCCCTGTTTTCTTTATTTCTGGTGGTGACACACATGAAGGGCTTCATCGTTGTTTGGTTTCGTGCTCAATATTTGTATTGTTTTGCTCAGAGAAATGAAGCTGAAAATAATTTGAATTGCACCCTCAGGCAGGCAACAGTTCAGTTCTTCTCGCAAAGGAGTGTAAAGTGAGGCTGCTCTTCACTTAATTAGTTTTGTGAGAGCGGTGTGCGAGGCAAGGTCAGTGCTAAAGGAGGGAAGGGCTGGCTGAACGCTGCTTGCGTTGTCTGAATAATGAGAGCATCCTCCCGAGGTGGGAAGGAACAGAGGGACTGAACTGAAGTGGGAAGGGGAGATGCTCCTGAAATAGCACCGGTCTGCCATGCATCATGCATGCGCTGCTCAAGATCGGCTAAATTCAAACCAGTGGTGGTTCATTAGCTTTGATGCGGCCGTTGTGTCTGCTGCTAAAATGAAGGTGTATTTATAGAGATTGCTCCATGGCCCAAGTAATCTCTGGGTGATTTTCAGCTGAGGCTTGACATAACTTTGTCAATTGCTTTAAGAATGAACTGTTTAACCTGTACTTGGTGTTTCTGCTACGTGTGCTTTAAGCTGTTGACTGCTTTAGGACAAATTTAGTTTGCTTTAGAGGGATCAGATCAAACTTGTGCACCATGTAATGCTCATGTGATGTAGTAGTCTGCGAGCATTTGCTGGTTTTTGTAAAGCAACTGCTTTATTTCCATACATCGTCTGTAGTCACCAACACAGGGAATTCAGTGGCACTGTTGAACTGTCTCCACGTTTGTGTAAGCTGTAACTACTAAGGCTGGCAGAGGAGATGCTGACACATTGGCGGTAGAGATGGCATCCATGGGATTATCTTCCTAACCTTCCAGCTCCTCAGTGCGCTGTGCCAGAGGGGTGACCGTGTGCTGGAGTGAGCTTGGCTGGGTGGGTTCCTGCCTACCTCTGCTGGATGGGGAGAAAAGAGATGGAAAAGCTTGTGGGCTGAGATGATAAGAGAAGGGAGAAGGCTTAGCAATGCCTGTCACAGGCAAAAAGGCTTGGACGGTTAATGCAACTTGTTGCCAGTTGAAGCAGAGTTGGATAGTGAGAAACAGTGAGGACCCTTCCTGTCATGTCGTGTCAGCCATGTCACTGGGATTTCAGCTCTGTGGTTGCTGGGAACCCTGCAGCTCCATGAGGTTCATCTGGATATTAACCATAGACCTGGTTTAATTACAGTTCAGGTGTTCTGAGCGATTTCCCCTACAACTGCAGCCTGTTTTTGCAAATGTAGGTGGTCAGTAGGTAACAAGCATTGAGGTTTTTTTTTCTTTTTCCTCCCTTTTTTCTGTTAATTTTGTATCTTCAGATATAATATTGAATCTTCAGAGTATTTCGTCTTACATTGGAGGTGACGTTTTGAAAGTTTTTCTGACTTCCACTAAGTGAAAGGAAAAAGTGCAGGACGTCTTCTGCATAAAAGAAGAAAGATATAATGGAGAGAAACCGAGAGGGTCAGAAAGGAAATGAGAAGAGGGATAGCAGAGAGCAGCTGTGGGTGCTCTCCATCCTTCTCTGTTCTCAGTCACGGTGCTTTGAAATCATGGGCATACTGTGTTCAGGTTGGACTTCCCCATGTTGTCAGCGTGCTGTCAATTTGCTTACGTAGGAAATGCTTTTTTTTTGGATTCTGTGCCAGCTAGAAACTTCCATACAACTGCCTTTTCCATTCGGTAGATGTATGCATTTCTCGTGTTGCTCTTGCACTTGCAATCTGCTCAAGCTGTGCTCCAATCCTGCCTTGAGAGCGTTAAATTTTTTAATTGTAATTACACACGGTGCTCCAAACTGCTGTCACTTACGCTTTGTTCCTCTAAGTACTGCAGGAGGATGAGGATCTCTGATGGAGCCAATTGCTGCTGCAAGCCAACGCCACGTTTATGGGGTGCAGGGCTGGAATACCTGAGCTGTGAAAGTCTCTTTCCCAGTGAAATAAAGCTGTGGTGGTGTTTGAGGATTGTATTGGTGGCAGTTACAGCTGTCGGGGTGTCTTACAGGAATCATAATCTGTAACGGCGTGAGAACGTGGCACAGAGCAGGTGCTCCCCCCGCTGCAGATGTTGAAGCAGCACTTCTGATCTTAAGCAGGAGAAAAGTCTTTGCTGCCCTATGATGCACAGCCAGTGCAGGTTTCATTGCCACGTGCTCTACTTACGTTCGCTTCTCATCTTGCGTACCGGTGACTGAATGTTCAGAGCCTGCCAAAAATAGCTAGCTGTTTTCAAGTGGTCGGCCAAGGAGAACTAGAGGGACTTCGCTTTGCTGCTGCTCTTTTCCATTTTTCCTATGACCTCTGTTTGCTTCTCAGAAAAAAACAAAACAATGACTTTTGGAAATCAGTGAGAGGGGATTAATAAGTGAAATAAGTCCAGGGGGATTAAATAGCAAATCTCTTGTTCACCTAACAGGAAGGCTGCAGCAGCAGGAAGGTGTAAGGCAGTCCCAGAAGCTCAGATTTCATGGATGAGGTATAACCCATCCCTGGGATCCGTCCTGTCTGGGGAGGGCAATAAAGCATAAATCTGTTTTTGGCATTTTAATGGTTGAGTATGTTTGTTATTCAGCCTGTTGTACTTCCAGGCTTGTGGTAGTTGGTCACTGGGAAGCTGTATCCTTCTCTTTCCTTGGGTGGGGGGGTGGTTCTTGCAAAGTAACGGTGAATAGACCAGCTTTCCTGCTTTGTTTTCAAGTGTGTCTTGAATGGTTTCTGTTGTGCTTGGAGTAACAAGCTGGCTAAAATAAACAGCTTTTCACACAGGGTATACAAGTAGTGGAGAGGAGTAATGCTTTGTGGATGCTTGTGCAGGAACTCATATACAAGCAGAAAGAAGGGAACAATATAGAAGATGGGAGGAATGTAAAATTGTACTTCTCGTAGTGCAGTGAGAAGATATTCTGGTTTAGGACACTTAAATTACGTGGCAGCAGTGAGTGTAGAGGAAAGCAGAATTATGCCAAGGTGTGAAAATCGCCCTTTTTGTCTCAATGCAATTTTGGGAGTTTAAACATTTCTATTTGTTCCCCCAGAGGAAATAAAACTTCTTTGAAGCTGCTGAGAGAAACGAGGCAGGCTGGAATTATTTTGAGGAAAAGGATCTGAGCTCAGTGTGGGTCTGTGTTCCACCTTCAGCCCCAGAGGCCCTCCAGTCTGAGCTGGGACTGTTTCACAAGAATATTCAGAAGTGCTGAACTGATTTATTTCTGGTCAATGTTAGGAATAGATTTTAGAATGCAACACTTGATTCAATTTCTTTCATAAGTCAGCGGTGCGGAGGATAGCAGGAAGATGAGAAGCGAGGCGGGGAGGTTTTGTATAGGTGCCTTTTGGATTGGAGGAGTACTGTTTTTATTTCAGCGCACATTCTAGGGTGAAGGATGAACTTACAATTGCTTTGAGATTTGCAGGAAGAATAGGACATGGAGATGAGAACGCAAAGTGCGATGGAGTGGCAGGAGAAATCAGATCCTGCAAAACGTTGAATGTCAGAAAATTAGCTTATAAAAGGCTCTGGGGAGAGTGAGGAAGCTGGAAAATGTAATGGAAGAGGGGATATTATGGGCATAATTTATCACTGTTTCCAGGACTGTAATAATAGCCTGGCTATGTATTTGTGGGTATGGATTTGTGTAGACCATAATAGAAGCAATGGAGGTAGCTTTGGCAGGGCACGAGCAATGGGAAGGGTTTTGGTGAAGCTGGGGTCAGGGGGAGATGAGGTCAGCAGTGACGCAGAGATGGAGAGGCACAAGGAGAAAAAGTGCCTTATGTATCTCTTGAAGTTCCAGGGCTTTTCATAAGCTTGTGGATCCAGAAAAAAACCACCAATGTCATCTAGTGTGGTTTTTCACCTCTTCAGTGTGCTGAAGGGGAATTTATCTCTGCGGTGCCTAAAGCTTGTGCCTGGTGTGTATCACCAGATACCCAACCATGAAGCTTCTTGTTTATGTGAAGGCTTCAAATCACATTCCTTCTATGGTTGAGAGGTTGGCTCTCCATTTACCATTTAAAATAAATCAGTAAATCTCACCTGGACCTGCACCAGGTTGAGCCAAGTGCTGACCTACGGAAGCTGGAATGTTTCATCAGTCCCAGCCACACCTGAGGCTCACAGAAGTGAAATTTGAAATTACTCCTTGCATTTTGCAATGGGGAGCTCAGTCACAGAGGATGAGTACATTCACTGGTGTGTTATAGGCAGTGCACACATCACCATTGAATTTGCAGTGTTCTCCTAGTAGACTTGATTATCAGATGTGATTGCTTGGGATTTGGCTGCCAAATCTTGACTTCACTGATAAAAGCAACTTGAAAGAGAACTTCGGCATCTGTGTTTTGTAATGACACAAACAGGGTTATCTTCTGTAGTATTACTGAAGGAAAGGAATCCTGGAGGAGAGTGCTGTCTCTGGAACTCTGAGCAATAACACCAGGCTATGTTTTTATACCAGGCACTCATGTTTGACAGCCTAAAACACCTGGAAAAAACCAAACCTACTGTCACCCTGTCATGTAAGGTGCTGAGCAGCTCTACTTTTCATTTACCTGAAGCCACTTAGCACTCAGGTTTGGGCCCTATATCAGTGAGCATCATATTTCCTGTCATGTCTCATTCCCACTATCACCAATTCTTATGTTAAGTGTATTTCAAAAGGAGCAAGAAACTGCATGAGAGAGATGGAAGGAGTGACAAAAGGCTCAGCACACTCCCATCCCACTCACTGAAAACTGTGTAAGCAAGCTGCTCATCAAGGTGGGGCCTCCATCCCTGGGAAAAGATTACAGTGCATTACTTCTTTTTTGTAAAATGATTAAAATTGTGTCTGTCAGTTCCTCAGCAAATTATTACCCTCAGGATAAAATATTTAGCCTGTTCTTTTATGCGTCTTTTCTTAAAGCCCTGTGGCCTCTTTGCTAGGATCTCAATTGACTGATGATATCTGCACTTTGGCTATGCATAGGACATGTGTATGAGCTCTGCAGGTGAGAGCTGGAGAGCTGATCCCTGTTTATTTGGGTGACACCTTATGAAGAACAGCACTTGATCCAGCAGTGTCCTGTCAGGTTAGATTGAAATGCAGTTCGTGCTGCTCAGTATTGGTCTTGCTGAGTAATGTCCTCAGTAGGAGCGTGACATGCTCAGCATTTCATGGTGCTGACTGCTGTGGTGCTGAATGAAGGATGAATATTTCAAATGTGAAGTCTTTCTTTCTTTCTTTCTTTCTTTCTTTTTTTTT
The DNA here is from genome assembly GCA_035772895.1 of Perdix hodgsoniae. Taxonomy (NCBI): domain Eukaryota; kingdom Metazoa; phylum Chordata; class Aves; order Galliformes; family Phasianidae; genus Perdix; species Perdix hodgsoniae. The sequence goes on along the minus strand of JAPSGF010000012.1, from coordinate 4,637,204 downwards.
CCCTTCAGAAAGCTTTACTTCAGAAAGTAGTGCTATTGTGTTGAATTGATGTTTTAAAATAAAATGTGCTTTAAAATAAATCTGAAGAGAGCTAGAACAAACTGTATGTTCTGCTAAGAGGCTTGATGCTGCGGTGTGGAATTTGTGTGTAGGATAAATTGCTGTGATGGTTCCCATGATCTTAATAGAGAGTGAAGTATGTAAGACAAATAAATCTTGCTCCTGAGACTTGATCTTAGCAGAAAATGGTGAATAAAAGGTAGCAGAAACCTGTGTTTAGTTTGTATCTTCAAAGGTGGTCTGGGAGATGTGTAGCCAGAGTTTGGCAAGAAATCTTGCAAGGTGTGATCCTGGATGGCCTCAGGCAGAGCTGCTGCTTCTTTGCATCTCCGTTAGTTCCACTGTGTAATGGCAGATTGTGCTTTGGGAATTATGGCACCAAAAGCCAATCAGTCTCCTTTCTCTTCACGTTTACCTTTTCCTTAATTATGTTTTACGTTCATTGCAAACATAAGGTTTGACTCAGAGGTCGTTAAAGATGGTTAACACCTTGATATCTATGGTGGGAATGGAGTCTTTAATAGATGGTGGTGTCAGATTTTAACCCTCCATCTAATACCTCCATGAGTTACGGATCTGTTGGTCCCATGTGCATTTTCTAATTGGCCTTCAGATTTGCAATATTGCTACGGATGTCTTTCTGTTTTACCACATAGAGAGAATGGCTCATGCTTTATAAATTGAAGCTAATGCTTCTTTGATTAGTATAAGTTTATTGCCAGATAAACAGTATCTTTCTATGAAACGTGACTGTGCTTGTAGGCTTAATACCCTGGCTGCCCTGATATGACACATCAGTGGGTTGGCTGCTGATTAGGCCCAGCTAATGCAGCATCTCAGAGCACCAGGCAGTTGAAAGCTTACAATTAAAGTGTGGGATGAAACCAGATCTGCCTTTGTTTTGAACTTTTAAGTCTCACAGCATCGAAGCAGGCTGCCCTACTCTGCCCAGCATTATTTTCCAAGATGTAATTATTCCTTGCTCACTGACTTGAGTAAATCAATTAAAACTCCGTGCGTGTAACAAGGCTTTGACGTAAACTAATTGATCAGGACGTGCAGGCAAATGAGAAAGGTGTGGGACAGATTTTAAAGTAGAAGACTGAAATGTTACAGAGTGCTTTTTTGAGATGGTGTGGTGGTAGCTAAGTTCCCACCTTCTGTACTGATGGGCTCTTTGCTGGGTGCAGTGGTGCTCAATGCCTCTTTGCTTCACTCAGGTTGATCTCTTCGCAGCCTGTCCTGCAGGAATTGGGTCTTGCTTTGATTCTCTTTCCATCATCTGAAAGAGTTTCAGGGTGTGTGTGAAGGGTATCTCAAACTGCAGAGATTTATGGTTGCCCACCTCGTTGAGTAGGCTGATACGGTTTGCTAATTCTTTCCTATACCTTGGATACCTCTGGAAATAGATCCGTTTTTTTTTGTTTTTTTTTTTGTCCCCAGTACTTCTGCTTCTGTGAGATGCTATCCACAAGTTGAGAAGGGATGACAAACTCGTAAATCCTTTGGGTGCTCTTGGAAGGGCCTCATAAATCATTAGGACCTTCTTCTGATCAGCCAAAAGCACTGGAGAGGAAAGCAAAATGGGGACGGGCACATTGCCAGGAGGAGAGGCAGGAAAATTGGCCTCTGGTGAGGGCCAGCCTTCCAGTTCGTCACTCCATCATATTTTTAGCGTTATAATTACTTCCCAACCTTGCTCTTCCTTCCCAGGAAAATAAGGTTTTTGCTCAAGTTGCATGCAAACTATTGGGAATTGATGAGTTGAGTTGCCTGTGTTCCTGAATTCAGAATGATTACTGGCTGCGAGCATTTTCCTGCCAGGCCTGGAGAAAGAGCTGATAAAAAGCAGCACTGCCAAATCTTATTTTTAGCTTCTGTCCTGTCGGGATTTTTTTAAATTTTTTTTTTTCTTCCCTGCTCTTGGTGTCTGTTTGGGGTTTTTTAGATGTGGAGTGTTCTTGTCAGGGTGTTCAGAACGGCGTGGTGCCATGTGATTTTTTGTCTGTTACCTGGCGGTCTGGCCTGGCTGGCACCCCAGGGCCGATGTATCTGTTGATGGGACTGCCATGCTGCTCATGTTGCAAGACAACTTGTAAAATAAGTGCACCGCCTTGGGCAAAATTAATTTCTTGGTATTGATGTGGTTATCACATTTCTCTCAGCTCCTTGCAGATATTGCTGTTGTCGCATTGACTTCATTTTTATTGTCCTGGATGAAGGCACTTGATGCAACTTGGTATCACAGGTGGCAGACAGATGCTCAGGATGGCCTTGTGGGCACATCCCCTGGCTCATCGTGGCACTGACCAACCCACTGGGATATTTTCAGTTGGCTTGGTGCTGTTGTTTGCAGTGTGCCCTCTCTGCTTGAGGACTCACTTTCCAAGCAAAAGCTCTCTGTAGCACTCTATGCAAGGCACTATTTATTGAATGTCTCCATGCAACTTTATTTTCTTTGCTTCTTTTCACGTTTTTTCACTTGCCTCCTGGTTTTATTCTTGCTCTGGGCAAGGCTTGCCTTCAAATAGACGTGAAATTGATGAAAAACCTGTGCCCAGGGTGCGGACCAAGCTCTCTTGTCTTTGCCTCTGCTGCTATTAGCTTTCCTCCATCTCTGCCAGCCCCTTCCCTCTGTCCTGACAGCTAAATTGGAAACCAACTGCAATTCTGCTCTTGCAGTATTTTGCCTGAAGTACTAACAATAGGCTAAAACAGACTTGGATGATGATTTTAATTGGTTTGATTTTTGCCATTGGCTTCAGAAAAAAGAACTATTTTAGTCCTTCCTCATCTTTGGTCGATTTTATTAATCCATCCATGGTTTTAAAAACCTCCAAGACTTTTCAGCACAGAAAGGTAAATCTTTGAATGAGGCTTACTCTGAAACACCGACATGCTTGATGGTATTTGGTTTCCGGGGAGCAACAACTTTCCATGTGGAAAACTGCAAATTTGGAGGGATGTGACACCTATTGATCACTGTAAGGAATTTTTCATATGAGGCTGGAGGCACTTAAATGCCATTTTTTTAAAACTTCCAGTTGTTCTACTTCTGATATGTCTCTTTGGACTGCTAGTCTTTGCTTCTAAGACCAATGGAGGATTGTTGGCGCCTGTAACCGCAGAGCTGAGTGATGACATGTGTCTGTGCTGTTTTGCTGGGGGAAGAGAGTAGTCAGTTTGTTTTAATTTTTAATGCCTCGATTCTTTGGCAAACACCAGAGGTGCTGAAACTACTCACTCATGCAAAAAAATAAATGATGCATGTGTGCAGGTTGGGTGCCTGAAGGCATTTTCACAGGCGTAACTTCAGGCACACAGCTTCCAGAGCCTGGGCTCCTTCCATACACATCTATACAGGCAAAGGACAGACAGCCCTTCCTGTGGGACCCTATAGGCATTCTTCAGCCCATTGCCACCTCCAGCCATCCCAGCTGTAGTTCACTGTTCTCCTGGTTAGACCGGTATCACCAATTAGAGATAACCTGAGTAGTAGAGTAGCAGATCGTGAAGAACAAATATACAGACTGTCTGTATACAGTTTTGTCCTTAGTGTCCAGTTGTGTGCATGCTTTGGTTGCCTCATGCTTGATGGCTTGTCTAGTTTGAAGTGCAGCAGTCTGAGCCTCTATGAGATGTTAAAATGACAGATGCAATTTGGGTTAACTTGAAGTCTTACGTCCTTTGTTTCCACGAGGCATATCTGCTTGGCTGAATTAGCTGCCAACTGCATTTTTGAACAGTTTCTCGCAGAGACCTATAGCTGTGTGTTCTTTGTATGAAAACTGAGTTAGTTTCTAGGGGAGATGATCAGTCAGTGACTTACTGAGCTCGGGTTCTGCTGTCTGACGGTGGTTGTGTGGTAGAACTTGGATTTTTGTAGGTACAGCAGAACTTTCCAGTATTTTCTGCCTTGTACGAAGGAGATACTTACTGGAAGGCTTTTCCTTGCGAGTAGATAAATGAAGTTTTCCACATCTCTTTGGCATGGAAAGTTCTCATTCTTAATATTCTTAATCCAAATTAAAATGCTGCTTCTAGGAAGAGCTGTGGAGACAGCCAGCGGCACACAGGTGGCACAGTGAGATGACTTATTACTCTCTGATCTAAAGCAGTAGTAATAATAATTAAAACCCCTATGAAACTCTATTTAACCTAAAATAAATGACATGTAAAAGAATTCTTATCCCAAACCCTTTGCCTCTGCATGTTACATGATGGAGTGTATTCCTGCAGTTGTGGAGCTGCTGATTGTTGTCTTCTAAACCATTAAGTCCTTTCTTGGTGTAATACACATAATGTGCGAAAGCTTTCCTTAACTGAATGGTAGATATTAAATATTTCATATTTTGGGGATTTCTTGTTTGCTTCGTGTGTGTGGGCTCTACCACAGTGCTTTCACTCTTGAAAGTGGATCCCCAAAAGACCAGATTTTCCAGGCTGCTTAGTTAAGTAAATTCTTCTCATTATTAATAATGCTTTCACAACCCGGTGCTTCTCATTTCAGTGGAGAAAAAAAAAATTAAATGGCCACACGTGTCCTCAGACTCATCGTGGTGGTTATGCAAGGAATGCCACTCTAGATGCCACTCTAACTGTTCATTTTTGTGTGTTTTCGTGTAGCAGTGTTGCCATCAAACAGTGGGATAGCGATGGAAGTTCTCACCAGATGAGGACTGGCTGAGCACCAAGCAGGGAGGCAACCTCAGAAGCAAGAAGTCGGAGGAGATTTAATGCCTTTAATGCTGCCATTTTGGATGGGCAGCACAGGCTCAGGATTATACTCTTATTTCTCTTGCCATTGACTTTTTTATCTTCTGAAAACACTTTGGGCCATCTTTCAAAATAGCATCTCACTGTCCCTTAACGTGCCTGGAAGAAGTTAGTTGTTCCGGATTCTTAACAAGAGCTGAAGATGGTTTATCTGTTGTTGCAGTGACAGACTGCACAGAAACACCTTTGTGGTGGAGCTGCTCAGTGACCACGCCGTGTGTGTGTGGTTATTGGATGTTTCTTGTGTATTCTGACTGTTGGGAGGCAGCAAGGAAAACAAACAGAGGGAAAGAGCACAGTGCAGGATGAGCAACTCCTCAGCAAATGCCTGTGTGTTGTTAAATGACAGCAGTGAAACAGAAAATAAAGGAAGACCAAGAGCCAGGAGACAAATAGCACTCACCCTTGACTTCTATTTCTGAGCAACTTTCTTCTTGCAATAAAATGGACACTTCCATGTTTTGTTGCTTTATAGCACACAAAAGGATGATCACGCTGGGAAAGGTCTGCACATGCACAGCCCACGGGATGCCCTCTGAAATACTCCTTGGAGAGGAGAGGGGGAGCAGCTGCAATGCACGGTGCGATGCCATGTTCATGGCTCCAGCTGTGACTGGGCTGGCTTCTCTGCATGGCACTAGCCCTGCGGGCTGCCAGTCTCGCTGCTGCATCCCATGGTGTTGCTCTTCATCCAGCTCAAACACAGAGCTCCTGCTCCAACAGGAGCTGGCACTTGCCTGCAGCATTCTGCAGCATTGTGTGGTGCAGTGCCCCCCTAAAGTACCAGGAAAGCAAAGCAGCACAGATACTGTTTATCTTATCAGAGTGGTATAAGCTTTTCAGTAGTGCTGCTCTACAGGGTCTCTCCATGTCTGTGGTGCTCTGCGATGAGTGCACGGATGGTTTCCTGTCCTGGATGTTATATGCTGAGCCTTTAAACACTTAAGAAAATAAAAAGAGGCTTTGGGGCAAGCAGCTCCCATGGTCTGAGACAGGCATCTGGAAGGGGAGGGAAGCGATGCCTTGGAGGAATGTCTCCTGCCATTCAGTTCTTCACAGGTCCCATAGCAGAAGTGATTTAAAATTAACCTGGAGCTAACTCTGCAGGCAGACAGCTGTGCTGTGCACCAGCTTCCAGGTGGATTTGCATACCGCAGCTGATCCCAGGACATTCCTCTGGAATTTCTGAAGGATTTTCACACTGTCTGGCTGCAGACCGCCTGTTGATTGGCCTTTGTGGGTGTGAGTGTCCCTGCTTGTCAGGAGAGCTCAGATTGCTCTGGTCCTGCACCTAGCCCTTTCTCTGGACCTAACGGAGTTCCTCAGCTCCTGGAGCGCAGCTGAAGGTGTTTGTGCCCTCGGTGTCTGCGTGCTTTTGGGATCTGTCCCTGACCCTTTCCTCTTCCTCAGCCCCAACCTCCTTGCTTCCCTTTCTGCTCCACAGCTGCCAACATCAAATCTCTGCCTGCACTACCCTTCTTTCCTCCACAGGTGCTAGCTGTTCTTTAAGTTGCCCTATTGAATAACGCGATTAGGTTAATTAAGAGCAGTTGTCTCAACCTGCATTTAACTTGGAGTTTGCTCTGTGAGATCTGTTGAGAGGATTTTTGTGCCAAAGGCTTGACCAATGTTTCTCAGTAAAATTAGCCAAATGACACAGCCCTTTTCTTTCTGCCCTTAAACTACCATGCAGATCTCCAGTTTGTAGGCATTAATTTATTTGTGTGCAGAACAGGCCCATGACTGACGCAATCGAACGGTTTTCATTTAATTTCTTACAATTACGTTGGCTAATTGGAACTTTTAAGAGAGCTTTTAGTTGTTACAGATAGACAGGTGCCTCACTGTTTGTCTGTGGACTTGCATTATAACAACTTCAGTCATCAGCCCATGATGGCCATGTGTTAATTACTCCTTTTGTGAGAGGAGGCTGGCAAATGAATCTTCATCAGGCAACTGATGAGTACATCTGTGACTTTGTAATTTAAAAGTAAGGTTAATAAGGCCAGGTCCTGGTGGGAATCAACTGGTGGTCTCTACTGTGAAGATAATGAGCCTGGCTTTCCAGTTTACATGCCTCTGTTTTTAAAGATTGGCTAAATTAGTAACCAGAAGCAGATGGGAAGGATATTATCCACTCTGTAGACACGAATTGCATCTGTGCAGAACAACCAAATCACACTTCTTCAGAAATACAGGTGTGTAACTTCAGGAATGAAATGTTAGTAATTAAATATCTGTTCCAAGCAGTGCTGGTGTTGCAGGGTACCTTCTGTAACCATCATGCTGGGCTTTCATCAGACGAATTTGGTTTTTGCTACTGCTCTGTTACAACTCGTGGTTCACTGCAGTGGATTTATTTGGCACCTGAACCGTGCATTAATCTGTGTGCAGCTCCAAGTGGCTGGGAGGCACCTGTCCAAACTGTGGAAAACAGCAGTCATTCAATCTCTTGTTCTCTTTCCCTTTTTAGAGCTATTAAAATGATATCTATTTCATAGTGGATCGCGCGTGACTGTGTGTTTTATAGTGAAAAATGAGCCAAAAAATGTAAACCTAGGTGTGAGCACTGTAATGCAGCTGAAAAGAACAGAACAGACCCCTTCGAGCCCCTGAGTTGCCTCATCTAACTTGCCCTCCATGGAACTGGGTACATCTTGGCACTGACACCTGCACCCAGAATCCTTTTTGCACAACAGGTCACCTGCCCTTACCAAGAAGGCTGTGCTTCGTGGTGAGGTTTGCATTTTGTACCTTTATCTAAGATCAACCTCTCCACTTCTTATGCCTTGCTGGTGATCTCAAAGGCCGTGTGGGGATGGTGTTCAGAGATGCTCTCCTGCATCAGGGGGACTGAAAGACTGGCTGGAGCTGAGCCTGAGATGGGTGCTTCTACATCCCTTTGCCATCTGTGGCACTTGCTTTAAAACCCAAGAGCTGAAACTGGAGTCAAATGTTTATTTTATTTTTAGTGCAGAAAATCATATTTTCCTGAAACTTGTAGCTTTCCTGTTAATGTAAATTGTAGACACTCACTAACAGCTATAAATACTAAATACTACTCTTGCAGTTACAAGGCAGTATTAGTATATAATTTTAATCAGATTTATTATAGAATGTTGATAAAAATGAGCAGGATTTTAAAATTAATTGCCATCTCTTTACTGTACATTATGCTGTATGCACTGTGTGTTCTAGACTAGATTATGTGTGAATGTTTTTGTGCTCTAAGTGAGAAGTAATCAGGCAGAAGAAGTCTTAAATATAATAAAGCAAAATTGATTCATTAAGTTACATTCATGTTCAGGACCAGGTGTAGACTCTCAAAATAGATCCCAGAGAGAAGATGACTTGCAGAGTGATGGATGGTGGGGCAACAACTGGGATAGTAGTGTAGTGGCTAGGAATGTATGCTCTTAATAATGTATAGGAAGAATACTTGTATGTATATATAAGAATATTTGTAAACCTATTAGTTCTAGTAGTAGAACTTGATTTGCCCTGTCACTGCTTATCATTCCAGCTGTTTGCCCTGTTAATGGCTTGTAAGCCTTTTTTGGTAGTGTCCCTGTTACCAAAAGATGGGGTTATGTGCTATAGCGAGTGACCACCTGACTTTGCCATAACATCTTCATGTGAAAGTCTCCAAACTTATAAGACTGATATGTCAGAACAAACAATATGAACTAATACCTCCTTGCTTGGAGACGTATGCAGGGTTAATAGTTGAGGCAGTTTTTATATATGCCCATAGGTTATTAGATTCTGGTACTTAGCAGAATTACAAAACTTAGCAGGCAGTTCCTCTGCAGATACAGGACTTAAAGATGAGGTGATGAAACAGTCCTCTAGAGGGAAAATACTTCTGATAAGATCAGTATGTCATTGCAAAGCACTTGAGCTCAGGATGCAGTGCAGACCCCACTTAGCAATGATCCTGTCTTTCAGACTGGAGGATGGGGACGGTTAAAATTTTCCAGAAGCCTGTTTGTCACAATGAATGAACCAGCAGGGGCAAACTGGCTGGCAAATGTTCACCTGTGATGGGCAAAGCAGCTGCTTTTGTTAGGAACAAGCTGCCTTTCATCGTACCTAGCCCAAAATGCAGCAGTCTGGTGTTAATCGAAGCCTGTGCTTATTTTCCAAGGTGCAAAAGTATCTGAACTTATTTAGGTAAATAATATGAAATGGAGGAAAAAAAAAAAAAGCCATAAACACTGCAAATACACCTCAGCAGCAGTTTGCCTTCATAGTTGAGTTTATGGCTCCCTTGGTAGTTTGTGCTGTCGAACATTGATTGTAGCAGCAGTTCTTACCAGATGCAAGGTGAAGCGCAAATCCTTAGGCTTATAGCTGTGTGGTGCAATGAATTAATTTCAATCCTTGCATCATATTCTGCAACTTTTCCAGAAGGTGTCACTTTGTAAAGGAAAAGGACCCATACCTTCAGGTGGGGTTGTGTAAAGGAAAAGGACCCATACCTTCAGGTGGGGTTGTGTAAAGGAAAAGGACCGATACCTTCAGATATCAGTCTTATTTCAAGCATTTAATTACTTTGCATTCGGAGCTGTGTGATGTGACCATGTCACTGAATCAGCACCCCTAGTCAAACAGACAGGAAACGGAGGGGAAATGAGGAAAATGCTGCTGGGCAGAGCATTGCGTGGATACAGTAGGGTAGAAGTGCTGGGAGAGGAAGGTTGTCAGGTGCTAAAAATGTGGTTATTGTTTTGTATGCAGAATTTGGTGGCTGTACATTGGTAATGTAGGTAAATGCTATAATCCCACTTCAGTCTGTTGCAGAGCTCTTATGCTGACTTTGATGACACTGAGGCTTGTTTCGTTGCTTGGAGCATGTGTATGTAGTAATGGAATGGGGAATTACAGGAGACTATGTTTTGGACTGGAAAGTGAATGTGCAAGCACTTCTGTATAAGGGGAGAAGTGCACTCTGCTACTCAGGAACAGGAATATATGCTCTTATCCTTTGTGCCTTTATATTTATATGTGCTCTTATCCTTTGTGCCCTTCAGCTGTAGCTCAGCTGAGGAAACATTGAACATGGGTATCTTCCAGGTGCTTCAGGGTCTGGGTTCTGAGGGTGGTCTGACCCAGCATGGCCATTGTACTGAAGGAAAGTATCTTAGAGAAGAAATACCTTGCATATATAACACTCTTTTATAAGCCCTAGCATGGGCTCCTAAAGCCATTAGTCTGTGGTGGGCAGAGACTTGGTCATTTTAGCTTCTGTGCTAAAATGTGTTTCTAACAGCCATTTTTGCTTTAAAAAGAGGAGAAAAAAAAAAAAACACAACCAAAAAGAATCAGCGAAGAAGCCAACTTGTTATTTAACTGGAGGGAAGCTGCATATATCATTGTCTGATGGAATGTGAGCCATCTCTGCACAAGGATGAAGGGAGGCATTCCAGTCAAGACCAAAATGCTTCACTGTGCCCATACCCTGACCTTCCTTTTCTTGTTGCACAGCTTTCAGCATGTAAACCCACAGTATAACAGGTGAGTTACTCACTTCCATGTCTGTTGAAAGTCAAAGCAGTTTACGCCTTCCTTATGCACATAGCAGGTTTCTCAAGTAGCTGAACAAATAAATGGGTTCGCATTGGGTGTTCAGTGCTCAGAAGAGGTTTAGGGTATAAAATGTTTTTGGTGTCCTGAAAGAGTGAAAGAGGGCATTGAATTTTGTTCAGTGATGGTAATTGTGCAGCATTTGGTAGTCTGATGGGAAGGAATGGCAGGGAGCAAGAAGCAGCCATGTCAATTGACTGATTGGCTTTGTTTAATTTCTGCTATAGCGAGAATGCTAAAGTGATGACTCAGTGAGCCATGTGAAGATGTAATCTGGAAAAGCCATGGAGGATAATGGTCCCTTCTAATATAGTTTGATCTGAATATTACGCGTAGATTTATGTCATCATTGATTTTCTCTGCAGGGAGAGGTATTCATGTCCAAAATATTGCAATCGAAAAGGAGGGGAAAAAAATAAAGCAAGCCATATAGCCTGTGGCTGCTGGTGGACTGATGAGCTAAACAAGTGGTGAGATTTGATGTTCAGACGGGCTGTGGCAATTATAGGACAAATGCAGCTGAGCAAAGATGGACTTTTTTATAGGAGAGGCTGTGCCTTAGTGCAAAGTGCAGCATTACCCTGATGGTAGGAAACCACGGTTATTTTGCTGGCTAGCTCCTATCTCAAAAAGTACCCAAGGGATGGCAGTGCAACTATTGAACCTCAGCATAGTGTTCAGTTATTAGACTTCCAAGTATCTGGCAGGTTTCAGTGCATGCAGAAGCTGCTGGGACGACGCAGCATGCAGCACGAGCTGCTGGGAAGAGACCCTGAAGGAGAAACTGTTTCCACACGTGTTGTGGGAAGCTCTCATGCAGCGGTGTGGTCATTACAAGTGCAAAGCGAACATTTGCGCACTGCAGCTGTAGTTTCTGAAGACAGGAGTGATTCAGAAGCGAATGAGAGACGGTGAATCAGGCGCTTCGCGTACGACACTGCTGTGGGTGTTGTAAGAACGTGGAATTTGATGAATAGGACTTGTAAATTTGAAAGGAACAAAGTTTTAATGAGGCAAGTGGCATCCTTCACAAATGGGCTTTGAGGTGGAGAGGAGTTGCTCTCAAGATGTTTGAGGCAGTCCGGGTTCTGCTTCATGTCAGCAGAAGCAGCAGGATTAGCATCTGCAGTAGCCAACGTGGTAGCAGCACCATCTGTCCTCCTAAACGTGCTTTCCAAAGGAGAAGGCCGTGATGTGGTGGGACATTTATTAGCTCTACTAGCAGCAGCATCTAAGCAGCAATGCTCTCCCTCTTCTGTGCATTGCCAGAAGGCCAAGTACATACCTGTGCTCGGCCATCAGCAGCCCAACCCTGAGAAGAATGCAAAGAATGCATCAAAATCAGTGCCGTTGTATCCTTTCTGTGTCAGGTTTGAATGTTTCCTGCTTGTTTATTCTGAGCAAGGGAAATTTACAGGAGAGTTAGCATGAGCTTGGCAAGATCCGTAAAACATGTAAGTCAAACCATGAAGCTGAAGTATTATTGACAATAATGATGTACAGTCACTGCCACCTGGATCTTTTGACTAAGACCTGTAATGACTGGTTTATTTTTCTTCTATTATTACCGTGCCGTACTTGAAAAATACCTTTTCAGAACAGTGGAATTAGTTTTAATGGCTCTATTGTTATAGTCCTGTTTTTCTTTACTGTCTGAATATTTATTTTTTTAAATACCCAGTAAGAATATCTGCTTGCTAAGATAGGTGAATTAGAAATCGAAAAAGTCAGATTTATTTTGCTTCTGTGTGCATTCGAAATCAGACTCAATTTCATGATACTTTCTGCAGTTTGACAAGAAGTAATTGCTGCGAGTGAATGTTTTCAATGTAAGAGTCACAATTGTTCTGTGTTTTTGCCAGTCTGTTGCTATTTAAAAAAATTAATGGGAACATCTAATATTGGAGGCAAAAATGGAGATGAAGGGTGATATTTTCTGCTGAGTGTTTTCTGACATGCTTAATGAGGTGATACAGAATGCCTTTATTCTGGTGTTTTCTCTTTTCAATACTATTTAGAAAATCTGCGTGCGTGTGTGATGTATAATATATGAAAGCCGTAATGAGTGAAGATCACTAATCTCCAGTTCCTGCCCAAGGCATCATTCACCATGCTATCTGAGCATCTAACAAATCAATTTGCTTGGCATTCGCTCTATTTGACTTCTCTGCTACATCAAAAACCCACTGAAGTTAATATAGCAGCTCCTATTGATTTTGGCAGCGTTTGAATCTCGTTCTGACTTAGTGTTTTCTTTCCTGTTCTTTTCCTCATCAAATTCCCTTGTCTGGAAGGGATCAGATCGTTTCTGATCCCTCGTCTGGAATGGATCGGTGTGGCTGGCGCTCAGTGGGAGGTGAGCTGCACTGCACTGTGTGCCTGCCAAAACCAGCAGCGCTTGGAGGGATCTCCAGCAGAGGAGATCTGATACAGGAGCACCAAGAGTGCCTGAGCTGGATTTGCTTAATTTCTTCATTTTCTCTCCCTTGTAACCTGGGGAGACTGTGGCTGGTGAGGCAGTATCTGAGACTTGCAGGTCGTGCCTGCACACAGAGGCTTATAAATTGAGGTGAGGGCTTTGGGGTGTGATCCTACTGAGAGCTGTCATGTGGGGTGTGGTGGGCAGTGGGCACTTTTTTCTTTGTTGAAAGGTGTGTGTCTGCTTGCGTTCAAGTGAGTGATCGTTCAAGTGAGTGAGCTGGGATGGTCACAGCTTTGTTTTGTGGGAGGTGGCTGAGATCCCCTGGCGGGACCCTCAGGGCTGGATGCTGTGTTTCTGAAGGAAGCTGTTATTTTCCTGATGTGTGCTGGCTGTCATAGAATGGCTTAGTTTGGAGGGTACTTTAAAGATCACCTAGTTCCAACCCTGACCATGGGCATGGTTACCAGCCACTAGATCAGACTGACCAGTATCCCATCCAACCTGGCCTTGAACGTCTCCAGAGATGGAGCATCCATGGCTTCCCTGAGCTGTCTTGTAATCAGATGAAGACAAGAGGGATTCGTTTAGTTTTCTACCCTGGAGAGGAAGTTGAGGACAAGGAGAACTTGATCTGTGTGCTGGTTGCCTCTTAGAAACCAAAAAACTTAAATAAGAGGACATGCGGCTTGTGGTGGTGGTTCTCCTGGTAGGTCTTTCATGGGCAGATACAAATGCAAAGTAAGCCTCCTATCCAGCATGTATACCTAGCAGTTGCAGTGTCTGGGGAGTCTGTTGACTACCATAAATCAAAATCTTATGTTTATTTGGAAAAATATGCTTGCATCTCACACCGTGCTAAGCTTTCTTAAAATGCATAGTTAACAATTCATTTTAATAGTAACAAGAATCATTATGTGGATTCTTTTGTTGTTGGTCTGAGTTCTTGAGACTTCAAGGCACGTCCTGTTGTGTTGAACAGAATACATTGCTAGTGGCTGGGATCTTCTCATACCATCTCAGGTGCTTTTGGGCAAGGAGCAGAACACGTTTCTTTTTGCGTGGTTCACCTCAATGATTTTGCTTGTATGAGTTCTGTCCTCTATTACCTCAGAAATATGCATGCAAGGAAACCTTTCAGAAATGGTAGTGAAACTGCTTGGGGTTTAGATGGTCCCTAAAAAACACAGTATTGAGGACAATTACCCCCAGGGTAAATATGATCTTTTCACAGCTATTTGCTAATCTAGTTAGGGCGTATGGATGAGAAATTCGTATTTTCAAATAAACATGTCCCAGTAAAACTGAATCAGAAACACGGCTTCTTTTCAGCGCGGCGCCTTCAAGGTCATGTTTGTGTAACAGCCCTCACTCGTATTCAGATTGACTGTAGTTTTCCACTGAACTGTGAAAAATCATGCAGGGAAAATTGGGAAAAAGAGCTGTAAGAATGTCCTTTGCCATCTTTGCTGCATTCTAAAGTGTAAAAATTGTGCAGTAGAAGTATTTGGGGGGAGAATTTCTGTTGATGTGGTAGCTACAATTATTCCATATGCTACTACATCAGCTCCTAATTATTGAATCTTTTGCTGGCAGATCTGTAACTGGATCTCACAGAAGTACTGGTTAATAATTCTGGAGGGTCTCCAGCATTAACTCTGTGCTCCTTTTACTGTCTACAGAAGCTCAGCTTGTCCTGTCCCTTTGGAGAACCTCGTTCTCCAACCCTGGAGGTGCCATGTTGCAGGATATGGGTGGCCTTTTGGTGTAGAAGCTGTAGCATTCCTGGAGTAGTATGACATTAACTCGGAGTAGGGTAACAGCTCGTTGCTACTGGCTTCAGCTTCATGGGAGGAGAAAGGCCTTTTGGCTGAGCAGAGCAGCTTTTTGTTGGAGATGGTGTTTTACAATGCAGCAGGTGCTAAGAGTAAGCCTGAGATTTGCTTTATTCCACAACAGTGGGTAGCATAACTGGATTCAGCCAATTAGTGATGATTTCTTGAAAGCTTTTTCACTTCTAAAAGCCTAGATGACTTTACTTTCAATGAGATATTGTCAAGTGAATGATTTTACTCATGGCAAGTACGTATGTGTTGGAAGCCAAATTCTGTTGCTTTGACTTCCTTTTGTGGGATTAGTTTCAGGGTAACTGATGAGACAGCTCAGAGTGAAGACCTAATCAGCACATGATTGTAATCCACGTACTGAACTGAATGCCGGCAGTCGCATCTCCTCCAAGGGAATACTGAGGGTGTGCTGCCAGATGTCGTAGCAAAAGGGAAATATGAAAACATGTGTTGGGAAACCACAAAGCTGGGATGTTAGCTGAGAACTGAAATATAAATAATTTTGCATGTGAGTTTCTTTGGTGGTTTTTTTTGTGTTTGTTTCAGTTTTGGGGGGGTTCTTTTGGTGGAGGGGTTGGGGGGAAGCTTACATTCCCTGTTTGGGCAGACCATTGATGTTGGTGGCAAACCCAGGGTATTTGCCAGTTGCCAGGAAAGTACCGCCTTATGCGTGCATCCCTTATTCTCTTTGCACTTAATACTACCAGTGACCACAGCTTTTAGAGTCAAGGCTGCACTGAACTAGGTATTAAATGAATGCAACAGGGTAAGAAATAGTCCTTGCCTTAAAGGTAAGTTCAAACAGATGAAAGGAAGAGTAGGGGGAGGGAAGGAGACAGAAGGCCAAGTGAGCTGTAGCTGATCACAGCACGTAGTGGGCTGCAGCAGATCTGTCAGTGGCTGCTAAATATTAAATGTGAAGATACACAGCTGCCAAGGGAGATGATTAGCTGCTGATTGCTGGGTGCTGTGAGAGGATGGGTTCACGCACCCTCAGTCCTCTATCGCTGCCCTGGCACTTGTTGCTGCTGCGGGATGGAGCAGGGTGAGTCTCTGCCCTGACGCAGGTCGTAAGGTTGGATGTTCCATGTCCTCTGGCTCTCCCTCCAGTGTCTTCTCCACTGAACTGCTCTGTCTCAGATGTGTTTGTTGGGCTGTGGCTGTTAAGTTTTCGCTGTGTTTTATTTGGAGATGAGGTTCGAATGATGCTTTGGTATCAATATCCTTTTAAAATAGGCTGGTTAAGTGTTTATAAAGCATGCGAAACCTCTCAATTTGGAGAGGGGGAAAAAAGCAACTCACGAGAAAATATTTCGACATAATTTTTTTGTTAACTATGATTAGTATATTGCTTCATTTTGTTCCACTGAGATATCATTAAACTCAGCAGGCTTCCAAAAGCTACTTATGTAACCAGCAATCACATATATGTTTTTAATCTCCTTTCATTTTCATAAACCTTTAACAGGAGCAAAACATCTCTGCGGGGAGTTTTTTTCAAAGACAACTTGTCATCCCACCTCCACAGCAAATCAGCAGTGTTTTGAGTACCAGCATCTACTTGTCTCTTGGAAAAGTCTGTTCAAACCCCAAATTGAGCAGAGCGCCCACAGACGGGATTACTCCTGTGTCTGCATTACGGCGTGTGTCTTGGGGCATCAAGGACAGATTTGCTTTCTTTATTTTGTCAGAAATGTAAGCGGGGTAAAGCTGAGGCAGAAAAGGCTTAAATAAAAATGAGTGCTGCCATCATGATGTCTTTACAGAAAGTGGCAGTGAAGTGTGGCCGTGATGTAGGTGTACCTCTGTGTTTTGCTAAACACCGAAGCAATGAAAGGCAATAAACCATCAGCCAACTTTGAATCGTGGTTAAAAACATTCCCAGCACACCTTAGGCACCACGCAGACGTACATTTAATATTAACCAACCCATCCTGTTTTCTCAGCTTCATTATTAAGCACACTTCAAAAGCGGATTAATTGTCCAGCTGCCCAGGTAAAGAGTCATATAAAACCGAAAGCATTACATTTGTCTGTGGCTCTGAATATTTCATGAGAACTCAAGTCAGTGCCGTCCGTGGAACGAACTGCCTGAGGACTTGTATCCAAATGATATTTTTCACCGAGTTTCATACTTCTGTGGAAGAGAATGCTATGAATACCTCATGATTAAGTCACTTTGTATCTTGCCATACAAGACGGCGAGAGTATAAATTATTCAAGTTTAGTGGGTGTTAAGAGACTTCTGCATCAGTTGTGCTCTGAATATAGAAACTGGGAGGCTTATTCAGCAAAGAAGGATTTGAAACGGCTATTGGCAATTTTGAGAAATGTTGTTTTTTAAAAAGAAAGAGGTTGTGATGAGTCAAAAATATAACTGAGTGAGCACATGGCTTCTAACAAAGAAACTGCTTGCTTGCTGAAACTCTTTGTTGCCGGTGTCGGAGTCCTAATGCTGAAGCAGGATTTGGGGTTTCCCTTCAAGTTCTTTGAATGCATTTGGATCAAAAGTATTTATAATTGTTGAATTCCCAGTTAATTCGATTCTGTCACTTCTCGGTTATCTTTACATGTCAAAGAGCTGTGCTGGGGGTGAAGGGCTGACTGTGATGTGGAAAAGTCCACTATAGTGTTCAGCAGATTGTTTTATTTACTGTCCATGTTTATTACCTGTAAAATGGTTTACCATTTGTCTTGAGATTGTGTATTTACTTGAGATAATGTATTTTTTCCCCTTCCAAGGTATTATTGGACTGCTGTGCGATTGAATCCTGCATGGTACTCCCATTGGCTGGCTCTCATCATCCTTGTTTTTCAAGTCTGCTTGGTAATTGTTGAAGGTGGCTTCCTTCCTTCACACACCATTTTTTCTGTTCATTTAGAAAATAGTATCAAAATACATGAATTTCAATTGCTTCAGGACTTCTCATCATAGTTAGAGCTGAGAATTTTAAATGCAAATTGAGAGTACTTATTGTTCAGCACATGACATGGCTTTGTCCTCTTAGCTACGCAAGTGCTTTATTTGGCACTTCAGTAGAAGGATGTTGGACTGGACTGTTTGTTGTGAGACCTAGCCTTCAGAAAAGGATATTACCAGAAGGATATTACATTGTGCTGTTTGCAATAACTGTATTCCTGTGACACGAACAAACTTCTTCAGCTTCTGTTTTATGGTTTCCAGCATTAGTAGAGTTTCTGTATCAAATTATGTTTTTCTTGAGCTTGTGCCCCTCTTTGAAATCTTTTCTTCTGCATTATTTTAGTACTACAATTGCAAACCTGCTGCTGAGTCCACAAAGGAATTAAGATTTTATTTTTTAGTGCAAGACTGGCTTCTTTTCTGTACTGGTCTCCATGGCCACCTTTGTGATTTTTCCATGGAGGACATTTCAGTCTTGTCAAAGCTATGTACCTTACCTACTTGGTTTGCATTTACTCTTTACAGCCTTCTGTGGTTCATTTTCATATGTAGTTGATCTCTTTTCCATGTGCTGAATACACATGTTGCACGTAGCCAAAATAATGCAGCTATGTAAAGAGATCCTGAGTGTGATGAAAATGGATCCTCTTAATTAATCTTACATTGCAACGCTTGTGCTTAAAAATAAAAAGGTCAACCATTTCAGTTACTTGTGTTTCTTCTGACACGGCTAGCCGTAACCATACCTTTTCCTTCATCTGTATGGCCTTGTCACCCCCTTTCCTGCCATTTATAGCAGGCATCCACCTCCTGTCCTCTTGATTTGTGCTATGAGATAAGAACCTCAGTGTGTTTTGTCCTGCTACTTGTGTGACCACCCTTTTTCCCAGGGGGTTCCCAGCACATTATCATGGCAGTTCATAATGCTTTTATAAAAGTTTTTTTTCCCTTGTCTGTTCTGTGAACAAATTCCTTGCACGCTTCTGCCTTGCTGCTGGTGATGCAAATCAGTAAAGCCAGATTAAATATTTTCTAGCATGAAGAATTAACAGGCACCTTTTGTCTCGTTTCCGTCGTATGAGTGCTTTCTTTTTTCTTGGGAAGATTGAGGGCCTTTTTGCAGCTTTCCTTGGGTTCCGAGGGTTAAAGCTGGGTATGAATAAAACAGAACCGCTTCAAGCAGTGGCCCAGGGAGAAGTGGCTTGACTTATCTCAGTAAGAATCATCAGGCCATCAAGGCTGGAAAATGATCTAAGATCACCTAGTGCAACCTTCACCTACCACTAATTATTGCCCACTAAGCCATGTTCCTCAGTGCCACATCTCCACGGGTCTTGAACACCCGCAGGGATGACTCCACCTTCCTGGGCAGCTGTGCTGGTGCCTCACAACTGTCTCTTAGGTGAAATTGTTCCCAATATCCAACCCAAACCTCTTCTGGCACAACTTGAGGCCATTTCCTCTCCTCCTATCACAGCTTCAGTACACGTGCAAGTATAACAGCATATATCTACACACATTGTATGCGTTTCATGGCTGATATTCTAAGAGTTTGGCACCTACTTACCAATAGGTTTTAAATTACCTGTCCCATTTATAAAGAATTTATACGGGCAGCCACTCTTGGAAGAGTGAGATCCCTTACTTGCTCAAGTGCTCTCTGAACGTTTTTTTTTTTGCTGAGTGTTTTGTGGTCATTTTCCATCAAGTCTTTGCTTGCTGCACAGAGGAGCTGTACCTCACTGATATTTTCCCAGATGAACATCTCGATGAGTAAAAGCAAAATGTAGCAGACATCTGCCAGTTCACAAAAAAGCACTGTTTACAAATGAAAGTAAGTTATTTGTTGACATGGTAATTTTGCAGTATAATGTATACCGCAGCCTCAAAGAGCTGCCAGCTATCACACATTTAAAAATAGAAAACCAGAGAAAGTATGGACTGCTCTGGAAAATACATTTGAAATCACTTATTTGTCATTGAAAATGATATTAAAATTTATTTTTATTAGGAAGTCCAGAGACTTCCCAGAGTAAGGCTACAGAAGAACATCAGGAGAAAGCTGGGTCTTGCTCTTCTATCAGCTTTGACTGGGAAAGCAGCAAAAGAAGCCAAGGGAGCTTTTCCCTAGTGATTGTACGGTGGTATTTAATGTGGATTTTTATTTGTATTTTGCCTGTTTACCTTTTGAATGTGCTTTGAATGGATGAATTTTCTGTCTTGCTTCTTTCCCTTCTTCTTCCACATGATTTCTGTGTGTTGGCCAAACGTGGTTCTTATTTTAAAGTCTGTACTGTCCTGGGATCTGATCCCACGTGGAGCAAGTTGTTGTGGTTGTCAGTTTGTGCTTCCTTTAATATTTACTGATCTACCTCTGCAGAGCAAGAGGTATTGGACTAAGTTTGAATGGAAACACCGTGCTTGGATAGAAGTTTTCTGTATTTGAATGTGTTCAATGCATCCTTCTCTTCAGTATAAGTATTATTATCACTACTATTATTTTTCCTTGGGATATCTGTTGCTGTATCTCCTGAGTGTCTCAGTTTTTGTCTAAGGTTAAACAGCTATTTAAGAGTATCACCCAGAGACCTGCTCCAAAGCTGTCTTTTTGTCAATCTAAGAGAAAATGAGATACCACCGTGTCACATAACTCCTCAACTTGCATGTAGAGTTATTGACACTGTGAAGGGCTCCTCGTGATACGTAACGTTCAGTGAACTGGCAGAATTCAGTACCTTACTTCACTGTGTGTCCTCCATTCTGCTGTGTGCAATGCTACAGCGGTCCTATCTTCGTCCTGAACATCAAGAAGTTTTCCTACTGTAAAGCTATTTATCCAAGCAGTTTTTTTCCTACCTCCCCAGCACGGAGCTGGTTGTTGGCAAGGAGCTGGGGCTGCTGAGCACAGTCTCAAGTGCTCTGCAGCCAGAGCTCACTGCTAATGAAATGACCTTTTGATAAGAGCTTGGCAAATACGTTCGATAACTTAGTTAATAAAAAGATCCAAATTCCCATGTATTGATATTAGAGCACAGTTAATTTTGATGACACCGGATCCGTAAACATGTTAATTATAGAACGCTTGACGGCAGATGATATTTTTTTTGGCTTAATTTAATTACCTGATAATAAACACAAACACGTTTCATTTTCACTCATCCTAGTGCAGTTCTCCATAGATAGAAATGGTTTCAGAGTGATGTTATGAGGGATTTAACATCCACAGCCACGTGTTCATAAATCCAGTGAAGTGACGTGTAAGATTTATCTTCACATAAAAACTGAACAGGTAATTCTCTTTTTCATAAGGTAGGTTTTCTTCACTCACATTGAGAAAACGGAGTGTTTGTAGGGATAAAAGATTCATATTTGAAGTTATTCATTGAGTTTTTGTGATGAATTCTTGGCTTGTGTATTGTTCCTGCTGATGGCAGGAGGCTTTCAAACAACCCAGTAAGTAGAAGTTGGAGTGAATTGGACATTTGCAATAAATTCTTACTGCGTAATTGAATTAGTCTAATTCTGTTAATGAGATGTTTCTTGTATGTGTGTCTATGTATCCTACTAGTATTACACTTCTCTGATATTTATCTGTAGTGGAATTCTGCCCACATTTGCCTGCAAATAGTTTAAAAAGACAGAGCACATATTTTTTTTTTCTAACTGAATTTCCTGCTCTGTATGACTTAGTTTTATCTCTTTGAAAACACATATATATTTTTTTCCAGGATTGTTGTATCACTGGGCGTAATATTAAGGAAAAACAAGTTGAACCTTTCAGTTTTTAGGAGAGAAGAGAATTTGAAAGTAATAGTAGGAAGCAAATGACATGAAATCGGATAGCTTACGTGTCTGCTCTTTTTTTTTCTTCCAAAATAAAAAAAAAAAAGAAGAATTTATATGATAATAATAGGAGAGAATTACACCACGCTGTGCAAAATCATACCTCCTACTCTACTACCAGAAACTCAGGAGAGTTAATTGAATTTGATATTCAGACTCCAGTGCTGAAAACTTTTAAAAGCTCATGTAGTGCTCTCCTGATGTGATTAATTGGTTAGAGAAATAATAGCTTGGCAGTTCTTTTGTACCAGAGCTGCAGCATATTTTCCTCTTCTTTTTTTTAAAATACATTCTTTAACCTCTATAACTTATATTTTGCTGAATACTAGGCTTAAAATTGAGAAGGAATATTAGCTTGGTGTTTTGTTAGCTACATTAATTTGTATGCTGTTAATGCACTGAAACAGGCCATACAGTTGCTATCAACATGCCTGTATTCATCTCTTAATATATTGCAAATCAAATTCTTAGTGGCCTCCAGTAAATCCTGCTATTCTTTTTCTTCTTGAGACTTTCCAGACAAACTGTCCTACAGAAAAGCGAAGACAAACATTTCTGTCCAGTGTTTCTTGATCTGCTGCAGCATTTGCAGAATCACGGAATCATTCAGGTTGGAAAAGACCTCTAAGATCATCCAGTCCAACCCCAGCCCACCCCACTGTTCCATAGACATGTCCCTCAGTGCCACATCCCCGCGGTTCTGGAGCACCTCCAGGTGATCCCCCCCTCCCTGGGCACCCCATGCCAGTTGCCTCACCGCTCTTTCTGAGACTATTTTTTTCCTAATATCCAACCCAAACCTCCCCTGGCAGAAATGCTTTCTTGCAGCTGTTGGACCCCTCTGGGATGCAGTGGCTTTGATGCAGGTATGTGCTGCTTTTAGTCAGGAGCGTTTGGATTTTTGGGACTGCGGGAGCCGGGCGCTGTTCTCACTGCAGACACAACTGAATGTCGTGGATAAAATCCTGGCGCTTCTGCGGACAAGTGCCGTTGACTCAAAGTCTAGGGTTACAGGCATGGTCTTTTATTTGGTCTGGCCTAAAATGTCATGGCTGTCCCTTACAGTGTGCAGCTTCGCTGGCTCTGTGAGAAGGGGAGAGCTGCTGGGAGCAGGGCTGGGACTGCAGAGGTAACCATCGAGCCCCGTTGTGGCTGTCCCTCATCCCCCTGGAGCCGGGCACCCAGTGAGGGGTTCCTGGATGGCTGGAGCAGAGGTGACACTGAATGTCACCGTTTTGGCATCTGGAGGGGTGTGAATGCCATCACGGCACCTGTGAGGCTGCTCAGAGCTGCCACCAGGCTGCATCATCTGCTGAGCTTGTGAGCGGGGCTGTCCCAGGGACACCCCTGTTCTCAGGGTCCTTGCCAGCACAACTGTGATATTTGAGCAGTGTTACCCACCAGCATGTTCTTGAATCGACGATTTCTGTCCTCTTTAGTTGTGAACATTTTTTCACCTCCTTACCATGGTGGCTTCCATGCTCTCAGCCGTTTCATTCATTTCTGCCAAAGAGGCCAACTCGTGTTTTCTTTTTCCCTCATTATTCATTTTCTGCAGCTCTCCAAGACATGTGGTTGTGACAGGGCCTCCACCCCGTTGACATCTTTCTCTCTAGATTTTATCAGCGAATCCATCCGCTCCTTTTCCCTCTTTTTGCACTGATGTTGGTCAGAGAGCACTTCCATCTGCCAGGTTTAGCTGGGATGTTTTTTTAATCCTTTATCTTTTTGCCCCAGACTTCATCCTGCTTCATTCTTTCAAGTGCTGAAGTGCAGCCCGTGTTGGAAAGTCTCATTGGAGCATAGAAGTTAAGAACCCCAAAGTCCGCCTATAAGCCATCAGTCATGTCCTGATAGCCAAGCTCTTACTCATGGCAAGAGAAAGTCCACATAACAATCAAGAAATGGCTTGATTAATTGGAAACAACCTCAGAAGTGATCTACTTCCACCCCCCTGCTGCTATAATATTGTTACAGCATGCATTAACTTCCACTTTAATTCATTTATGGTGCAGTTTGCACAAAATATATCACTGTCATTTATTAATATCCAAGTATTAGAACATGGTATTTTTTTCAGGCAACACTTAGTATATTTTTCCCAGGATTTTCTGGACAGATAAATGTGCAGCCTTGCATTTATTTGCTTGTAAATACGTTTTGTGATATGCACAGAAAATATGTCTTGGCTTTCCACGCATTCTGCAAGTTAATACGTTTTACTGGGCAATCCAACATTTTGAAATCCCCCCCAAATATAGAAAAATACACTCTTCTGACACAGAATCCCCAAGGCAGTTTGCACGTGGAAATAGAGGCTGCCATTTTCTGAGTGTGAGTTAGACAAATAAATTGATTGCTATTTCTGGGGCGGAGAGCAGAAGTTGCAAGACTTTCCCTGGTGGCTTAGCTTCCAGCAGGCAAGAGAGGATTGGGTTGCTGTATCAGTGAAGCATGAACAGCTTCACTTCTGCTCCTGCAGCTTGTGCTTGTTCCCTTGAGTGTGGGCTTTGGATGCACCAAACCCATTTGTCTCAGCATCATGGCAGTGCCAGAATTCAGTTTTCAGTCTCCTCCTTCCTAGAGCAATTTGGATGCTCTCAAAGGTGTCCTCTCCCCCATCGCACCTGTTCTCAGCAACTTAGCCTCTCAGTATTTGTCACTCCTTTCCCTCTGTTTTTCATTGAGTTGTTAGAGTAGTATGACCATGCTAACTTTGAAGAATATTTTTGGCATTCACAATAGTCCAAAAAAATCTCTTTACAAGTGCACCTGATAGTATCTTGGCTGACAAGGACACAAAGTTATTGAAGCATGAGCTCATTTTTCAAAGCTTCATGACTGCAACTCAAAGTGAAGCCTGGTCAGGGGTTGCTGTGTATGAGGGGGTGGAACTGGGCTCCTTTATGTGCTGGAGAAGCAGAAAGGCTTGTCTGCTTTCTCTGATGCTGTCTTGTCAGACATTTCTGTAAAGGATCAAGATAATACAGTCCTGAAGCTGTGTTAACTCTCCCATGGAGTAGATGCTAAAAATTAATTGCCTGCTGTGCTGCTCTGCGGGGGAAGCATGCGAGGCTATGGCTGCATAAATGCCTCTGTCCCTCATGAAGGTGCACCTTCTTGCAGTTAGTCTGTGACTGCAGGTACTTGGAAGCAAAACCTTCAGAAATGGCTTCTATCAACACACCTAAACTGCGTGTAGCATCTTTTGACAAGCTTCAGTGAATGTCTCATTTAAGAGATGCTGTTGTGTTCAGCTGTGCGCTGCCCTGCAGGTGCAGACTGCATATCCTGCTTTGCAGAGTGGGAAGAATGATGCTATTTTTAATTATTTCTCTGCTCCCTAAGTTCACAGCACTTCTTGGCTTGGAACCCTTTTTGTGCACTTTATTTCAGCCCTGTGAAACATGAAGCAGATGATGTTGGCAGGGGAATATTCTGCTCTGTCAAGTATTACGGCCTTATTCTGGAAGCAGTGAGTTGTCTTCAGGAGGAGGCTAAAATTAATCCCATCACTATTTCGTCAGATGTCTTCATCTGGAAACTCAATGCCAATGCAAATTGCAGAGGGGAGGTCACATGAATGTATCAGGTTATTATCAGCTATTTATCTTGGGTGACTTTTCAGCTCCTCAGAATAATATAAGCAAAGCAGATAATGGATCCAAACAAAGCGAGGATAGGTTTCTCTTTAATTTTTTGAAGTTGTGTGGACATCATTGTTGCTGTGTTGCTCTGAGCACCTTCTGATGGAGAGCCAGAGGCTGGGTGAGGTAAGGCAGGAGCTGCCACTGGTTCAGGGAATTTAAGGATATGTCCAGCTCAGCACACGAGTAGGTTCTTTGAACTCAATTGTACTCTGCACTTGCCTAGAATAGCATAGGGCACAGAGTTTTTTGTTCAAGTGGGGCCTTTGGGACCCCTGTGTGTATAACTGGGAGCAGGCAGGTGTGCAGCTGTGACACCCAAACCACTTCAGAGCAAGCTGAAGCTTTCCTGCAGCTGGGATCTTCTGCTGGTGTTGCTTTCCAGGGACTAAAGTGCTCAGTAAAAGGGCCTGAAGAAGCAACTTGCAGGGAAGAGCTGAACTTCCATGCCCTTGGAATGCTTAGTAAAAGTTAAAGTAGTAGATACTCTTGAAAATCCTTTCAATACTGGAAAAAAAGAAAAAATCCTGTCATATAAAAAGCAAAAAAATTACAGAAGGGTCTTCAGAAGTGGTATATGGCCTCAACAACATATAATAAATGTTGGCATCCCTATTAGGTATGAAGACGTTGGGGGAATTAAGGTACAGGAAGCAAGGAGAGCATGTAGGACAAGAGGTAATGGCCTTAAGTTGAACCTGGGAAAGGTCCAGGTTGGGAGCTGGGAAAAATTTCTTATCAGAAAGAGTGGAACGCAGTGGCACAGGCCGCCCTGGGAGGTGGAGGAGTCACCTTTCCTGGAGGTGTTCGAGAGAAGGGTAGTTGTGGCACTGAGGGACGTGGCTGGGGGCATGGTGGGCATAGCTTGGTGGCTGGAATAGATATCTTAGGTGCATTTTCCAACCTTAATGGTTCTGTGATTCTATGTCAAGGCCTTGTTAAATATATAATATTGTGAAAAAGAGAGCTGTATATGTGCGTGTGTACATATAGTTTTTTCAAAGAAGCAGCAGTTGTCTGATGGAGTAGTATAAGATGCAAGCAGAACATAGTTAAACAGTTTCGGGAAAATCTGCTTTTAATAATCCATAATCTTAAAGAAGTGATTATCTGCTACTCTTTGAAAAGTAATACAACGTAGTACTTGGAATATTTATTGATACTAGCAGGTTTTATTTTAGTTTGCCACACTCAGCCTTGAAAGTCCCTGTTTGTAGAGCTGAGAATGGAAAGAAAGATGTGACCTGGGACTCTGCTCATCCTTAGTAGCATAAGGTCACAGCTTTTCCATCATCATGCAGAAGTGTGTTTTTAGCAGTATTGATAAAGTTGTTTTTTAATTAGGGATACCCAGATGCGTGACTAGAGATGAATGTTGTATTGCTTATATAGATTCTCTTCACTTGAGATGAATGGCAGAGCCACATTTCTGTCTTGGGTACTTTGAAGTAAATACATGTACACAGAAGATTCTGCATGTATTGGAGATGGTTGTTGATGGTAGTAAATGAGATGCGTAAAATGCTATGGATTTGATCTTGTCCTTTCCCATTGTATGGGAACTGTTCATCACTACCTGAACCTCTGATTGACCACCTGAGGCAAGCAATGAGTCAGCCAGGGAGCACAGGTGAAGGCAATTCACCTGTGTGGTTGGACTCCTAGACCCCATTTAAGGACTGACTGCCAGTAAGGGCTGCTCTCTGTCTGGAGATTGCTTCTTGTGGAGTTTACTGTGAGCCTCTGAGACTGGTGAGGATTTCTATTTATTTTGATTCTCTTTCAACCATGATAATCTTACTAAGCCTAACATTTGTATACCTGTTGATTGTATACCCATCCATATGGGAACTTCTCTAAATCTAAAACTAATCTGTTGTAGTTGTTTGCAATGAGAACCTACTACAGGAATGAATCCCTTCATCCCTCTGAATTACTTATCTGTAAAAAGCTAAGTGTCAAATGGGGTAATTACAGGTACTGATAGTAATGGCCTTTGATTATGTTTGCCTGTTGTTTATTAAAGTCTTTTTAGCAGCCTTGTGTCTGTAGCAGAATACAGAGCTAATAGCAAAATATTCAGGATCACCACAAAGCAGAGGTTACCAGCAGGCACGGGTCTGCGCTGCCTCCTAACAAATCCAATTTCAAACACAGTTTTCTGGGAGCACTTGGATTGACAGTCGTGGTGACCAAAGTCTTCCTTGCAACTCCCACGGCGTTGGCAGGACAATGCAGGCTGCTGCTGCCCACATCCTGATTATCAGGCGGTTGCAGGGAGGATCATCCGAGTTGTTTTTTCAGCGAAGGCCCTGACTTCCCTCCTGAGTTTCTAATAGGGGTCCTTGTTGGCGCTGGGGTTCTGGGGATATCCTGTTCCTCACTGTAGTTGTGGTGTGGTGTTGTCTCCATGCTGGACCAGCAGGCAGGTGACTTCCAGCCCCGTTATCCTGACTTAAAAACTTGATGCACCTGTGATTTTAATTGCAGATTAACTTTATTAATACCCCCTGCTGAAAACTGTTTTAAAGTGCTGTCATATCAACCAATTTGAGTAAATTAGTTATGTGCTAATGTATTCATCTGTTATAAATCAGCCTTTATCCCAGTCCTCTACTTTCTGGTTCCTAATCCCATATTTGCTGAATCAACGGTGTAGTGTTGCTCTGCAGCTGTGTGAAAGAAAATGTGCCATACAACAGAAGTGTGTTAGCAGGTGGTGTTGCTCAAACAGGCTTACACCCACTGCTCCACTTCTCTCTCCATGGTAAGCACTGTTCCATACGATATGATTATTTAATGATACGCTGCTATTAGTTCACCCAGCTAATCTCGTGGCTTGATTCTTGTAGGTCTACTTAAAGAATGTAGCAATAAGATGGGTGTTTATATTATTATTTTCATTCAGGATTGCTGAAATGCAGTCACTTCTACTTTGAAGTGTATTAGCAAGTAGTTGTATGTAGTAAAAATCCTGAGCATCGTTGCTCCAGAGAGTTCCAACCACACTGTAAATATTATTTGCTTCTTTGTCTGTAAACAGAAATGAGATGCAAATGGGTACAGGAATTGGCTGCTGAATGCTTGTTGGTACTCAGGGTAGGAAAAGGCTCAGGTTCCCATCCTATTCACCTGATTGTTTTATAGCTTCAGGAACAGCTCTGAAAAGATGGTCTGAAATCCTTGAAGGATCTGTACAGAATATTCGTGTGCGTATTATAGCATATAGGACACTGTGTTGACGAATGTACTGTTATTAAATTGCTGTGGGACTTGCAAATACCACTGCGATCAGGGCTGTAGCTTTTATTAACCCAGAAGAAAAATTTAAATGAACGATATTACCATTAGATGGCATTTCTAAGGCTTATCTTTGATTTCTGATAGTGGAACAGTACTGTTTTCCTCTTCTAATGATATACTGAGGAAATAAATCTGTGTTCCTTCAAAAAAAAAAAATTCAATAACTGAGGACACTTGAGTGCTGCAGTACTGCAGTAGTTCAGCACAAGATGTAAATACGTTGTAGACTTGGTGCTTAACAGGGGCAGCTTCTACTGCTGAGTGGGTCCTTGGCTGTTTGTGGCTCTTTAGGACTGACTTGTGTCATGCTCTTGGCTCGTTTTGTCTTTATTCACCACTTAGTCTTGCAAAGACATGTATGTGTGATTCAGTGGGCAGCGTGCTGAGCAGTGGTGGGTATTTTTTATGGAGGCTCAGGAGCCAGAAGAGAGGAGGGAAGAGAGATGGGGATTTGAAATCTTTCATCTACATTGAGCTATTGTGAATTTAGGATCTAGGGCAGAGTGTTAAGAAGAATAAATCATTAATGAGCCAATAAAGAGTATTAAAAGACAAATTGGCTGAACCTTCCTGGCCTTTTTCATTTCCTTCTATGGAAACAAAGTATAGAGTGCCAGATGATAAATAGCTCCAGTCCGGCCGTTCTTGCAGGATTAGCGTTGCAAAATCTTGAATAATAGAAGCATCCACTCTTTAGCATGTTAGCCAAATAAAAGCCTTCTCTAGTGTGCCTGTTTTATGTCTGCAGAAGCAGGCTGGAATAAATGTCTGCCTTCAGAGCAGTCTGCTGCATTAACTCCTGCTTTTCTACTTCTACTGTGCTTCCCAAGAAACCGGTTGTGTATTTCAGTAACATTATCCAGCATTGGTGGTTGGATGCATGGACCCTGGGCTGTCTCTGCTACCACCACCCAGAGGGATACTGATGTAGTTTTTAACTGTTAGGATTTCAGGTCTTTAATTAAAAGACAAATCAAATTGATCGTGCTGTTTTAATCTCCAGTGAATTCATCGTGAGGTTTCTGTGGAAGTGTAAGGATTGAATGCATGGTGTCTTTATTTCATTCATTACATCTGATGTTGATAAGAGTTTTGAATGCTGCTCTTGCCAATGCACAGAACTGGATCAACGTGCTGCAATGCCTAGTTCACTGTTCAGCTTTCCAGATTAAAGCAGTGTAGAACCTGTAATTAAAAGAAGTTGGTCCAGTGCCCGATGTGGATGTGAAAGGCAGTTTAATAAATGTAAAAGCTCTCATGATTTCCAGGATATCTGCATAGGATTTAACCCTAGAATTGCTTGGGGTTATCAGGTTGCGAAAATACCACTGGTTTCCTGACGCTTTCCTGTCCAGGAAGAGAATCTGGTGGGTGTTTACCCTTTGCCAAAGACGTATGGGATTTTGTCAATGTGGAGATCTGTCAGCACCTTTGTAAAAGCTGGAGTGCCTTGTCGGATCTGCGGCTCACAGCCGTTCACTGGTTTCTGTCTCTGGCATAGGGGAGCAGCTTGTGGAGCTGCAGACTCCACTCTGAGGCAGGTAAGCCTTTAAATGTGGCAAATGTAAATTCTCTGTTGGTCACTCAAGCTTTGTGACTATGGGAAGTTCGTCAGTACCTTTTACTGGAAGATTAAGCTTGGATCCATGCTGGCCTGTTTTGTATATGGGAAAACTGTGGGGGAGAAGCACAGCCCATGCTGTAGCTGCCTTCTCTTCTTCCTCTTCCTTTCAGCCTACCCAGGCTCCTTTAGTATTCTCGGGTGTGTTTGAACATATCCCCAAGACAAGCAACTTCTTTCTTCCTTTATACCCCCAGAAAACTTTTATCACAACCTGCAAGTTCCAGCTTAGGAACGGGGTCTTTCAAACACAGTGAATGAATGGCTCTGTGACACAAGAAGCTGTTGGTGAATTACTAATGTTGTGTGTTTGGCTCTATTGCTTTTCTTCTTGACTTCATGTATGTAGGTATCCAATTCCAGGGCCCTCAGACAGCTTGGTGGACAGCTAAGTAGACACATTCAAAAGCTCAGCTAATGTGGTCAACTGTGATACATCAGCATCTTTGGTGTTGTGTGCCCTTCTTGTTTTTCCTTTGCAATTGGTTGGAAGTACAGAGGAGTGCTGTAGCACTGGTTGGTTATGCCTTTGGAAGATGTGCCTCCAAGGTGGGTGTCTGCAGGGCTTGTGCTTGGTGTTCTTTGGGATGGCACTTGCCCAGGTGAAGAAAATCTGCAAACTTTCAATTGCTTGTTTGTCCCTTCCAGCATGGCTACTCACACATCTGAAGAATAAACTGAGCTCAGAGCTTTCATGAAGATGACAGCATAAAGGCAGAAAAACTGAGTAATGGTTCTCAGACATTGTGTTGGTTTCTGCTGAATTACTGCTTATTACTCGTGGGACTTACTAGCGATCGAACATCACTAACTGGCGATGGGTTACATGTTTTGTATCTTCTGTTTTAGGTCTTAGGACCTCTTGGGCTGCAGGGGTGGACCTGTTTGTTTCTCTGTGTGTACCGTGTCTCTGGTGCTCTTTGATCTGGCATTTAAAGAAATGAAAGAAAAGCAAACTTCCTCTCACATATCCCAGAAGTGCGGAAGGCATTTTACAGTGATGCTGCAGTGTAAATCAGAGGCTGAAAAAAGATCTTGTGCTCGCAGTTGTGTCTGCTACAAGGAAGTGCTACTTGGGATTTATGCCACGCGTCTGAAAAAAAACCAGGAGACTTGATTGCTTGAGGGAGGCATCAGTGTGAATAGCAGCTTCATGTCGGTAATCTGGGAAGTTGTAGGTATGTGCCACACCATCACTCGCAGCGTTACCTCTGTTCTGATTTAGAAACCACTTGTGACACTGCTGTTTCACGGAGGCTCTTAGGTGAGTTTGCTGTCAGTTTTTTCCTTAGAGATGACCCTGTGCTACTACTGTGTGAGGAAGATGCAAGCACTTTGTGCTAGGAAGTGGGAAAGCTCCTGCCGAAGTGAAGGCTGCCTTGGCAGCGTGTCTGTGAGGGATGGGGTATTCCACATAGCTGAATTACTTCCCTACCTGTCTTTCTCCACTTTCTTGGTGTGAGAAGTTTTCCAGAAGTCACTGTGCTCAGTTGAGTCTTCTCCTGCTGTTAAGATTAACATATGCCTTCCAGATTCTTTTTCATCATGAAGAATGTGTTTCTACAGCCTGGTCCTACGTGGTACTCATGAATTAACTCAGAACAGCATTTCTACATCGTAAGGGGATTTTATCCAAAGAGATCAATGACTTAAAGAAACCAGCTTAGATCCAGTTTTCAAACCTTTAGTCTCCATATTCTTTACACTGATTGACCACAGAGGCAGGCTGCTGGTACACGGGGAGCCTGGGTTTGTAAATTGTTTCCATTTTCTGCTGAAGAACTGGAAGCAAGGAAAGGAAAACATGTATGATTCTGTATTCGGTCTACTTCATATAGATGTATTTGAAGCACCCATCCAGACCATTTTCTGGTGGTCAGTTGATAATGCTGCAGGCTTAGAAGGGCATGAGATGTATGTGGACAGAACTGTTTCGCTCCTGGAATAAAAGGCAGAATGGTTATTTCTAAAGGAGGAGAGTGGTTTAATTCCCTTCTCCCCCCACCCCCCTCCACCCTGTTACACTTGTGTTGTTGTGGATGGGGCATGCATTGTGTAAGCTCTCAGCTGAGAAGAGATTTTGGCATTGTGCTCTTGGAACACCTTTTGTTCAAAGGATTGCAGTTTGCATAAGCAACAAAAAGAATCTTTCTGCTGTTTGGACAAGATCAGTGCAAACTTCTTGAATTGCCTTCTCCTCAGCCTTCTTAAAGCCTTTTTTAAAAGAGAGCTTGTCAAGCTACCAAAGAAGAAAAAACAGCAGGTAAAAAAAAAAAAAAAGCCAAAAAAATAAAGAAGTAAAAAATAACTTCAAAAGCTGTGTGTGAAATTTGCAGGCTTTGAGCATTGCTTTCATTATTTATGAGTCTTTTTTTCCCACTCTTTCTTCCTCCTCCCTCCCCCACTGGATCTGTGAGCAAGAAAGATGGAAACTTAGTTTTGAAGAGTAAATGTTTAATTGTGTTCTTTTTTGAACTCTGCATAACAGAAGGCAAAATAAAACTAAAATAATAAAATAATGGATTTTTTTGGAAGATGTGTCAACAATTTTCCTTTTCTCATGGCACACAGGAAATTCAAGAAATTTCATCAGAAGCTTTCAGGGAAATATTGAGCACTCATACAGTTTGTAATCAATTGAGATCAGTTTATTTTTCAGTAGTGTTTTTATGTAGCTTCTTCTATGGACTGCAGTGAGCCCATGAGTGAGAGTATCCCAACCTGAGCTCCTATCTGAAATTTGCTTTATGGCATTTAGTGTGGCAGTTGATGGTCACTGGATACATGGTGGTCTGCTGCTCCTATTGTTTGCAATTTTGGGGAATCGCTCCTCCTCCATGTTCTAGGGAAAGTAATTTGCATGGAGGGAAGTCTGATAGCTGAGCTACGTGCATTCAGGGTGGAAAGTTCTGACACTTCAGCTGTCTGCATTCATCTTAAGAGCTAAGATTTAGAAGGGACAGATGTAGAGCTCAGGGTGCAGGTGAGTGCAGCCATGGAGCAATGTCTGCTCTTCATGCAGGATGTATTTCTCATGGTCCTTGGGTGGCAGTGTGTATGGCATCACCTGAAAGCAAGGTACCTCAGGATGCTGCTGTAAGTGGGATGGGATTCCATTGTGTAGAAAACAAATCTAGGTTATTTAAAAAAAAAAATGATGAAAAAAAAAAGTCCTGAAACGTTTTGTTTCAGTACTTGGGATGAAAAGAAATATTATTTTACACATTAGATGGGATAAGTCTGTGTGATGTGCTCAGAGGGAAAGGTTTCTGTGCTGTGACAGGTGAGGTGCTGAGAGCAGCTGAAATAATGGCAGCTGGAATGGCTGCTGTTAGTAATGCACTGATAAGATAAGAAAGAGCAGTGTGATAGCGTGCACTGATTCAATCCAAAGCATCTTCCAGCTGTCAGAAAATAAATATTCTAATGTAGCAAGAAACGGTTTGACTCCATTCTCCCAACAGTAAAATGTGAGTGAAACTTGCCATGCTGAAATTCTGTGTTCTTTCTTGCTGGAGAAGTGATTCTATGTGGTTGTATTTTATTTTTTCTTCTTGGAAATCTTTTATTTAAAATGGACATACTGACACTTTCCCTGCTACTTCTGGAAATTGTCCTCTGCTCTGATTCCCAATGGGTGTATTCCCTTTAGGTTTCTGGCATAGGGTGTATGCCAGAATGGAACAGCCTAAGAGCAGACAAACCACTTTTGTTCCCTTGTTCTGGTCATATCAGGATTAAGTGTCGCTGCATCTGCTGAACATACATGCACTGAAATAGAAGAGATTGTCTGGATATTTTTTTAAAGAAATTCTGTCAAACTCACAAATGTTCTTCGTGTGATGAATTTCATTGCAAATGCAAACTTTCCTTGAACAGAATGATGGGTGGGGCTATGCTTGCAGGTATATGTGCATAGCAGACTGCTATACAGGTCACACATGTGGCTTGCCTGATGATGCAGAACAGTGGTGAGCAAAATACCACTTTGTTTTGTAAGCTGTGGTTCCATCAGTGGCTGAGTTGTCTGTGTCTTATAGTCAGATGTGTCAGCTTCTTCCCTAAGTACTCTAAATGGAAGATAAGCTCTATAGAGATGGATTAAAATGCTGTCCTCCTTGTTTCAGTTCCAAGGATATCATTGCTCATCCTGTCCTTTTCTATTTTGCCCGGCATCAGATTGTTCAGAAGATGATTTTAATTTATATCAGTTTTGCTGCTGTACTTTGGATACTTCCTGAGCTATATAGTATGTGACAGGGCTTGAAGTGAAACTTTATTCTATAAATATCCTCCCAGTTCTAATAAAGGACAAACTCCGCCGGTGATTTTACTGCAAATTTTTGCTTTCTCTACCTTCTGTCAACCCGTACACATACAGCTGAACCATCCTTGTTCTACAAAACAGCCAGGAGATCTCCCTGGGGGTGTTCAAGGCCAGTTTGGATGGGGCCCTGGGAAGCCTGAGCTGCTGAGAGGTGTCCGTGCCTGTGGTATGGGGATGGAAGGGACCAACTCACACTGTTCTGTGACTTGTGTGAGCTTCCACCCTGGCTGATGTATTTGGACCCAGTTCCACAAATCTGTTGTTACATCAGCAGTTACCTCAGTAGCGAGGGAGCTTTCCTTGAGAGGGAGAAGCGTTCAGAGGTGGAAGAAGCTGCCAGGTTGAGTCCTTTCCTTTCATTTCCTATCCTCACAGTATGCAATATATTTTCATAAGAGAGAGATGTTGCTTGGAGGAAAGTGCGAATGCCCTGTTGTCAGTAATCTTCCAAAAACTGTAGTCTGATGGTACTTAGCCTGTGAAAACTAGCCATGTTACCAGGAGTAAATACTTGCTGGATTATTTCAATCTTTTTCTTAGCAGGCTTCATTTTGCATTCACCCATACTGTCGCGGGTTAAGCAAGATCTACCTGTGCCCGTGACAGGGGGGCAGCTGGCCCAAAAGGGCCGCTGGCCCAAAAAGGGAAGGGGAAAAGGGAATGGGAAAAGAAAACAGCGTCAGCGATCTAAGGAGGCACACTTATTTACTAAATACTAAATCAGAATACAGAATAATACAATATAATACAATATAATTGTAATTAAGCAAAAGAGAGAGAGAGAGAGAGTGAGTCCCAAAAACCGAAAGGCCTACCGTAAGCTCTAGGCGAAACGGCTGGAAGGCACCCCACGCTCCGAGGATCCGGGAGAGTGTGTGATATCAGTCACGGGAGTGAGATTATATACTGTTCTGGTCCCGTGACTTATCTCCTGACCGTGATGTCCTCTGGGAAATGTAGTTTTCTTCTGTGAACTATCCATACTTTACATGATGTTGTGATGTGGAATACTGATAGCAAAATTACAAAAGTATTAAACCATGACACATACTCATGTGCAGTCCCTAAGGCCTTCACCAGGGGTGCAGCTGTTGTGTCCTGATGTGCCATGCCCACTCTGGGATGCACAGCTGGCAAGGCAGTGGGGCATCTGATGGCCAAGTCCTTGCTTTAGTCCTTGCTTTAGTCCTTGCTTTAGTCCTTGCTT